>JAJTTP010000030.1:0-326880 GCA_023313575.1 Eutypella sp. D-1
AATATAAAAGGTTATAACGGAGGTTAAAAAGATTAAGGTATAAAAAGCAGTTTAAAATGCGTTAAATATTAAAAATAACCCGAATACGTAAAAAATATTTTTAAGGTTATTCCTTTTAAATAATAAAGTATTTATATATAAAAAAAAAGATGGAAAAATTTATTTAAGGTTATTACGGTAATTAATAAAAATATAACGGTGGATTTAAAAATAATAAAAAATATAATAACTTTCCGGAGCTTATACGTTAAATTTTATACTTAATTAAAAGAAATTTTTATTTAAAAAAAGCTAATAATTATCCCCGGTAAAAAAGTTAAAATAATATAAATAAATTTTTAATACGTTAATATTAAAAAAAAAAACGATAAGGTATTAATTTTTAAGCTAAAAGTAAATAAAAAGATTATAACGTTTAAAAAATTATTTAAAGTTTCCGATTTTAAAAAATTGGACGCTTTATTTAAAAAAAGCATTTTATAACTTAAAATATATAACGTTATTATATACCGAAGCGTAATAATTTTTAAATTAAAAATAGTTTACGAAATAAAAAATAAAAACATTTTATCGTTATATAAAAAGTTATAACTAATTATTTAAAGTTATAAAAACCCCGATAAAAATTTTATTATAATTTACGTATTTATTATTTAATAAATTAATTAATGTTTTATTTTAATAATAACCTTTATTTTACGGCTTAAAAAAATAAAAATTATAATATAAAATATTATTATAGCTTATATTTAATTTAAAACATTAATATAACGGATTATTTTTATATAATTACTTACCGAATTAAAAAATAAATACCCCGAAAAAACGTTATTACGTGTTATTAAATTATTATACGGATTTATAAAATTAAGTACTTATTAATTTAAAACTTATTTATAACATTATTAATAAAAATTATATATAAAGCTATTAGCTTTTAACTTTTATTTATTAATATCGGATTTAAAATTATTCGGGATTACGGGACTTTAAATAAATAATATATTTAATATCGGCATTACGGATTTTTTAATCTTAAAAAATAAGGTATTTACCGAGGTAAAAATTAAAACATGCTTATAAAAGATATTAAAAAACGGATTAACCGAAAACTTTAACGGTTTATAAATTATTATACGCAAATATAAAATAATTATTATATAAAAAGGATAAATTAAAAAGTTAAAATTTTTAAATATAAAAGCACCTTTTTAAAAATTAATAAAAAAATATATCGAATAATAAGTACGTAAAGTTTATATCGTTTTTATTTATTAATTAAAAGCTATTTTCGATTATTTTATAATAACATAATATATTAAACCCGGTTTTAAAAAAGTTAAAGTATTAAACGTTAAAATTAAGTAATAAATAATTAATAAAAACCGTAAACTTAATTATATCGAATTAAATCTTACGAAATTAAAGTTATACGTATTTATCGATAAGTTATTTATTAATAATAAAGATATAAACTTATAAATCGGATATTTTATCGTTTTAAATAATAAAAAGCTAAAAGATTATAATAATAAGCTAAATATTAAAAATAATATTATTTATTAATTATTTATTAAATATAAACGTATTATTTATAACGTTTTAATTAATAAGATATACGGTATGGTTTAAAGTTTTAACGTAAAATATATTTTATATTATACGTTTAATATTATTTTAACACGTTTATCGCTCCCCCGGGCCTTATTAATTTTATATATTAATTTTCTTTTATATTAATATTTAATACAAATAAGTAACATTAATAAAAAAAAATTAATAATTAATTTAATAACATTACGATAGTTTTATAAAAATAAAGAAATTAACGATATTCGATAAATTTATAACATTTATAATCTTACCGATACCATAACGAAAACCACTTTTAATAAGGTTATAAAAATATTTATCGAAAATAACTAAATTATTTTAAAATTAAAAGGTTAAATAAAACGGAAGTAATAACATTAACGTTTATTATTTAATTATTTATTTATTTTTAATTTTTTTAATAACATTTCGTAATTAATTAATTACGAAAAAAAAATAAAATAAATATTAATTATTAATAGTTATTAGTATGGACCTATATACCAGTAAAAAGTACCTATGTACTTATCTCCCGTTTATATAAGGATACGGGCGAAGCCCGTATCCCTCCCAGATAAAAAGATAGACCTTAGACCAGAATATAACACCAATCTCACCACCTTTTATATTGTTATCTCTTTCCTTTACGTACGTACCTACCAACAGAATGTTTTATGCATCAGAGCAGTTCTCGCCCATGGGCTCATAACTCTTGTGACCTCCTCCACCCCCCCTAGGCATTTTCCCGCTTGCCTTTACATAACCATCCTCATAGCCTTCCTTATAACCGACATAATTATCACTAAGTGCTTCTTCATTTAAGATACCCCCTTTCAACGGTTTCGTTAATATATGAAGATATTAGTGAAGCTCGCCAAACGCCGTTCGCAATGACTCTAGAATGAGGGTCTTACAAAGCCGGTATGTCGATTGCCCGTAGGCATGTTTGAACCCATTTATCAGATACCTCTACCGTGGTATCCACTGTGGTGTCGGACCACTCCTCGTTCAAGAAATACACGTTTCCATCGGTCAAGAATACGGCGAAGGTTGGCCAATGTGATCTCTAGAGATCGAGCACGTGTCCTTTTGCAGGAACATATTTCCATTCATGCATCAACTCGTCCGAACCGGGAGTGTTTCTACTTCTCTCAGTCAAGAAACAGTGTCCCAAATCCCATACCTAGAATGGTCGCATCGGTCAGTTCGTCCATAGCAGCTACTATGTGAGTTCTTCATGTCGTTGAAGAGGTGAGTAGATTATAGCACTGCCTAACTTGCGTCGTAAGTGCGGCCATAATACCCATCAAACAGTCTCTTTACACATAATTTGAAGACATGGCCATAGGATTAACACTTTTGAAGAGCCTAAGGCAAACTATAAAGTACTAAGCCATCCTCATACACTTATGAAAGAGATTGGGAACATGCTTAGCGGGTGCTCTAGTAGAGAGCTGATTCCATATATTCGAATGTGTTTAGACTGTCCTGCTTTCTGGAAGTACACTACTGCAACAGTAAATAACGGCACAGGTAGGAGTTTGGTCCTGGTGTATAATATCTACCACGCTTAGCATCCATTATATCCAAATAACGGATCTGAGGCTCTTAGATTATATGGTATGACATGATTACCTAGAATTGATACTCGTTGACAGGCGTGAGCTTCGTTTCATTTGCTGTTATGGGCTAACAAAGTTGATGATGTATTTCGCCGGTGTGCAATGGGCTTCGTCGCGCTACCGCCCGTCAACGCTAAAGCGGTTAGCCCTAAATTAACCTCACATAACCATAAACATATCTGTTGTCTCTCCTGTTATGAGAATTCTGCTTAGTGCTTGATAGGGTAATCGAAAGTGTACTTAGCGAAAATAGGTCTCCTAAAGGTTTGTTTTGAAATTAAACACAAGCGCCATCCACGTTCTCCTTCAAATTATCCCTCAGCCTGGCGCGCCGCTTCGGGTGACTGGAATCGTCGTCAATGTCCAAGTGATAGTAGTTGATATATATCGGCATTCGATAACCAGCACAGAACTGTGCCATATCCATAAGTCTCCTTAAGTGGGGCTACCACAAAAGGGGTGGGCGGGGCGGATCTCTTCGAAAGGTAACTAGTCATTCCTCTGCTAATATATAACCCATCACCCTTCATCTCTTACTACGAGCTTCCTTGAACATGACATTATATGGCCTTCTATCTATTGAGTCCCGACGCTAACTTGCTACTACTAACAAGCTCAACTACCCATCCAGGAAATATTAGGCGATGCCATTACCTTTGTCCATCAAACCAACCTATCAGATCATTAATAATCAGATGCTGCGATGATCGGGGAATTTCTTGCGATTCACACATACACAGAGACAGTTATGAAGCTAGATGACATGCTTTTTCATGGCTTCAACTTCGACTTTGGGGTTTCTTGCAATTCATGGCGTTTGCTGAAACCCTCGAGTTCCCAGAAGCAATCGTCATACCACTTAAGAGGACTGCGCGCCATAATATTCTAGACAGATTTTAATATTATGCGAGGGGTGCCTCTCACTATATGCGTGGCGCGTTGATTAAAGAAATAACGCTTTTTGCAGCAACGTGATAAGAAACATTGATATGATCTATGGGTATTGGTACAGCATATCATAAGTACTTGACAAGGAAACAGTTTTTTTCTAACGATTATTACCATGGAAGTCATTATACCTGTGGCAAATATCTTTAAGTGAGGCTATAGAAGAACGTAAGGGGAAAATGGTAGATTATTTAACTGAAGAAGAATAATCCATCATGTCGCAAGAAGGGGAACAGCGTACTGATTTTGTGTCAAACTTGTACAATAGCAAGTAATATCGTTAGCATAAAATCTATGATACGCATGGAATACTGTTTTACAGATGCTCGATAGATGGTCATCTTGAAGATGAAAAGATTTCCTTTTTGTCAATTGTTTAATACAAACACTAAATTCGTATATATGATGTTCCTTCACCCAGAGGTGGCATATTGTAGTAGCAGATTGCGGCTATGGCTAGATTGTTATACAGTCTTTCACCCTTAAAGAGCTTTATGGCATTTCCATTCTTATACGTACCGATCTAAGCCTCGCCCTTTCTTCTAATAGACATAGCTCCTGTACTATAAGCGATGGGTGCCTTAGGTTTAGCTATCGAACAAAGAAAATATTTTGTGGAAAGCTATGAAAGGCAATGTTCAAGGGATTCCTTTGCTGTCTTTGTTCCATTGTTTTCCCGAGGGAAAAGAGTGAGACAGTTCCAGTACGGTCCTTCCCGAGGCATCTCGAGGCAGTTATATATATAACTGCGCTCGAGTCAAGAAACATGCATAATCCCTCGACAGACCGAGTATTCATACACAACGATCATTTTCTTATACGAAGCTATATATACTATAAGCAAATACTCGATCGCTCAGAAATCTACACTCGGACGGAGACACTGAGTACGCACACACGCGCACACGCAACTGAACGTCTCGAGAACATATATAAACCAAGTGCTATTATCTGATAGCACACTGACAGCTTTTCACGACCTACCTAATCAGTAAAACATGGCCGACATGCTCCACCGGAACAACAGCTCCCGGCAGGGGAAGCTCCAACGACGAGATTCCAGGGCCAGTCATGGTCGTAAGGAGTCCATCTCTAACGAGGGACAGGCATCCCTGCTGGGCAGGAAGCTGTCGCTCTCGAGGAGCACCAGCACAAGGGCTGGAAGTACCAGCAGCAGCAGCAACGATGGCAGGGAGTCGGCGGAAGCATATCGCAATCGACTACGGAAGCAGCGGCGGGACGGGGGAGATTCCAGTAGCCACAGAAAAATAGAGGACGGCGAGACGGCGGAGGAATACCGTAACCGACTGCGGAAGGGGCGGCAGGAGGAGAGGGAGAGGGAGGCGGAGGCGGAGATACCTGGGGCTGGAGTCCCGTTCGGGTTGTCGGCTGTCCCCACTTCTGGGAAGGGGGGCGCCGAGGTCTACGTGCCGGACGTCAAGGTCAATCCCAACAAGATCAACCGCGACGGGAGGTTTGCGTTCAATGGTGAGGCGTGGTGTATGGTTGATCGGGTGTTCGCGGCGCGTAACGCGCCGCCGCGCGAGGAGTTACTGGCGGCGCCGAAACCCGACCCGGCTCAGGAGCCGGAGAGGCAGGTCCTCGTCAAATGGGCAATGTTTCCCAAGCCCTCGTGGGAGCCGCTGGAAAACTTGAAAGGCACGGACGCGCTGAAGGATTTCGCTGACCGTCACGGCGATCCTAAGAAGAATGACGGTCCAGCGGACGTGTATCAGAGGTGGTACAAGTATTGACGGGGGCGATGAGTACATAGAGAGGGCGCCCCGTCCCATGGACGCCAGAGAGATATGTTTCAATTAGATAACCACAAAAGTTGTTCATGTTACGTACCTATGGAATGAATATAGTCCTAACGAAAACTTTGATAATCCTTTCTCACGTGATTTGCCAATGTGTCCAACTTACTCCTGCGTAGCAAATGCTCTTAACTAACTGGCTCTTCGGGCCGTTTCCTTTAAGTGCCGACATGATCTTTCTATAATCGGTCGGGTGAGATCTAGAAGAAAGGACGATAATCTGACGATAATTCTCAACTTTGTCGGTGTTGAACTTGTTTCGTCTGTTTCGGTGGTGCCAAGCTAAAACCACGCATATGGCACTCGATAGGTGGTTCTGGTAAGTACTTAGATGATGCGCACCGGGGTAGCATGTCTTGGCTGTTCCCAATGTAGTGTTGGCCGGGTTTCAGCACCGCTGCTGAATTGACCCGGGGCTACAGGTGATACAAGCTAAGGATTGCTGATTGGTCAAGAATGGTTTAACAAGCTAGCGCGCCCGGGGGACCAACGTGTGGGGACAGGGGAAATGACGACAAGTTGACCAATAACGAGTTAGCGCGCGTTTCCATCTGCGCTTTTTAGAAACTCGAAACTCGAGCAATAGAAAATGACAACTCTAGCTTGTACTTCCATCTTTACATATCTCCCATATGTATTACCTAGGGAGAATGGGGCCAGGCAAGTCGGTACGCACGCATATGGCATATGGATACTCCCAAGCACTCTAAGCGGCGCCTAACTGCCTATCAAATCCTATCAAATTTTATGCTTTGGCTTGTCCCCCTTGCCCCCCCCCCCCCTACCAACCATCTGGTAGAGGAAGATGATGCTGGTTGTCCCTCGACATCTCTATCGCCTTTTGAGGGATGGTCTCGCATAAGTCAATACTCCTCCATTGGCCAATCTGTGCCGAGTTCCCTGGTCTTCTAGATGGGTCCCAATCTTACTATGTAAAACACCGCACACAAAACATCCAGTCGTTCAAAGTTTCTCTGCCGTTTAACCCGTCTGCCCGTCCGTCTACGTAGCCGCTTGCCTGTCAGTCAGTCTCGGCAGGGTCCTTGGATTGACCGGGAACCCAGACAATGTGGGCTTTGTTAACTTTGTTGGCTTTGTGGGCTTTGTATGGGCTTTGTGGGCCGACCTCTTGACGCCGCGGCTCGTGTCCATGTACGTACATACTATGCAGGTAAGTATGCTGGTAAGTTAACGCCGCATACAAGATGGGAGATGTTCCCCCATCGCTCAAGCTTGAGCGACGATCCTTCGACTCCTGAACTTGGATCGATCTCGTTCTGGAACTATCCGGCCTTTCCATCTTGCATGCTTTCTTATCATGGGGCATTGAGGCTCTTTTTTACTTTTTCATTCATCGGCTTTGTCATATTCTGTCTCAGTCAGTAATACACACTCATTGTCCCTTTGGCGGCCTGGTGTCCTTCTACCATTGTCTAGAATTGAACAACTCCTCGTGAGCTCCTTTGATCATTCAGTTCTTTATGTTATCGTTCAAGTAATATGCACTCGTAGTAGCACCTTTTACTCTCACCACCCCCCGGTCTTGATAGACTTTCACCACATTCGCTTTCGATTCTCTTTCGTTCGATACCATCTTTATTTAGAGATACTTTTTTCAACCCACCAAAGAAACAAAACAACCGCAATGCAGATATCATTCATTTTCCTACATATTCTACTTTGCTCCGGAGCTTCAGCGGCGGGTACGCTGAAGCGCGGCGATAGGTATGATGAAAACACCCCATCCCAGGTGGCTAGGGCTAGGCTGACCGGATCCAGACGGCGAAGGCAAGATGCCGGGGCTGCAAGGGTATTCCAGAATGCCACCGCCGCCAAGGCATCCGAGGTCGTTATCGTCACGAGCTCTGCCGTGCCTGACACCGGCGCTGGATCCCCGATAGATACTAACACTATTCCTAACTTCGACTTCCATCCATCATCCACCGTTCCTGTCGGCTCAACAGGCACGGGTGCGCCTAAGTCGCCATCAAAGCCTGTCGACAGTGGGACTGAGTCGGCGCCAGCTACAACGCCTGATGCATCAACCAGCGCGCCCGTCCTGCCCACCACGTCCGAAGCTATAGACACCAACACTATACCAACCTTCGACTTCAACCCCTCATCGACTGTGCCAATTGGCTCTACGGCCAGCGATGAGACCCCGATAGCGACTACGAGCTCGGCACCAGCTACTTCCTCAGGTCTACCAGCCGAGTCATCGCCCGCGCCATCAAGTGCGCCTGCGGTGGACATCAGCACTATCCCGCAGTTTGACTTCCACCCTTCGACTACCATACCTGTTGGTGGACCTTCTAATGGTACCTCGCCTTCTGCCCCGGTCGCCAGCAGCCCGGCTACCAAGTCTAAGCCGCTAGGATCTGCTACCGCAAGCGAGATGGCGACGTCCACGGGCTTGGCCCAGCCAGATCCAGCCACCAGTGAGCCCGCCGCGCCTACAAAACCAGCCAAGTCCGAAACGTCCGCGGCGTTCACGTTTTCGTCGATCGTGAAGTCGTCCTTCGTCTCTCAGCCAGTGACGGCGACCGGTAAGCCAGATAACCAGGTTCCGACTGTCATCACCTCCACGCCGCCGACGGCGACGAGCGTCACCCCGGAGGTCATGGAGAGCAACCTGGCAGACGCGCGTCAATACAACGACCTCTTTTCCAAGATGAATGAGCAATCCGCGTGCTCGACTGGTCAAGTGGCTTGTATCGGCGGCAACATCGGCAAGTGTTCCAGCGCCGGCGCATTCGAGATCTCTCCCTGCGTCGACGGGCTCACTTGCTACGCCTTGCCGATGAACACCACGACGGGAGTCCAAGTCGGGTGTGTTGACGACGCATCAGCCGGAAAGATCCTGAGTGGAGGCTCAGGTAACTCCCCCGCCCCCGCCCCTTCTTCTCCTAGCTCTTCAAACCCCTCTCCCTCCCAGGTCACCGTGACGATGAAGCCCACCGATGTCGTCACGAGCCAAGTCACAGTTACCCAGGGCGGATCGACGTCGGTCGTGACCAAGTCGGCCCCGAATAGTGTCGTCACGCACACGGTGGAACACACAGTGGACCATACAGTAGAGCACACAACCACCGTGTCGGTCACAGTATCCCCCGGCCCTGGTTCTGAGCCCACTGGCGGTGATGATGATTCCCGGACCGCCTCCCCGACTACCCTCGTCACCTTCACCCGGTCTGACACCGAGCCCGCCTCACCAAGCACAACGACGGCTGACGTTATCTCTACCCCCACCAGCAGCGCCGACCCCACGTTAACGGACGTCCCGTCCCCGACCATCACGGATGAGCCCCCGGTGGAGACACCGACCACTCTGGTTGTCATCCCAATCACGAGGACGCGCCCCGGCCACGACCGCGGCGACCGGGATCAGGATCGTTTTAGACAGGACTTTTTCTTTGGGGCGTATTAAAACAAGAAAAGAGTTCCTACATATCCAGTGGCGGCCATTGTTGAACATTAACGATAAATTATTCTTCTCACATCCGGGGGTCTTTTACCCATCCGGGACTTTAACTAGGGAGCGGGCGAAATCATCTTTTTTACTTCGGGGACTGGACTTCTGATTTAACTTCATTTCCGTACAATATAATGATCATATTCGAACAAAGCCACCCATGAACTTTACTACCGCGACTGACAAGTCGCCGTCTATACCTTTTTGTTTTTTGGCTTGTGCTCTTTTAACTGACTTTTGCGGGAACTTAACACCCGACGTCCCCCTTCTTTTTTCGTTTCTTTCAGTCATTCTTTGAGCGAGCAGGAGTTGGGTTTCAGGAGTTCTTGGGCGAGAGGGGGCAAAATTGGAACACCGATGAGTAACGACGGAGATTGGAGTTAGGGATGTTGTAGTTTGCCTACTAGCGGATCTATATTATATATTCGATAGTGTGGCTTAATTATACTTATAACAATCAAGCAAACAAAGAACCACGGGGTGTACTACACGGATGTAGCGGGAGTGGCAACATATAGCAGGAATACGGTAGTATTGGTCTGTGACACGGAGTCATCAGGAGCAGCGCGAGCACAAACTTAGTTACCTGGTGGCCGTCGGTATGCACTGCTAGCTGAACACTTTGTCGCCTGAGGAAAGTCTGGCAAAGTCACGGAACAACCGACTCGGTGAATGATCGGTTATTGAATAGAGTAGAATGTGTCACCTTGGCCGAATCTAATTCTCATCACCATATTGTCCGAGCAATTAAAGAATCCAGGGTCTTGTAACTACGGCAGGTTGGCATTCCACTTGTGCATCCCACTCTTCATCCCGTCCTTGGAGTGGTAATGTGTAGAACCGCAAGGTATGTATGAAAGCACTTGGGCGGCCGGTGTATTTATTTATAAGATGCTGTCTCAGAAATTCGTATCAATCAGGACTGTAAGTGGCACAACGTGAGGAACTTGCCTTTGATGCCAGGAAAACAACGCATGCTACATGGATGACCTTACCGGTCTACATCCACGCGTACATATTTTTAGTGACAATCATAGGTTTGAGGCTGGCGAGGACTCTTTATTGCGGCAAACATGAACGACAAGCCACGGTTCCTACCGATGCTTGCCAATCCCAGTACCGGTGTCTTAACCAGTTACACAGAGGTTCGATGGCAAAGTCTTGATTTATATAAGAGATATTCCAGTATACTATCGCTCTTCTCTTCTCTTTCTATCTCCAGACTACCTTACTTAACCCGCACTTCCTGCCCCCGATGATACCCACATCCCGCCACAGAGAAGCACAGACAAGAGCGTCTTTCCGCTGCCTATATACACAACCCACCTTGCTCCAAGGGACTTTTATACCGCTATTTACAACTCCTGGTACATTATATCGTTTCTCTTCCCAACACACAACTAAACGTCGAAGATCCTAATCGAAGACCGGAAATACGTTGGCACGAGAGCATTATTTTAAGCCCCTGACACAAAATCATCCCGTTAAGTCTGGATAGTGGTAGTCATATCCAAGATGTGCGGCATAATAACGACCATGTATGAGAAATGCGGCAACGCGACCCACCACTGGGCTTATTGCGACGATGCCACGTGGAACGATGATGGCAGCTGGAAACATTTTGAGAACTGGTGGGGAGAGAAAAACGACCCCGATGAGGAAGGGCTGTGCCCATACATCTGGTGCTGGTATTGTCTCATGCGCCATCTGCAAGGCCAAGCCGGGGCTAATGCACATAATAACACCCAGCAGTGAAATTGGGAGCTTGATGCTTATGGTACACCCTACTGAGAGGCCGTCACCATTATCCATTTTGGGCGGGGGATAGGACAAGAACAGGCATCTGGACTCGTTCTGTGCTGAGCCCATTGAGAGAAGTGCCAGGGGGCTCGGTCCACAGTGTGGGGTAGGAGCTGGAGGGTGTCTGCGAGGTAGGGCAGGATGGGTGGCTTGAATCGTTATTAAACCACGTTATTTTCCTTACTATATATACGAGACGCGAAGCCGCTGTTTAAAGGAAAGTCTACTTAGTAGTTTATCGTCACCCATAGATAAGGGGAGGGCGGCTGCTAGCGCCTCTGGCCTATTATCATGTGACAAGAAGGGAAGCAGAAGGATCAGATGAATGCTAGAGCAGGCCCCTGAGATTCATACGATAGTACCAGACCCTTCAACGAGAGCTGATGTTATGAGTCTTCGTGTAATGGGCAACTGTATTAGCAGATAAATAGGGACATGTCGCAAACTTGTTGTCCACCAGAACATATCAGTATCTCCTGGTAAGTTTTACATACCACTTAAGCTTATATCCAACTTTGACCTAGTAGTGTAGCCTAGTATTGATCGGAACTACATAGGAAGTCAGGATCTAGAGTGAGGGTTGTCGCTGACGATGGAATAAAGGGAACAGAAGTGAAGTTAAGTAGACCTGCCTCCGATGTGGGCCTTGAACTATCCACCCACCTATGACGCTTTTGTTTTTTGTTTTTTTGTTTTTTTTTTGGGTAACCTATCTGTACCCATGGATTGGAGGGGTTTGTTTTATTTCTGTTTTGTTTATTTCTCGTTCACCCATGGACACACCTATGAGTGCGCTAAAAGAAGCATATCATCCGCTGATCCTCGACTATCCTGGCCAACTAGCATTAGATCTTATCATGTAGTGGTCTAGAAGCGGTCTTGGCATTGCTCTTCGGCGCGGGGGTTGCCACCTGGCCCGCCAGGTCTTATAACTTTATTTGCACCGCAATTATCTCCTCCCCCGCAGCTCAGCTCCGCTGCAGTCGTTCAGGAACCTACCAAGTTAGTTAGGGTCCGGGGCATGGCGCAATAGCACAAGACCCTAGTGAACATTAAGCCAAGAAGCCAAAATCCCTCTTAACGCACATCTAGTATATCCACAGGCGACACAAGCACAGAAGACACACGCGGAGCGAGCGACACACGGAGACATGGCGCTCATCAGCGCGATCTTCTGCGCGATCTGCGGCGGGCCCATCCGGCAACCCATGGAGGCCGGGGGTCTGCCGTTGCCGCGTGAGATGCAGTGGCAGGCGCGGGTGGTGCTGCTCTGGGACCCGACGCAGGAGTTTGAGATGCGCGAGGAGCACTACCACGGCGGGAAGCGGAAGGGGGTGGCGCCCCTTGAGTTCCGGAGGAGAGGGTTGGACACAGACCGCGAGGCGGGGCACGACGACGGCATTCGAAGGGTCCGCGCCATCTACCCCGTGGTGGGGTCCGACGACCACGTTGGCTTGTCTCCCCGTCACTTCTTTCTGGAGCAGGAGCCGCAGGATGAGGAAGGGCGGGCCGGTGAAGGCGACAGCAACGCTAGCATCAACACCAGCACCAACGGTGATAACCGAGCGCAGGCATCAGGGGCCTTCGGGCGCCGTGCGGTGGCGGTGAACGCGCACAGGGGGCGGGGCCCGGACGGCCAATGGAGCGCGTCGTCTCCGCCCTACTATATCGCGATGCATGAGGAGTGCGTGGATATTGCGGAGAGGGTGGCGGCACGGCCGCGCCCCGGCGTCAACGTCCGCTCCCTCGAGACCCTCTGGAAGGTCCTGCGCACCCGCTTCGACGCCCGCGACAACGAGGCGATGGCCGCCACCGGCGCGCCCGCCCCCGGCCTCCTCGAGTACGCGGGCGGTTACGTACCCTTGCCCAACGCCTACTACATGCCGCCCATATTTGCGGATGAGAGGTCCCTCTGGGCGCGCGGCGGTTCCTTCCGGCATTGGGTAAGCAAGCAAACAAGCAGATCGAAGATATGAGAGAAACCAAAAACAACAATGAAAACCAGAAAAGTTCGCGACGTGCGTCGTAATTTTTCTTTGCCACGCAAGGGAGCCGTATTAGCTGACCGCAAACCCACGAATCGCAGTGCATGACCGACCCAGGCAGCTCGCCCGGCCTCACGCCTGCGGTGCTGAACTACCTGCGGCCTACGGCGGAGCGGGGGCCAGCGTTGACGCCGGCAATCGTGGATTTTCAGAACCGGTTCAGCACGCTACCGCGAGAGCTGCGTGACCACATTATGTCATTCCTACGCTCCAGGGACCCGCTACCGGCGCGCTGCACCCGGCTCCTATCTCAGGAGCACTGGCGCCAGATCCTGGCCGACGGCTGTACCCTGCCCTTCCTTTGGGACCTCGACGCCGACACGGTTGACTACTACCGGCACTACCGCACTAGCGACAGTGAGGACGCAGGAACTGAAGGCGTGACTGCCTTCGTGCCCCCTACGACGCCGAGGGTGGGTGAGGAGGTCGAGCTCGATTTTGAGCACCTGGTGCGGATGCTGAGCCAGCCAGCGCACGCTACGGGAAACGGGCACTACGGAGACACGGAGCCGGGGTCGGCGCCCTATGAGGGGCTGCCTGATGGCCTACGAAACCGTCGCCGCATATGGCAGCTCGTGGAAGAGATGTTCGTCGGCGATGTGCTGCCCGTCGCCCGTCGGCGCGGGTGGGCGGCCGTGATGGGAGCGCCGACCATGCCCCGTTACTGGTATGAGGACGGGCGGCCCGCATATCCTGTCATTAGGATTCTTGGGCTCGTGGAGGAATAGATTTGTACGGGGTGCTTTTTGCTGCGAATAGTATTAGCGGTATGAGCCACGGCAAAAGGTTAGAGGGGGCATACTTGGAGTCTGCCATCTATGAAATCACATCATCCCGATATAATGGACCCAAGTTTAACATATTTAAGATGGCAAACGGAAACTCAGTTTTACGCTACGGTACATTTTATTATCCGCATTGTGAAACACTTGTCTTACACCTCAGTCTAGCATGAAGCCCCACTGGCAGTTGAATGGTACTATCTAGATCGCAGTTGCAGATAGTGCCACCCACCAGGTTGTCGTTGAGAATTATCAGTCAAGTAATGAATCGCCTAGATACCAGTGGCATGTCATATATATATGTGTATTTTTAATTTTATTTTTGGAAGTCTTATGCATCATCTCGGTGTCATGGACTGAGACGCAGAAATACGCGCCACTGCGGACTTCCTGTCTGTAAACATTGCCATCGGGCGCAATTGCCCTGTCGTGTTCCACGAAGCATAACTGCGTATCTTCTAGCCTTCCAAGGTTAGTTGCCTAAATAATCGGCGAGATTGAGTGCATCCACTACTTTGCATATGGAAGCTCTTTCAAAGGTGACCGTTTGTCACATGCCACCGCCTTGGCCGATTTTATTGGGCGCCACGGCCCGCAAGGCTTTTTATTCGGGTAGCTGCATTTCGACTTCCTTCTATAGAAAGAACTCAAATGAAATAATCATCTGCGGTCTTATATGTATGTTCTACATCCTTTCATCAGCCTGTCTTGTAAGCCTTAAGGCTCCAAGTTTCTAAGTAGTCGTTGTTACGTGGTATGCAATTGCGCCACAGTTTGCTTCACATGATAATAAACTGCAACACGGAAGTCAGATACCATGCAGAACTTTATCTTTCAGGGTTTACGTACGTATGGGGTATGCATGGATAGCTTCAGCAAGTTCCAGTGTCGCGAGCACCGTTTGTAGGTGCTGTTTTTTAGCGTGTTTAAGGGGCGATCTAGTGGGGTAAGATATAAAACAAACAAACGGCAATCGCGAGTTTGGGGTGATTCATTGACCTTTAATCTCATCTCATTCAGCGCCGCCACCTCAGCCTGAGATGTAAAAAGCAAGATTGAGTCGAGCACCGACTTAAAAAGTGAAGTGAGCCGAAATCACCCGCGGGTCTTTTTTCTCCCAACTTTCCACTGGTAAATCCACCCACTGTCGCGTCATCATCCCGCGTTTGTCCACGATGCCTTCCCTCTCGGAGTCAGACTACTACGCCGAGCTCCAACTGGGGAGCAACGCCACTGCCGAGGAGATCACCGCCTCGTACCGCCGTCTGGCCCGAATCCACCACCCGGATAAGAATCCAGATAACCTCGAAGCCGCTACTGCGGCCTTTCAGAAGGTACCTCCATTACGTTCTAGCCTCTTAACATCAGCCACTGTCTCCTAACCCTTGCCTTTAGATACAACTAGCCTACGAGGTTCTCTCGGACCCCGAGCAGCGGCATCGGTACGACACGAGGGGAGACTCTGTCGACTCATTCCCGTCGCCCGGACACTATCAGTATCAATCCCCGTTCGGCTTCCAGCACGGACCCCCGGAGGGCTTCGGCTCGAGTGGTCGCTTTGGTTTTGGGGGCTTCGGGGGCCTGGGGGGCGGCTTCGGCGGCTTTGGTGGCGGCTTCTTCGGTTTCCCGGGTGGGTACTTCAATCACACCTACCAGTCACCCTTCTCCAGGAGGGAGAGCCCCGAGGCGTATCGCCAGCGACTGGAGAAGGAAGCCGAGAAGAGGAGGGCCGAGCACCTCGAAAGGTACCGCGAAGAGCGTGACAAGTGCGACGCTGCCGAGACCGCGCGCAAGCAAGCCAAGGACGCTGCGAAGCAAGCGGAGAAGGACAGCCAGGACCGAGCGAGGGCGGACCGGCAGACGGAGGAGTGCTCCAAGCAGGAGGCGCGCTGGGCTGCGCTGGACGCATCAGCCACCCCCGACGAGCACCGTGCCGCCTGTCTGCACTCCGAGTTTTGCGTCAAGATGCCTCAGGGCCATAAATTCCGGTGCGGCGCTTGCCGCGCCCGCAGGGGCACCACCGCCTTTATCTGTCCCTACTGCTACGTCCTCCTGTGCCAGCTCTGCGTCTCCAACTTCGGCGCTCGGCGTGCCAGGGCCGAGAAGCAGCAGCCCGATCCCAATCCCTAGGTGGAGCCTGAGCCGCAGGCGGTGGAGACCGGGCCTGAGAACACTGTGGACGGGAAGAAGATGTCGGATCTCAGCGATAAAAAGAAAAGAAACAAGAACCATAGCATGAGCAAAAAGGCCGGCTTTAACTGCGGCGAGACAGGCCATATTGCCGAAAAGTGCCCTGCCCCCTCCAGCAGTTTCGACATTAAGGAAGATCGCCCGACTTCGAACAAAAAGTCAAAGGGCAGGCAAGGACCTTGACGAAAGCACCAGCAGTCGCCGCTGGGAAACAGCGACGGAATTAGAAATAACGACGGCAAGTGATAGGGCGACCTAGGCCCAGCCGTCACATGATGTGATATGCGCGTTTTAAGCGTCAGTTTGACAACTTTGAGGTATTTTGGAGCGACTGCATAAGGAGCAAGGGCAATCGGCGTTCAGGTGCACGGAGCAGATATGTAGATAGAGTTTTTACAAACCATCGAGGTGATCAGTCACAGAAAGAAATTTAACGAATGCATGGATGCCTAGACGGCGAGTTTACGTATGTTGAAACAAGTGCTATTTTCCAAATAAACTGAAATGCCTAACGTAATCATTTTGGATATCGTCCACTTCAACCAATGAAGCAACCCGTCGAATGATTTGCAAATACCAACGCAACCAGGGCTCCATTTATGCGATCGGTCTCATCTGCACTCCCACGGGGTGATTACCTGCATCCGACGACGACGTCCTCAGCGTCTCTTCTTCGTCCGCAATGCTCTAGTGTCATGACTTACGAGAGAACTTTATAAAATCCCGGTTCGACCTAGAGGCTAAATCCCCCCATTTACCGTTTGCGAAACCCGGAATACTTAGTATGTATGATGTGGTACCGCTTGAACCCCCCGAGAATGGTATTCTTAGATTTCTGCATCCAGGCTTTATGTTGGCAAGAATCGAAAACGAATGGTTTTCAAGGTAAATCAGAAGGTAGAAGGTCAGAAATGAAAGAAGGACAAAAAGAAAATAATGCACAGTCTCTTACCTTACGCTGTTCCTATTCTCCGGAAGAGGCAATAAGAAAAGGGGCAGGGGCAGGGGCAGGTTACAGAGAACTAAGAGGACCAAGAGAAGGAGGGGTTGGGGCGCATGTGATAGAAGGCCCACCCCGCTTACTTATTATTGGAATAACCAGTGGGCACCGGAAATACTGGCGAAGTCCGTCAAGTCCGTCAATTGGAAGGGCATAATACAAAGGCGAAAATTGATTGGTTCCGAGGAATGCGAGTTGTACAATATTGGGTTAACGTGGATAATGCGGTAAGTATGAGTTAGCTAAGCGTGGCCGCCAGGCTGACTGACGCTTACTACAGCAAACTGCCAACAACAACCTTGAGGCATATCAATACGTTTCTAGGTTGATAGAAACTCCGGGCTTATCATGCTTCAGCTGTTGCGATTGTTGTGATTACGCTTGTCCATTTTGACCAAGAAATTCGATCCCAGACAAAAACGTTGCCAGCACCCATCCGCATTCCTCCTAGACTCACGTGTGGAGGGGTTAAAAGCCTTAGAGGGGTCAAGGATCAACCAACGTTAATATCAGCAAACCAACAAAGAGAAAAAAGATGGCTGCCACACCACCATCCGAGGACCCGACGTTGCACAAGCCGCGCATCCTATGTCTGCACGGGGGCGGCACCAACGCGAGCATCTTCCACGCGCAGTGTCGGTCGGTGTCGCGGATGTTGGCCCCATATTTCCGGCTCGTTTACGCCGAGGCCCCATACCTGTCCAACGCCGGCCCGGACGTGCTCTCCGTCTACGCCGACTGCGGACCCTTCAAGCGCTGGCTGCGCTGGCTTCCGGAGCATGACGCCCCCGATGATGACGCCACCGCTATCCGCGATGTCGACGGCGCCCTCGACAGCGCCATGCTCGCCGATGACCGTCGCGGCGCTGATGGTGAGTGGGTCGGCCTTCTCGGCTTTAGCCAGGGCGCCAAGATGGTCGCCAGCCTGCTCTTCCGCCAGCAGGTGCTCGCCGAGCAGCAGAAGGACCAGGCTACGCCGAAAAGAGAGAACCAGAAGGCGCGTTGGCGCTTCGCGGTCGTGATGGCGGGGCGCAGCCCCCTGGTATCGCTGATGGATCCGGCGGTCTTCAGCTCGCCGCTGCTTAGTGAGCCGTGCCAGGTCGGGCTGACGTCCGCCCCGGAATTGCTAGAGGTCGCGCGCGAGCGCCATATTCTACGCCTACCGACCATCCACGTCCACGGACTCGCTGACCCGGGACTCCGCCTCCACCGCGAGCTCCGTGATGGCTACTGCGACCCTGCTACGGCTCGCCTCGTCGAGTGGGACGGTGCCCACCGTATCCCTCTAAAGACCGATGACGTCCAGCCCCTTGTCGATGCGATGCTCGAGGTCGCGAGAGAGACAGGTGCGTTGGAATGATAAGATGTTACATGAATCGGGTTGAGCAAGAGCCCCGGAGAAGAGGGGCGGGGGTGGGGGTAGAGAGACCAGCAAGCGCTTCTTCTTATGTCTTTCCTTTCACTTTCGCAACTAGACTCATTGAATTGGTGTTTTCCATCGACGACAAGCAAGCACATCCTTGCCGGATATATTACATACGTGGGGGGATATCTGTGTTGGGCGTGTTGGAGGTAGAAGAAAGAAAGGCGAACATTCAATGCCTGCATATACCTAGAGAAGAGCTTAGACAAACCTCGATTCGTTATGCGACACGGCTTACTATTATGGTACATGAATTTAATTCAGAGTAGAAAAATACGTTGTTACAATAACGAATGTCAGGTGTTGGTAGCACAGATGCAATTTAATACCAACATCTTCGTTCATTGTCCATCTTCCGCATGCTGTGATTTGCAATATGTATATATGGCGCTGGCATCAAGTAGTAGGAGGGTTCAGGTCCATATTTCTCATCCACCAATATCAACTTATGTGCAAATTCTAAAGTCTCAATCGTAATAGCGATCCGACATCCCAACGAATAACCGTCACTATCCCAACCAACCCGTCGTCGTTATGTCTACATATCAACGAGACCATGAACAATATCGCCGCCGCCAACAGGCTACATCCGGTGATCGGTTCGAGGTGTGCTTTTCCTTTCTATAAATATTATAGTCCGAGGTCATATCTGGTGCTAACTTTATTCAGCCTACACATCAACGCAAAACGTACACTGATCGGCATGCATCTGCTCGTAATAGGGGCGGAGCCTCTGTGACTTCACGCGGTTCGCAGCTGGAGGATATGGGCCCCGAGTTTATGGCAGAGCCGCTATCCCTTATACAACAAGAATGCGTCTACGCATCTCCCTGGGGCCCTCGAAATCGTACGCTGCTCGTCTACTCAAACCCCGTCTGCCTCATGGCACTAGACCTGCCGCTCAAGCCCGTCACAGAGAAGCGGCTAGCAACGCACGTATACACCAGGGGAAACCCGTAGCCCCCCAACCGCCGCCTAGTGGCATCAGTGACCATTCGGAGAATGTCCGGATGCCCTTCTCTAGTGACAGTTCCGAGGAAACGGACGAGGATGACGACGATTCTGGGGAAACTGTTAAAGTGGAGATCCCAGCGTATCTCATAAGAGCATATAGGGAGACAGAAGAGCACACTACGCCTCGGAATCCCACTCGTAATTCTGGTGCGAAGAATGATCCTGTTGCCCTGTCTGAGGGAGAACAGACATGGCTTCAGTATCAGTTTCGGCATGAGCATTCGTCCACAATAAAAGCGGGTGGGCACCAACTCACGAGAGCACAGGGTGAGCATCTGCCCACGACAAAACAGTCTGAGCATCCGTCAACGGAAAGCCTATACGAGTATACTTCCACGCCAAAACGGTATGAGCATTCGTTAACAGCAAGCCTACGCGGGTACACTTCCACGCCAAAACGGAATGAGTATCCGTCCATGACAAAAGAGGATGTGCGCCCGGCCACGACAGAAGGGCATGAGCACAGGTCCTGTTGCGCACTCATGTAATATTCCAATGCACTTCGATTATGTAACAACACAAGAGATTCCTTTACATAATAAACAGTTGGTGGAATGCGTGTGCACTTATATAATAGTTACGATGCGTTGTCCCGACTCCGTGTGATTGTAGGTACTGGGCAAGGACCCACACTCTCCGTAGCGGTGCGTTGCCGACGCCACTTAGCCCACTTGGAGACAACCTCGAGATCCTTGTCGTGCGTGTCAGCGGGCATATAAGCCCAGCCATCCAGCTCTCCGATCCAACTCCTCCCCGGCATATATGCCTCGAGCATGTAATAGTTATCGCGATGGTAGGGGAAGTCTGCGCTGGGGGGCCCGCTGCGCTCTAGAAATCGATCGCTGCCGGAGGCGACGTCCTCGGCGGTCATGCGGAAGCGGCGGCGCTTGTTGCCCTTGTTCGCGGCGTGGCGCATAATGGCGCGCGTCGTGGACGTCAGCTGGCTCTCGAGCAGGCGGGCGTGCCACAGCGGGCTGCGCAGAGCCCGGCGCGCCACGGCCGCCGCGCTCGTCACTAGCTTCTGGTTCCACTTCGGATTAGTGCCACGCGGGATAGCGGGGATCGGCTCGCCGCGGTCAAGGCGGTCTTGCCAGTACCCGAAGTCCAGGGCAAAGCACAGCACATGCCACCGGAGCACGCATGTCAAGCAGGTGCAAACCTCGCGAGGGTTGGGCGACGCCACGTGCTGGTACGGCGGCGGCTGCCGGAGCACCGCTTGAAGCTCCGGCCGGTCCGGGCTCAGCAAGTCGGCGTGGTACTGCGCGGGCACGTCTTCCAGGAGCACGGGTGCCCGATAACACTGTGAGAGGCACATATACCGGAAGCCCACGATGTCACGGGCTATGATGTCCTCGTTGGCCAGCACAAAGCCGTGCAATGCCCGGTTTGTTCGCGACAAGCTGAACACGTCGCTCGGGCGCAGTTGGCCTAGAATCTCCAGAAAAAGCTCGGTCGGTAGGCCGAGTAAACCGGGACCCCGCACCTGGCTCTGGCTCGCCTTCTTGGTCTGCTTCTTCTTATTCCGTTCCGTGCGCTTTGAGCGGAGCGTCAGCGCCTCAGTCTTGTCCTCCAGTACGCCTAGCTCCACATCATCACCGTTGTCATCCTCACTCCCAATCCGTCGTCCTGTTCTCGGCATGGTTGATGAATAGGTCGTCGGTCAAGCGGCGAACAATAATGGTAAAAGGAAAGATTGGGACAAGGTAATAGATTGGTGTTCATATACTCATTAATCACATTACGAAGGGCAGTTGCTACCGCTATCGGAGCGGCGGCGACACGGGATTATGCACGTGCTGGAGTTACGAAGCTTACTTTACGAAGTACAAAGCTTATTTATCGATCGATCAGGCAGTCAGGCAGCCAAGTCCGACATCCGCTTCGGGGAATGTCCCACATATTCATTCTCCGCCAATCAGCATGTGGGGCTGGCTTTCCATGAAGTCGTGGAGTAGCTCACTAGCTTCTGCCGTATAAACTAGCGGGTTGGATTCCCCGTATCCCCCTCCCCCTTTACTGGATAGTTGAGGGGAATCGAGATGTAGATGCTTAATCACCGCTTTGGCTTTGCCTCGAATTTAATGTCCACGCGAGATTCCCAACCTTGGAAGCCGAATCTCTGGGACTCACCTGTTTGCTTTCTCGCTAAACTCAAGGATCCACTTGTACCAGCCACCGGATCTGGATCCGTTGGTCGCACAAATTTAAGGGATTTTTCTACATCAAATAGGGGTAAAAGAAAGGCTCGGGTGATGGGTAGCTTAGATATATTTCCCGTTGTCGTACCTTCACTTACGCACTGGCCTGTCCGACCTGATAGCTGGGGATGGCGACTTACCCGGTCTGGCCATGTTTTCATATAATTGAGTAGGGGCATGCTTATATTTGAGAAAACATGGTGTTTGGCAGTTGTAATTGGCGTCGTCGGAGACCGGCAAGGGGTGAGACGCGGAAGCGGGTTCCGACTCTTGTGTCCCGCCGCATCGGTATCGCACAAGGAACCCCCTGTAAATGAGCATACGTTATAATTTAAGGGGAAGGCTGAAAAAATGGTTATATTTGAAAAACGAAGATAATTGATGTTATCTTAAAGAAGGAACGCTGGAATAGAAATGCAAGTCTGGTCCGCATCTTACCATAAAGCTGTGTCTCGTCGTTGTGGATGAGTGGGCGCCAAGGCGATAAATGGTTCCGCATGAGCAGCATGCATGCTTCTATGAAGCCCAGCGGTATGGAACCATTGGGGAAGCGTATGCCTACTGATACTTGATTCATTGAAGGGATACTGCCGCATGAATTCTGAAGGCCATTGGCGCAAGTAATATGCTACATAGGCCGTTGATAAAACGCTAAACCATATCGTTCACCTGGCTGCCCCATAAGCCTGACATTTAGCATGAAACAGGGGTGAACCATGGCATCTTCTTTGAACAGCGACTCTCTGACTGGTCCTTCTGACAGATCAATTTGCCTGTCACACACCTCCATACCATGTCCAGACCGTTTTCCTTGATATCATTCACCTTCAAGATGAACGGGGAGATGACTTATTAGGCAATCAAAGGCCACGGTTCCTGAATAGGGCGGCGAACCTCTCTCGAGCTGAAAAGGTTCGGGGGGCGGTTCTTGATCCCCATCACCGGGTGTTGCCTCCGCGCCCGCGGCGGCTTCGGAACCCAAAATAAAGGAGCTAGCCCCCACGCGCAAACATCTGGGTTGTCAACGACTCACAATGAAAATCCCAGCGCGATGGTAGCACGAGGAGAAACGGGGACTTTTGCGTGGTGCAGATAACAGATTCTGCAGATATGACGGGGAAGCCTTTTCCGTAAGGCTGGGGGTTTTGCTGAATAACAACCTAAGCTGGAGACTGGCACCGATTCTTATGAGCTCGTAGCAGTTTATTGAAAAATAGTTGCTTAAGCTTACCATTCGAGACGTGTGGCCAGTTAAAAGACATAAACCCTGGTAGCAGCATCTTTCTCGCGATTCGACACTGGCTGTCCTGATTGCCCATATCCCCTTAACACACGAGAAAAAGCGAGCAGAGATGGACTATGGCACGAAATATCTTCAAACGCGGGGCGCCCTCTCAAACACCGAGCAGAACCGCGTATTTGGGGTTGCTATCTCGTTTATCATCATCATTGCTGCTGCCATGGCCATCCGTATTTATGTACGGTTTGGCATAATCAAATCGGTAGGAGCCGATGACAGTAAGCCTCCCCCAACAGTAAAGCCAAATGTGTTTCCGGGGGGATTCAAGAAGTCCCGGCTGACATCTGAGTTGCAGTTCTCATGATTTTAGGAACGGTAAGAGAGCCGGAGTAAAGAAGCATTCCTCAATGGGCGGGCCTTTGTTCTGACAAGATCTAGCTGGCGGCGTTCGGGCTATCGGCGGCGTCCATGGTAGTTGCATACTATGGCGTGGGAGTCCAAAGTAAGATCTCCCCTATAATCGGGCTGGTAAAGTTAACTGACGGTCGTTCTCGCCCCTTAGTGGATCAAATCCCCCCGGAGGACTTTAGGCCAATGTTGAAAGCGGTCTACTCGACGAGACTCCTATACGTCGTAGGAACGATGCTGGTTAAGATGTCACTGCTGACGTTCTATCTACGACTGGATCAACGAACACGTGAGTGTCCTCTTTTTTCCCGCGTTATCCTAGACACGCCTTCCTTCATCGTGCGGCATCCCCTACGAAGTTAGGAATGAACAGACAGACTAACCGAATTTTCTCGACTCGCGCGCACAGGGATGCGGTGGACGGTGTTCGTGCTGATGTTCGTGACGGCGGCATTTTCGGCGGCGAGTTTCGGGATTTCCACCTTCATATGCTACCCGCCGTCGGTGTTCTGGACCGAGGAGCTAGAGGATGGGTGGTGCATGGATTCGAGGGCACAGCAGGAATTCTACGACGCCAACGGCGCCCTCAACATCGCCACCGACCTCGCCATTTACATCGTCCCCATCCCCATGCTCTGGCGCATCCAACTCCCCATCCGCCAGAAGATCCTGCTCACGTTCATCTTCGGGCTGGGACTGGTCGCTATCGCTGGTGAGCCCCTCTCCCCGTCATCAGTCTGTTCCAATTCTTGTCATGGCCGAATGAAGTACACCGTAACTGACATGTCCCAAAGCTAGCTGCGTCCGCTTCGCGTACGTGCGGCTCCTCGCGCACACGGAGGATATGTACTTCTACCTTGCGGACAGCCTGAACTGGTGCTCGATAGAGATATACCTGGCGATCTTCTGCGGCTCAGCGAGCGCCTACCGGATCTTCCTACGCACATACCTGCCGACGCTTATGGGGAGCACGCGCGGAAGTAATAGCAATAACAATAAGGCCTCGGAGGACCCGAGCGGCGGCTCCACTTTGCGAGGAGGCGGCGTCGGAGGTAGTAGTAGGAGTAGTAGGGGCCATCCGTACCGGGGGTTCGGGGGAAGAAGATCGACCACGATTACCGGCGGCAGGGGTGGCGCGCATCCGTTTAGGGACGCGAATACGGACGCGGAACTGGGCCTCAACGAAAGCGAGGAGTTCATCATACAAGGAGGCAGCCCGGGGAAGACAGAAATTCACATGCGGACGGAGTTCCGGATGGAGGTCTTGGACTCAAGGAATGTTGCCGCGGCTGCCGACGAGGACGATGAGGGCCTCTACGGCAGGGCCCTGGGAGAATTGCCGGCGGTAAGCGACTCGCGCCGTTACAGGTGACGGTTGCGAGGCGTAGTTTAATGTCAGACTCGTCATGAGAGTTAAGTGAGGGGCGTTATCGAGTCGAGGTTAAGCATTGAGACACTTCACACCCCCACCCTGCCCCTATCATTCACCTCGTGTCCAACGGTGCTGGGTACCGCGTACGCTGAATGAATGAATGGCCTTAACGAGTCTATATCTTACCCCCGAGTCTTCATAGTAAATATCTAGTCCGTTTTAATATCATGTATGCTCTAATGAAACAGATAACTAACGAGCAGGGTCTCCTCTGATATAAATGTAGCATGCCTTGATTATTTATACATACCAGGACGAACGTCGTCTAACTTATGGAATATGAAGGTAGCCTTATTGTCGTATTTTTTTGGTGGGGAGAGGAGCTTTTAATAAAACCGTATTGGAACAAACTTGGCGTTAGGGTGCTGCTGGAAGCGCGACGCATGTAGAGGCGGGATGGGCCGCGTGTGCCAAGACATTGTGCCCCACACACCACTATTCCCATAAGGATGCTAGCTATCGAGATGCGTATGCGTACTTATCACATGCATCTAACCTTTCTAACATCATCAATCTTGCCAGACACTAGGTATGGACGAGGAGAACTATAGAACATCTATGGATGATAGCCCGCGACCGCCGAAACGAGCTGTTTTGCCCCTCCTCGGCCTGTTGCTCGCTGTGCAGCTCTCATGGAGTCTCTACCAGCTCCCTCTGAACAGGGCTGTCGAGAGACGCTTATGTCGGAAATACTACATCGAGAACGGGCCGGAGGGCGCCATTAACCCCGACGGAAGCGTCGATGAGGGCCTCTGCAAAATCGACGAGGTCCAGCAGGGTCTAGCCTGGGTGCTGGGCGCCATGGAAACAGCTTGGATCGTAGGCGGTAAGGGCGTTCCATACAGCCAGAAAGATTGCAGACCTCATTGATCTGATATACGGCAGATTTTGTCATGACTATCCCGCTCGGCTTCGTAGCCGAGAGGTACGGCCAGAAGATTGTCCTCTGGCTGAACCTGGTTCCCCGGATCTGTACGATGGGGTGGGCCCTCGTCGTGGGGTTCGACGAGACCCTCCCTCTTGCGTCAATCGTCGCCGGCCCTATACTGTCTCTTCTTGGCGGCGACTGCGTCTTTAACTCGATCACGTACGCATTAGCAGCCGGTCTTACTGATGATTACGTGACTCGGTGAGTTGCTACGAATTATTGCAGATAGTAAATCATTGATGCTGACCACTTCTTAGCGCTACCTATTTCGGTTGGATGAGCTCCATCTCGTATATTGTGAATCTCCTCGGCCCTGGTGTGGCCGGTCTGACTATGAGCGTCACCCTCTGGCTCCCATTCGTCATCTCGATATGCCTCCTTCTGCTAGCGATCCCTACCATCTCTCTACTGCCCGGCGGTGACGCAGCGCAGAGTTCCGCGCCGTTCTCCACAGCGGAAGACGACGAACAGCGGAGACCGCTGATGCCCTCCCCGGTCCTGAAGGCCCAGCGCTCAGACTCATCATTATGGCGCTCGATACAGGGCAGGGTCCGCGAATTGCGGATGACGGTGGCGAGTCATCCGCGGAATCTCGTGCTCTTGCTGATCAGCTTCTTCCTCACGTCGCTGGCAAGCGCGGA
This sequence comes from Eutypella sp. D-1, assembly GCA_023313575.1. Taxonomy (NCBI): domain Eukaryota; kingdom Fungi; phylum Ascomycota; class Sordariomycetes; order Xylariales; family Diatrypaceae; genus Eutypella; species Eutypella sp. D-1. The sequence continues at coordinate 26,554 of JAJTTP010000030.1, forward strand.
CACCAAGCTCCTCCCGCAATACATCTCGAAGCGGTACAGCTGGACATTCGCATCGGCCGGCTACCTGCTCTCGGCCAAGGCGGTCGTCAACTTCCTGCTCCTCACCCTCGTGGTTCCCCGCGTCCTGCGCTCCAGCGCGGCCACGGCAGCGCCCGAGTTCTCGGACGGCGTTAATGTCCGCTACGCGCGCGCCTGCCTGGCGGTGTCAGTAGTCGGAGCGCTGGCCATCGCGATTGCGGGCACGATCTGGCTTCTGTTCCCGTCGCTCCTGGTCTATGCGCTCGGCTCGGCGCTGCCCGTGTTCACGCTATCGCTGCTGAAATCGCCGTCGGTGTCGCCGTCTCCGCCCACGGGACACGGCGCTGACCGTGACCGGGACGAAGACCGGACCCGCGACGCCGCCGAGACCCACCTCTTCTCCATCGTCATGATGGTCCGGACCCTGGGCTCACTCGTTGGCGCGCCCCTAATGGCGCTGCTCTGGGTCCGGGGAATCGTAGTCGGTGGCGCGGGCACGGGGATACCGTACTTCGTCAGCGCCGCCTGTTACGTCGCTGCCATCGTGGTGTTTTCCGGCATTGACATCCGGCGACGTTGAATTGGATTACCCGATAGGGTATTGTTTTTAAAATGAAATCCCCACTAGAGGCTCAAGCATCCTTGAACCGGGCGGTGTGAAGTTATTTCATTTGATTTCCCACTAACTAATGTGTGTATCTACCCAAGTACTTACACCAAAACCCTACCCGTAGAACCTACCAAAATAGTCGGTGTTGTTTGTCGATTCTACGTGTCTAATCGAAGTACACAAGCTGAACGATTCAGCGACCCGGATATGTTGGCGTTGCAATGACGACATTGATTCACACCGGTCCTACTCGATCTTTATAGCGTTTTAAGATTACACCTTATTTCGGGTTGCAAGTTCTTGTAAATACCTAGGTATACATGAGCCAGTCCAATAGTAGGCTTAGCGCTGCCCCACATCTTCCACATCTGCCACTAAGATGATTGAGAGCCACCCAAGACGGCAAACGGCACCGCACCGAACCTGCTGGACCTGTCAATCCTGTCAAGCCTGTGAAGCTGTAGATTCGCTAGTCTGTTAGCGGTAATCTGCCAATCTGCTTGTCCAGATCGCACTAACTAAATGGGTAGTAAAAGGGTCCCATCCGGCTTGCGGCAGTTGCCCAGCCCAAGTAGTGTGTCAAGGGTGTTTCCTTCCAAGGTTTCATGGGGGGATTTCATGGTGGGATTTCATGGCCTGGGTTTGTTGTGTGGGTTGGTCCAGAACCGAACGATCTTTCCAATTCTTCGTCGTCGTCGTCCTTGATGTTATTCCCTGAGTGGTGTGATGCTTCGTGAATGTTCTACATGTTCTTCTCTTCTCTTCTTCCCTTCCACCATTCCAGGGGCATGTACATATAGCCAATTAAAGTAAACTCGGACCTTTTATCACACATACCCTGGCCATTGGCATGCTCATTTGTCTGCGAGCTTGCTTCAATTCCTCTTCGTAGTAAATAACAGTTACGTACTACAATTATCCCGACGATCAAATATATCGAACATTCATCACCTGGCTCGACAGATTAAGCCCGGTAAAAGAAACAATTTGGATCATTAGAAGTCGAAGCCTTTAGGACTTTCAAACCCCTTGAACCATCCAACGGAACAAGCCGTCTAATAAATACCAATACCCTTAGATGGCGAACTACCATCCTGGCGGCGGCGACGGCGCCCCTTACTACAATAACGGCGGCTACCAGCCACAACAACCATACGGACAACCCTATGGACAACAGAATGGCCAACCCCAGTACGGACAGCCTCAGTATGGACCACCACAACCCGCGTATGGACAGCCAACACCCCCGGAGAACTACGGCTATGGGGAGAAGCCGACATTTGAACAGACTTTCAAGGTTGAGAAACCCAAGTGGAACGACCTCTGGGCCGGTATCCTATTGTTGCTCGTCTTCTTCGGCTTCGTTGCCGTGTCCGGCCTCTCCATCCACGCCTATGCTACTGACAGGGCGCGTCGCGGAGGCGGCATCTACGGTAGCACGCAGAGCGTTGGCCTCAACTCTAACACCCTCATACTCTTCATGATCGTCATGGCTGTCGCCTTTGCCCTCAGCTTTGCCTATATAATGTTAGCCCGCACTTTCCCCAAGCAGTTCATCTGGGTCACTGGCATCCTCAACATCGTGTTCGGGCTTGGAACCGCCATCTACATGTTGTATCGTCACTACTGGAGCGGTGGGATCGTCTTCCTCATCTTCAGCGCCTTCCTCATATTTGCCTTTATCACCTGGATTCCCCGCATTCCTTTCAGTGCCCTCATGCTAAAGACCACCATCGATGTCGCGAAGAGCTACGGCCACGTCTTCATGGTCAGTGCGCTTGGTGGCCTGCTGGCCACCGCCCTCGCCGCCTGGTTCTCTGTCACTTTCGTCGCCGTTTACGTCAAGTGGTCACCTTCGAGCAACGGAACGTGCCCCAAGGGTACGGACTGTTCTTCGAGTACGGTCACGGGCCTGCTAGTATTCATCACCTTCGCCATGTATTGGGTTTCCGAGTGGCTGAAGAACACCATCCACACCACCATCTCTGGCGTCTACGGCTCCTGGTACTTCCACCCGCAGAACCCGCCCCAGGGTGCCACCCGCGGTGCCCTTAAGCGGTCTCTCACGTATAGTTTCGGATCTATCAGCCTGGGCTCCCTGATAGTGGCTATTATCAATTTTCTACGCCAGCTATGCTCTGTGGCCAGGCGCAGCGAGGCGGCTGATGGTGATATCTTTGTAAGTCTATCTAGTTCACATCGTAGTTGTCTGTTTTACAAATCCCTAACGAGTGGTGACTAATACGTGGCTGCAGGGCTACATCGCCTTCATGATTCTTGGCTGCATCCTCTCCCTCCTCGAGTGGGCAGTGGAGTTCCTTAACCGATATGCCTTCTCTTACATTGCGCTGTACGGCAAGGCATATTTCGCCGCGGCCAAGGATACCTGGACGTGAGTACCAGACCAGCCTTCTTACACTTTGGTGCAATTATCTAAATGTCGCGCAGGATGATCAAGCAGCGCGGCATTGACGCCCTCGTCAACGAGTGTCTCGTCGGTCCCGTTCTGGGCTTCGGTGCCACGTTCGTCGGATACGCTTGCGGTCTGCTCGCATACGTATACCTCGTGATAACCAAACCGGAGTACAACAATGGCGGGTCCTACACACCGGTCATAGTGGCGTTTGCCTTCCTGTAAGTTTGAAATGATACGTTCATTTCAGCTATATTCTAGTTTCTAACACCATCCCGCTACAGCATCGGTATGCAAGTCTGCAATGTCTTCACGACCCCGATCAGCTCGGGCATCGATACAATCTTCGTCGCGTCAGCTTGGGAGCCTCAGGTCATGATGCAGAACCACCCGGAACTGTACGACGCCATGGTCCGCGTCTACCCCGAGGTCCAGACTGCCATTCACGCGTAAAGGCGTGATGCCTAAGAGTGGTGTAAATGGTGGCGACGCCGGGCGCTAATTATGGAAATTTGCTTTCTTCGGTATTCGAATAACGATTGGCTATTTAGATTGTTACCATCCGAGCCCAAGTTGCCAGGCCTATCCTATCATGCATGGGCAGATTTCGGAGCTTGGGTACTATTCTTCTTGTACTAGCTGTTACTTCTAGTTCATAGTCATCGTTTTTCTCCCTCGCTATTACCTAAGTGTTGTTGCAAGTTTTAGTGCTAAGACATCCATCCTATGTGATAAGCTCTTAGGAAATATACAACTGATACCAGACCGTCCATTTATGTTAGCCACAGACGACAATATACAAGGATGTTCCGTTTTATACCCTCTACATAAGTGTTGAGGTATTGACCATCTATTATTTGGCCTGAGCACTCAATATAACTGGATGCGCACTTCTCAAGACTCACGGTTGGCGATGGAGTACCTGCAGTCTTCCAGAAATCTATGGAATATATATATATTTAAAAGCAATCTGTCTGATACTCGCAACTTGAACGGTTTCCTAGAGAGTTGTAAGTTAGGATACTGTATAGTTGGCTAGGAGAATGGATTTTCGATCACGACCTTTGTCTTGGAGTCAATTAATGGGTCATATGCAGGCTTGAAGCTACCCGCTGCTATGAAGTCATCCACTCGTGATTGGGCAGTAGTGTGTACGACGGGAAAGTACGTATTCAGGCGAACTGAGTGATCATCTGCGCGCTATGCCCGAATTTAGATTAGCGTCTTAAGGCAAAAGAAAGAAAGGCTCTTAGGCTATTCCCGAAGGGAGGACATAAAAATTGGAAGTACGCCCCCATCCCAATACTTGCAACTATGGGCATCTGCGGTGATTCCGCTTGGCTTCAAACACCAAATTTTTATGTCGGTTATTCGCCCCCAGCAGCTGAAGTAGCGTTGTATTTGTAGCCGAAGTGATGCTGGTAAGTTTGTACATTAAGTAGCCCTACGTCATGCCTGATGCCCCGCTATACTGCAGTTAGTAGTTGCGTAGTTGGTTAAGTAGCCAGTTTAGGGGCTTTTTTTTTCCTTGTCTGCGTAGTAGAACTGGAGCCCTGCTATGTTTTGTTTCAAACGTTTCATTGTCTTATTTCATCTTTTTGCATTTAGTTGTTGTTTAACAAGGGCTGAAAAAATGAAGACTATGATATATTCAGTGTGACCCTCTTTCAAGCCCTTCCCTAAGCTTAGGTTTCGCATAGCACGGTGGACTCGTCCGATCTTCAGGGCTGTAACGTAGCAGCCTGAAGATACATACCAGGAGGTAGGTTTGTAGATACCTAGCAGTCAATGGTAGACCTTCAGGGCTCTTATTAGCAGTGACACACCCCATGTCCACGGGTATGGTTCAACCATTTCCTGAAACGTTATTGGATGATCTGTCGTACTATCTAGGTATACACACCTGGGCAGCTATATGTACATACATGGATATAGGTACCTTGTTAGGTACATACATACTTACCTACTCGTAGACATGTAGGTTGCCTTCAAGGTTGACTGTGTTGGGCAACTTTATACTTTATAGAACCTTGGAACTTTTTTATGGATGCCCCTCTTCTTTCTTTTTCTTTCCCGTCACCTTTTTTTTATTAACCAAGCAAAGAACAACAACCAAAAGGCAGCCATTGAGAACAAGCCATTCATCATTCCAGATCCAGTTAACTATCCATCCATCTGTCTCTCTCCCACATATTCCTACGATCCTCAATAAACTCTCATCATCTTACGAATTCGCACGCCGAACTTTCGTGTATATTGATTAATCTCTCTCGATTGTGGAACCGACGAACTAACGAATCGACGCGCAAAGTGTCACACAAGCGAGCTGAGCATTCGCGAGTGCCCAACTAAACTAAACTGAACTGAACTGAACTGAAACTGAACTTGGGCGCGCGTTTGCTGAGAGGCCACACCATCCAATCCGTTTGCTCTTCGTCATCTACGACGCATTTCCTTCTGAGCGACGCCGGGGCTTTACCCTCACCTACCACCTGCACCTTCGTGTGCCAATTCATAATTCGTCGGTCGTGTCGCGCCATATTTGACCTTCGTAATCATGTCTCAATCATCTTCTTCTCAGCCGCCGCAGCAGCAGCAACAGCCGAGCGCCCCTATGCTCATTAATGTCCCACCTCCTCCCTCCAATCCAGATACCCCGACTGAGATGCCGTAAGTCTCTTCCTATCACATGCTTTTTTTTCCCCCCTTCCCGGCCTATCGGTCGCAGTGATGCTACATTCTTAAAACCTTCATGCTGATTGACATCCCCTGTTAGTGGCACACCCACCAGCACCACAACCTCATTGTCCGCAATTTCCACAATAGCTATCAAAGACGGCCATCGCGGCCATGGACCCGGTCTCGGCAGCCTACGAGGCCACAACCACAACCCATCAGCCAGCAGCCTCGAAGCTGAGCGCGCCGACCGAATTAGCCGACTCACCGGCCTTGAGCGCGTATCTACCGTCCGCGGCCAGCAGATTTCTGGCAACTCCTCCCCCCAGGCAGTCAATCCCACTTTGCAGCAGCTCGCCGTGAACAATAATGCACCCGCATACTTCGACTCCAACGGCCAGCCCACCGCCGCGAATAAGATGAGCACGGTCGGCACCGCCTCCGCTACTGGCAGCGTCGGCGCACGAACGACTACCGAAGCCGATGGCGATGACGACGGCATGAGCATGGATACGGATACGAACTACCGCACCATGGACGTAGACTCCACCTCTGGTGCCATTGACCCTATGGATGAGGATCTGGCCAACCGGTCCGTGGGCGGCTTCGAGGACCGAGAGGACCGCATGAGCGACGACGGCACAGCAAGTCTCGTTGGCTTCGGCGAGGGCGCCAACAGCACTGTCAGCGGACCCATATATCACCGGCGACCACTCCCAGGCGGCGGCAGTGCCGGCGGGGTTTCAGGCGCATGGGCCCTTGAGCGGAGCAGCTCAAATCTTAGTGAGGCGGCGATGGCGATGGCGCGCAATCGGGAGCGGGATCGAGATCGGGAGCGGGAGAAGGAACGGGACAGGGCGTGGGCCGGTGCCTCATCCGCGGCCGCGGCGGAGTACCCGCCCGACACGCCTGCCAGCTCCTCCGCGGCGGCCGAGAGACGCGACGCCAAGTACGTGGACGGCGTGGCGCTCGACGGCGGCGGACACGTCGGCACGACGGACGACGAGATGTTCGTGGATACCACGACGCGGGGCCCCGTCCCCGTCGTCGGCAACCACACCCAGAGCCCCGTCCAGCAGCCGGGTCGTCCGCAAACGAGCGCGCTCCGCGAGGGCGTCGGTGGCCCCGCCGTCCGCGAGGCCGCTGAGCGCATCGTCCGCGAGCGCCTCGACGGCGGCGAGGGCCGCGTCGCCACTGGCGCTAACACTCTCGGCACTCCGCAGAGCGGCGAAAAGAAGCTCGGGCAGTTCTACTTCGAGGAGAAGAAGTGAAACGTGATGTAATGTGATGCGGTATCGGTATTACTTTTCAGGGAAGGGACGAGGCGAGGGGCGTGGTCAGTACATGCGGTATGATTTACGGATATGGGATACGGAATACGGCCCCCCCGACAAAGGGGTGTGGTTTGGGTGTGGGAGTGGTGTTTCTAGTCAATTTTCTGCCCCCATCCTTATGGCCTGTTTTTCTTTTGGACTTCATTCGTGGTATTGACTATTTTCCAATTGCGGGTTGGAGTTTTCAAGGCGCAACGACAATTAAGAAAAGAGAAAGATGGGGAGGGAGGGAGAGGCATATATCAATCCTCCCATGCGACGATGGGGTGTTTTGTTCGGTTTTTGTTTGTTTTTTCTTCTACCCCCCCGAGGTTTGAATAACTACCGTCTATTATGTTTTATTACCAATACATACTACCACCATTACAACTTCTTCGTTCGTCTTGTCTGTTAATACCCACGCCTACCTACCTATCTACATGGTGACTCACATACATTGGTAGCTTGCTTATTAGGTGTTTTATCTACTACACGCTTGCTTAGATTACCTTACCTTACCATACCCATGTAAAACTGTGTATTGCTTAGGGCCCCCAGCCCCGATCTATCTATCCCGAAAGTATCTGTAGTCGCGTGCTTTACTAAGCCGCACCTTCTCCCGCCTGAGATGAATGAGTAGGAAGTGACTGGACTGAGTCTGGTTTAGGAGTTGTTGTTGATTTATATGACTGGAAAGATTCACCTCACTACCGATATCTACTCCAGTATAACGCCCCTAAATTTACAATCAAATATCCCGCGGTTGTACACAGAAGACAAACTGACAAAGCAAAGGTTTTTTGGGTGCGGAGGTCTAGTCATGGTGGGGGGGAGTGGCAAGAACAATAGAGAGGTAGTGGTTACACTAACACCCACTGTTGTTTGTGGTATGGTCTAGTGATAGCGTAGCGCGGCTATAGATCCAAATAAACTTGCCAACCTGCAACCACAACTTGGGATCGCAGTATCCGATCCCGGCGAAAAATCGGCACTTTGGCGGAGTGGTTAACGCGATGCCCTGCTAAGGCATTCCCTTCGGGGGCGTGTGTTCGAATCACACAGGTGTCGTTCTTTTTGTTTTTTATATTCCCCCTATATTCAGTTTATTCTTTTTTTTTCCTCTCTCTCTGTCTCTCTCATCCACTAATGCTTTCATAATCGAATTCGTCAATGGCTTTGTTCTCTGTATCTTTGCATCAATTCCATTATGATTCTGTTTGCCACTGCAGGTATCACCAGATCTTTAGGACAATTCTGGCTTCTACACCCAGACTTTCTCTCATCAATGCCTTTATCGGCGGCTTCCTTCACAAAACCCTGATGCGACAAAGGCTCCGTTCACGAACGCCCCTGTGCCATAGAAACGCCTCGATAGTGCATAACAAAGACAGAAGAATGGATCAAGTAGCCTTATGAATCGCCTTTTGTGCCACACCAATCATGGGAACCAAGCGCTGCGGAACAAGGCATTGTTCGCGCCTGCGCCTGCCTAGCCCCGTGAAGTTCTACTTAAGCCGATAGCTCCCACCACCTCGACTAACCAAATTTCTTCTCCCCCATCATTCTATTCTCAAAACGAAAACCGGGTTTTCATCGCAGAAGACATATAAAACGAATCAAGTTCAGGTATTGCAGGCACAATACACAGGTATTCATATATATCTTCCCATCAGAAAAGAAAACGAAAAAAAGGAAAAGCAACAGCGAAAAAAGATGGTCGCCCTCACAGTCCTCTTCAAGACCCTCACGACGCTGGCGTCGCTGATGGCGCTGTTCACCGACGCGCGCCCGACCGGCACCGCCACGGGTCCCGTCGCCGTGCGGCGCACCAGCCTGTCGGGCGGGAACTACTTCCCGCTGCTAGTTGACCGGCACGACTGCAACGACACGCAGAGCTACGGGACCCGCGCAGGAACGTCGCCGAGACCCACGGCCGCGCCGAGTATGGGCTTCGTGGGCCAGCAGGTGAGCACGACTGCGTCCAAGACGCCGCAGGGAGCCGCGGAGACCGGGAAGCCGGATCTCGGCCTCATTGGTCACCAGATGGGTGGTGGTGCGGATTACTAATGCGCTGGCTTGTCGGCCGGCTCTATTGGTCGGTTGGTGTCGGATTCCGGTGGTGTCTTGCTGTGCTGGACATGGCCAGGTAGATTATGAGCCGCCGTTGGTGGATAATAGAAAGGGCTTGTGTCTAGTGGAGTTACGGCTCGACGTGTATAAGTAGTCCAGGTAAGTGGGAGCGTAATTCTCCTAATCAAGCATTTATACAATCCTCATATTTCAAATTTCAGATCGATACTTAATGTGATGTAATGACGTGCATAAGACGGGGCATAAGCTTCATGAGGTTTACTTGTTGCGTTCATGATAGTTCTGTGTTCACCATATATGATACGGTGCGTTAAGAGTTCTTCCAAGGCCAATGCTAAGATGGGGTCCCCGTGTCCTTCTCGACCCATTATACAGCCATGACGATATCTATGCTCACCGCAAGTAGCTCGAAGGGTGGCTAAGCAATTAATCAGGACGTTTCTGTCCTCGGTCTGAAGACGACGTCCAGACGGCCCGGAATCATGGTGAAGTTCTCGCTTTTGCCACTTAGAAACGCGTCCTCCGCCTTCTTCGTGTGGATAATATGGCCTTCACCTTCACCCTCTTCTCCGCCGCCGCCGTCGGCGACGAGCTCGAAATCCCACCGCCGCACCATCTGGCTCACGACGTAGCGGATCTCTGTGAGCGCCAGCTGTTTGCCAACGCAGCTGTTCAAGCCTGTATGTGTGTTCGCGGAGTGGTGTCAATAGTGATTCATGCTGAGTTCGCAAGATGAGGGGGGGTTGCTGTATTATACAGGCTTGGGAAAGGGGTAGCGTGCTAGCTCTAGCTGAGGAAGTGAAATGGCTAATCGAGACGTTTATATGTGAGAGTCGGGAATGAGACTTACCCATAGAGAACGGCACAAAGACCCTCTCATCCTTGACCAATTCCGCCCGCCGCGTCGTCCAGCGCTCGGGGATGAATTCGTCCGGGTCGGGAAAGTACCTCTCATCTGGCAGCGAGATGCGTCAGTATAAAAAGCCCTGCTCATTCTTATATTGCGCCCCCAATTATATCAACGGAATTATGCGTAATGTAAGTATTACGCAGTCTGATGCTGTGGCGGTATCTGCTTCCAACTCCCCATGGATCCTGGCCTAAAAGGGGTAAAAGTGGAGAATGAGCATATATAGAAGACGTACCGCGGAACATGGTGTGCGTGGGGTTCTGCACGATCGTGTCGCCGGGGATAAAATACTTTCCGACTTGTAGTCCCTCAGGGGGTGTCATGCGCTGAACTCCCCTAGGCACCGCCGGCTATAGTGATCCCATTATAGTTGATCAGTTACTCTTTCATGCATACCCTCTTGCTTGCATGGGCTATTGCCGCTCCCGCAATACATGTAGGGGATAAAGTTATTCATGAACCTACATGTAGTCGAAGTGCCTCGTTGATGCACCCCTGGAGATACTTGAGCCCGTGAAGGCCGTCGTATTCGACCGCTGACCCATCATCATCATCGCCGTCATCCACGACCTTCTTCGCACCGTCCCGGTTCTCGGAGTAGAAGTCGTCGATCTCGGCTTGCAGTTTCCGTAGGGAATCCTGGTGCATACAAAGCTCGAAGACTAGGCTTGTAATGGTGGCGGCGGTCGTGTCGCTTTGTCACATCGAGTAACCTGCCGCGTCAGCCACTTCTTATATCTCAAGGTTCCTAATCCATAGGATTTGGCTTTCTTTTCTTATGTTTCATAACTAGGACAATGCCCTGTTCCCATACCATTCACCGATCACGTGAAAGCTTTCCGTGTTTTATCAGTGGACTCAAGAGAGGGAAACACACTCACCTGCCTGCAACAGTAATCAAGAATGCGTCGCTGTAGAGGTTGATATTGGTCTTCCAGTCCCTCTTAGGGCCCTCCCGATAATCCTTCAGGATCCAGGAGAAGATGTCAGGTCCATCGGGTAGTTTGCCCTCTTCCTCAAGGGCGATGCGCTTCTCGACGCGGTCGATAAGGAAGCGCCAGAGGCGCACGTCGGCGCTGTTGAGGACGGGTATGGCCCGGAGTACCGGTATCAGCCAGATAACCCAGCTGAGCACCCCGATGAGAACCATGGCGTCCTGCGTCGACCGCATATAGTAGCCCATGACCCCGCTTTCCAGCATCCTAAACGACTCGCTGTACGACAGCGACGCCATCACGTCAAGGGTGTAGAACGCTACCCAATCCGACACGTTCACCGGCTCGCCCTTGCTCGCGCGCCTCCCGATCTGCTCGAGGAGCTGGCTCGTGTAGCGCGCCACGCGGGGCTTGTAGTCCAGGAGTGCTGGTAAAATTCATAGTTAAACTGAGAGAGCAAATATTTCATATATAGGTAAATGTGCCATTAAGAAAACATTGAATCAAGAGACCGGCTTACCTTTGCTACTGAAAGCACGATCCCATGCCTTCCGACGCTCGGCATGAGTAGCTGGCCGAATTTCCCCGAGTAGGTTGTAGGCTGGAGCAAGAAGATTATACCAGGGGCCCTTCAAGCATGTTGTTGAGCTCGAATGGATGGCAAGGAGCGCGTCTGGGTCATTGATAGACAGCTCCCGTGGCCCCACACGCACAACATCCCCGTAGATCTGGTGCAGCTTCTGCACTTCCAGGTCTTGTCGCCAACTCCGGAGGTATCTTAGTGTCCGGTAGAAATTGGATAGCCGCGCCGCGAAAGGTCCAGGGAAGTGTCGTAGCGGGTGGAAAAACGCACGGTACACGAGAATGCTTCCGAAAAGCCCCGTGAAGACCGCGGACATCAGCGCTCCCACCGTGACGGAGGCGGCCTTCAGTCTAGAGGTGAATTTGGTGCCACCGTCAACATGTTCAATATCAGCTGGCACATAGAGGGCGACCGTTGCAGTTCCCGCCGCGTATAGAAGTATAACCGTGACTATCAGTCGTTTAACATAGAGATCCCAATCGCCTCTACGGAAGACAGCGTGGTGGAGGACGACACCGCATACCAAGGCGAGGCCGCGGCTCTCCCAGCTTGTCAGATCGATCGAATCAAGAATCATGGCTGTTTTAGGTGTCAATTTGGACTCTTATGATGTCTTTTTCCAAGGTTATTTTGAATATGGAGGGTACAGAGGAAGAATTGGCAACTCGTAGGGGGATCCCTGTCTTAGGGTATGAATCACCGCAGGAAATTGATCCTGTAGGCAGGTTGGCAGTGGCAGGTACATATGGCGTAAATTATATACCAGGTGCGCCTTCCTCATGATATACTACCTGCCTAGCTCCTTCTAAAGTAGTGAACACGGAACTTCAGGTGGTGAAGCCCTTACCTCTACTGTCTGTCACTCAGAGGCGCCACGACTTCGCTTACCTGCATGCCCGTTTCACCTGCCAGATAGCAGCATCACATCACTGTGCACTGTGGCGTCTTTGGCTTGACGTCCTGCTTCACATGAAGTCGAGCTACGTATGCAAGCGCAACTGCCGAGCACTAGCTATTAAGCAGTCGAGCCAATAAGTGCATCTCGATCTATATAGTCATAGCAACATGTCTCGGTCACGTACTTGATCGACTTATAGCTGAGCATATAAAATCCCTGATCCCGATCGGCCCGCCCTTGATCAAGGAATACATCCGTTCACACCCCAAGGTCACCCCCAACCAGCCAATCTCGAGATTCCGTTGCACAAATACGCATCTTCGAGATAGATTTTATGTTGTGAACAGGTATGTCAACCGGGAGTCTGGAACAGCCGGCTGCGAATCGGGGAATACTCATCGCCTATCCGTGTCCATCTGCGGAGTAGATTCCGTTACACGACAGCATGATAATTATACACGGCGTGATGGCGTCGACTTTTGCATTACCCCTCTGTACTGTCTTCTCTAAAATTCGCTTGGTAATCACATTTCGCTTGCGCGAGCGGGGGCACATCTCCCTCACATGACTACGACTCCGGTGACCGTCAGACCTATCATCGCCAGACATACACCGCCCAGCATCACACCGGAAACAATGGCGTGCATGGAGATACAGCCACATGGATAATAATCGAAGTCCACTCCAGTAATAACAGGAAATGACAGTTCTCCAATCTTGCCAATGTAACATTGCACGGGACGTGGCTGAAATGGTTTCGGTGTGTTCGTTATGACGGCAACACTTGTTCGACATTTGACATGGAGCTATCGGCTAGAAAGGACCTTTGGCGACCTATTGAATAGACGGGTGTAACATTGTGGGAATACGTGATATGTTGCATCGAAGGTATGCATGTGCGATACGATTTAACTGTGGACGCCAATGAACATCCGCTCAGCCAGGGTAATTGCATGCTCGCTCACGGTGTCGTAGAAAATATTGGCTGGCTCATATATCACTTCTCCGAGGTAACGCAACTAGATTAATCTAACACAGGAAGAAACACACTATGTATATATATGTATATGCCAAGCTATATATGCCAGTATATGGTATATCTACAAAAGCAACTACGCACCCGATAACGCCCTAGATGCTCAGCTTGTTCTATCGAGGGGGGAACTCGTATCCAGGTCCGGAGATGTCCTCGGTGAAGGCCCAGTAGACGTACATAGCGCCGTAGCTCCAGGTGTCGCCGACGACGCCGGGGAAGTTGGCGCGGTCCATCATGAGGGCGAGATAGCGGGCGGGGTAGCCCTCGGGAAGGGGCACAACGTTGGGCCAGACGCGGGAGGCGGTGCCCGCACCGTTGAAGGGCGGTAGGTCCATGCGCAGCGTACCCCGATCCTGCAGCGTCGGATACGAGTACACGAAGACGGCGCCGTCGCTGCTCCCTGCCAGCACGTACCGCTCGCCGCCCACCCGCTGGATTAGCGTCCCCGTGCTGTTGCGTGGCACGGGTTCCGCGATCTCTGCCCATGGGCCCTGCCAGTCGTGCGCCTCGAACAGCGTCGCCCGGAAGCTGTTCTCCAGGTCCGTCGTCAGCAGGCGCCAGCGCTTCGCCCCGGCGTCCCACAGGATGCAGGGGTCCTCATGGAATCCGCCGTCGCTCGGACAGTCGGGGCAATGAGAATGCTTGGGATTGTGGGTTTGGGATTGCGTATCGGGACGGTGGTGATGACAGCGACAACGACAAAAGTCACTGCGAGGTAACGCGGCGGCCCGCATCACGGAGAACCCGCGGCGCGGGTCGTGCGTCGATTCGGCGACCACGAGGCCCGAGTACGCGCGGCGATCGGTATTCTTGGAACCACCGAAGTCGCAGGTCCAGGCGCGCCAGAGACCGGCATCCTCATCGTAGAACAAGTGCGAGGCGTAGTCATTGCGCAGCAACCCGTCGCCGTGGTCGAAGACGATCGTTCCCTCGAACCGATAATCCGAGGGTGCGCCCGGGTCTAGACTCATGACCCCCTGTGTGCAGTCTCCCGTGCCGAGGCCGCGCGCAGTGAAGGTGAACCAGAGCCGGCCCCCATCGTCGAAGTACGGCGCCCCATCACGGTAAGTGATATTCCGAATGTCGGCCTGTCCGATGCCCGCCGAGAGGTACGAAGAAACACCGCCGAGGAGAACGCGCGCATGCCGCGGTAGCCGTGCAGACACATTGAAGCTGGACCCGAGCGCCGTCCGACGACGCCGTAGGTCCAGCAGGTCCCGGAAGTTGTGATCTGGGTGGATTCGACCCAGGTGCACAGTATGTCCATTCTTGGAGTAGAAAGCATTCAGGCTGATACCCGCAAGCTGTATATGGAGTTTATAGGGAGCTGTGGGGGCCGGACGGCCGAGGTGAAGCGGCGAAGTGCGGGTCACGATCCCGTCCTTGATGAGGCGTACCTCAAATACGGCTTCGCGATCCGGGTGGGCCTTGGTGTTTGGATGCACCGCTGCGACTTGTAGGCGCGTCTGCTGGGAGGTGGTGGCGATATCCAACGTCACCTCGACGCTCTGGCTCTTGTCTACCTGGTCGAAGTGAATCTCCCGAACATCAAGCTCATACACTGCGTACGGGTTCACGCCTCCAACGTAACGGACCGACTCAGACAGTTCACTGTCCGGGCCTGAGCTGATCTCCAACAGACCGTCCTTGATAGCGTACACGCATGGTGAGACGGGCTTGCCTATGATGGGGTGCATCAGGTCTAAACCGATGATCTCCTTGGGAACAAGGCTAGCAAGCGGAATATTGTTACTGAACAGGAAGCGCCTTACGGACTGTCGGTAGAAAGTAAGATCCAGCAAGTTGGCGTGTGGACGCGACGCTCCCTCCTGCACAAGGGGGCCGGAGGAGCTTGCGCACTCTTCCCCTTCAGTGGGGAACAATAGTCTTTTCACCATGGCGATAGTCGTAGTTAAGCAGAATCTTTCTAGTACGGATAGAGAGTTATCTGGTGCAATAATGCTCGGAATAATCCCTAGGGCATGAAAGGAACTACTGCGATCGTTATTTATTCAAAAAACGAATTGACGCCATAGGATCGCAGCTCTTGTTCCAGACCTCGTTTTCAGCTTCCAGTATGATCATCAGGGACAATGTCATATGGCGATTCGAGTAGCCTCTCGACTGATACAACAAAGACAAGATACTTTACGGTCATGCAAGCACTCGTAATGTAGCGAGATGTCTACGCCTAAGCCCTCGTGATATACGCCAGGACAGGGAATCAATGCCAAGTACTCAGGTACGATGTAGCAGACCGTGGTGGCTGGGCACAGAGGGTTACGGTAGTTATTGACTTTAAGTAAAGTGGGAAAGGTGTTTGTGAACGATTTGGGAGTGCGATAAAAATATTATTTTATACAAATCTCAGGCTGGATCCAATGTTGAAGCAAAGAGCAGACACAAGACAATGCGCTTATTGTAACTTGAAAGTTGTACGGAGGTAGAAGTTGCCGGTTAAAATCGTGGCGGCGTGCATAGGGAGGAGGCGGCGTGGCCAAGCGTGGCAGACATCAGCCCCAACCCCCTAAACCTGAGACGTCATGAAGCCCCATATGGACCCATATCTCTCTAACTACCCCATACTTCAGTACCCACCCGAATCCCGACCTGCCGTTTCAATTTTCGGGTGAACCCGCACGTGCTAAATAACATGCTGAAGGACTTGGGAACTTCAATGTCCAGACGGGTTTGGAATCCGTTACGTATCAACTAGTTGACGAATTCATTTATTCACATATTAGCCTTATTTCTGACCTTTTTTTTCCGCAGCAGTTAGAAAGCAAATATATTTTCGGAGAATAAGATTCTAGCCGGCGCTAGACACCGGGAGATTTTACGACGTGGGGCATTTTACGGAGTATATCATCACGTATTCCCTCGCGGTTTTGACCTACCGAATTAATCATCTCGCCCACCCACCGGCTTGGCCGCCTAGCCGCCCAGACGGCGACAAGGACTATCATGTGATGTATAACCTTATTTTAAGCATAAATGAGAAACCCGGTTTGCTATATTCGTATCATTATTACTACTACTGCTAACACACATACTGGTCTCATAAGACATGCAACGACGACAATCACAACCACAAACACCCCGAGGGGCGGTAGCAACAACAGCAGCCAGTAATGCCATGGATTTCCAAGACCCGAAAGGGTCTTGCAGAAGAGGAGCGAAGGGCCTAGGCTCGCAGAGAACGCCCCTCGTGCCAACCCCACCTGGTTAACTACTGAGTTCCCGCGTGACATGACGATGTAACCAGACGGGTCTCGATTCCGCGACGAGCTGTTGGGACGTCCGATGTAACCCTGTGATGCGATTGAAGGATGGGTCTATCTGTGTGGTGTGTGTCACATATGGTTGGCTACTCACCTTGGCGCAACGGGCGCATCAGTTTTGAGCAATTACTGAATTAATCTTTGACATCTATGGAAATACCCAGCAAGATCAACAAGAACCCTAGACTAACAAGCATCAGATCAGCAAGGCCAAGCTGATATTCTTCCTACCGAGCAAAATCGTGAACATGATCTCCTCATCATCGTCGGCCACCACGGTGCCGATGGTTCTTTCCCGCCCGAGAAAGAGGCCTGTCGTTTTCTTCCACTTCCTCCACTTCCTCTTCTTCCTCGTCAAAGAACTCTGCCTCATCATACTCAATCTCCTCGTGCTCCTCATCATCACGTAGTGCCGCGCTAGGGTCATACTCCCCTACCTCCATGGCGCCTTCCACGCGCCCTTCATCCACTCCGTCCACCTGGGCTAAGGAGATCGGTGTCAGGCCCTTCTTTTTCGGCTTGGCGGGTTCTGCGGCCCTAAAGAACGCGTGGTCTTCATGCAGCGGCTTTCCCATGCACAGAAACCCCATTGGGGTGTGCGAGATCTCCTGTCCTCGTCGGCGGACAGACAGGTAGTCTTGCGTGAACGTGAACGGTTTGTGCGTGAGCTTTGTTCGACGTTGCTGCTGCTTAGGATGGGAGGTGCCGTTGTGTTCGTCACCATCCTCTTGACCCTTGGTCGCGGGTGTCGGCATCATGTTGGACATCTCAGCCCCGCTTTCGGTTGCAGAGTTGGCCACCTGATCGCTTCCATCTCCCTCGGATGATTCCTCTTCAACGAACACCGGTGCACATTCATCTATGCCGAGTAGCTGGCAAACGCTGCCGTATTCAGACCACTCAAAATACAGTCTGCCCGCGAAGAAGCCCAACTCCGTAGTGAGCCACTGAGGAGCGCGCCAAGATTCCGGAAGTGCGGGTATGCTGTAATACTTGAAGTTGTTGAAGTGCAGCATACGCCTAGTCACAGGGGCCGCATATGTCATCAGGAAGGTGGGGCTTCCAGATCCCTGGACGATGGGTAGGATGGCTTCGGCTTCCTCTGGAGTTACGACTACGGCAGTCTCAGGTGATTGGGAGTACAAAACCCATTGGACAGGGCGCTATAAGAAGTTAGCAGCGGGACTTGAACAGGAGTATAGTTGAACCGTACCATGAAGTTATCATTAGTTGATTCGAGGACGTATTTGACTGTCTTCTCGAATTCCGTGGATATGAAAAGCGGTGAGGAGCTTGCCTCCGGGTTGATCTTATACTTTCGCCCCAGCGATGTTCTGGCCAGAGCCCGAAAAACGTGCATGATGCAGTCAGGGCCTGCAGGAAATCGCCCGGTGCGAGCGAAGATCTCGATGTCTCGGTGCAGGCCCGGGAAGGTGTGAGGGGTATACGGTAGCGGCTTCTTCACCTGCCGCACAGCTTCGACCTCCTGCTCTATCTCTCGTTCCTGTTCCACTTCCTGCATTGCAGAAGCATGTACGGCTTGGCCCGTATCTTGGAATTCCTTCCTTCTGCTTTCTAACTCCCGTGCAAACCTCGCTATTTTCACGTTGGAGCGGAGAGCTGGTTTGGGTTTCGTCTTCGTCTGGGGAGCGTAAAGTTGTTGTAGTGTCTGGCGCTCTGTTTGGCGAATCGCTGACACATACGATGACCGTTGGTCGTCATCCTTGAGAAAGTCGGGGAAGTCTATAGCCGCCTGCATTCTGTTGCAGAAATCAACCCCTTGTGCATAAAATAACGGCTGCAAGGACTCGAGGTGATTGCAAGTGTTGTTCAGAAGCCAATAGATCCTGTTTTACGTTAGCGATTGTGTGTACACAGGCATAAATGGCGGTTGGGGGTTGCAGCGTAAATAAGCCAGGGAAAGGGGGGTTGAGGAGACCACTCTGGAAATAGGACTGAAATATCTCTATAGAATCAAGGTGGTGTTCTCCACTTACACATCGCCCGAGTCAACAGGGTCATCATCTCGCTTCACGCATAGATCACGGATGCTCTGGTTCACTTCCGGAGGAGCAAAGAATGTGACAGACTGCGTAGTGCCTAATTGGCGCAGTCTCATGGCCGCTGTTTCCTATTAGCCTCATATTATTGATCAGGGACGGTCGACCTTACCTTGTACTAGAGAATCTTTGGTCTGACCCAGGCCCAATGTAAGTGCCGCTCTCGCCCCTGGTGCAAACCTCAGATCGGTTCCACGAGTATGTGCCTGTCCAGGTGTTAGTAATCTCATTGTAGCTGACGCCGAGACTGGAGGTAGTGCATACTTCATCTAGGTACACGAGAACCTTTTCAAGGTTATCTGCATACGGCGAAGCTAGTAGAGGCGTCCTCGTTCCCTGTTTCGAGACAATGAATGGTTTGTTCTCGCTGTCGAAGTAAAGGGCAACAGTTGCCCGACCATCCACCCTCAACCAAGTCCTTGCAAGCTCAAGATTGTCCATTTCCAATATCTGCGCTCCGGAATCGATTAAAATGCGTATATTCTCTCTCCGCAACATTTGAAGGAACGAGTATTCGGATAGGCGCTTGTGATCCTCCTGCATTACGATGCACTGCCGTGATCGTTTCTGGAGTAAGTAAGTGAGGACTTCTGCATTTGTGTGAGAAAGCGTCGGCAGATCATCTTGCTTGATCGTGAGGGGGAAATTTGCGCATTCATCCGACGTGCCAGAAAATCCTGTTGTGAGCCGTTTGTTCGAAGATCCGTGACTCGACAGGCCAGCTTCAGAGCTCGAGAACAAGGGGATATCCCATCCGTTCGACTGTAGCTTGACTTTGAATTGCTTTGCGTGCCGCGGAAAAACAAACCGATTCATGTAATAATCGTTCACAACAACCTTGTACCTGACGCAATCCCAGATGCGGTTCAGTTGGTGTTCATCATCCACGTTGATCGAATGCCAGTCTCGCAGGTAGGCGGGGAAATCGTCGTCACCATCAGTCCACTTATTATACTCTGAAGCTGGATCATCAGACCTCAGCACCGATTCGAGTGCTTGGCGTGTCTGTTCTATGTTGATTCCACCATGATAAAATGCCAGACATGTCAGGAGTATTGCAACCTAAAATCAACATGTTAGCGGCCACTTTTATGCAGAAAAGGAATATGATTTTCATGGAGTAAATCGCTATGAAGTAGAAACCATTTCATTGTTGCATTTACTACTGTATCAGTATTGGCAAGGAATGATGGATTCACTTACATCCACGTGTCCGAACTCGGACTGCTCACTTGGGACTCCCTTCGCATGAAATGGGACAGCCACAGGATCTCGCGAGGGATGGATTCCGTATTGGACACCATATCTTTTCTTCAAGGTCATGATCAATATCCTGTGGACAAAATACCCTCTGAGAAGATAGACGGTCTGGCGAAGATGGGGCCGGTCTGGGCAAAGGTTGCGAATGCGGTCTATACTAGCAGGGCGGATGGTACCACCAGAGAGGAACTGCTTAATGGCAAGTTTGTCCCCTATATCCAGAGACTCCATGGGAATGATTCCTCTAGCTCCTTGACATATGTCGTGTTTGAGTCGTCGGATGAGCTCCTCCTCCACATCCGGACGGAGGAAGAACACAAAGGGGAAGCCACCCTGTGGCCGTCTTACCACCTCGATAGAATGCCGGAAATCGTATGCTAGGGTATGAAGGTGCATATCAACTAGATGAAGTATTTGCTCTGCCACAAGCCAGCGATGTGGGTGGCCGTCCACTGCCATCTGACTACCCGAAGGATATATCAACTGTGTCTTCACCGCCAGCGTATGATCACTTTCATCCAAAATGTCGCGGGCGTGGGACTGGATCCAATTCTGTACTTTGACCATCATGTCAGCTTCTGGTATTCGGTTATCCAGAACTCGCTGGACGCCACTCAGCATGAACGATAGTTGGTGCTCCGGCAGGGTCAACATGACGCCTGCCTTCCTTTGGATATCCCGATGGAGTCTTTGGAAGAGTCTAACGTTCTCCTCCTTCGTAGAAGTCCTACGTGAGAATGGTACGTGGCTGATCTCTCTTCCGATGAGACCCCCCAAGCAATGGTGGAGCAGCTGGGCGGTTTGTTGCAGGAGAGCCTTTGGTACGGACACTCGCACAAGATTCTTTCTGTCTGCCAATAAGCAGGCCACCATTGGTATGATGCATGATGTTTTTCCCTGTCCCATGTTCAGTTGGAGAACACTACATTCGCCGGATCTAGGCGCAAGAATCTCTAACGCGACCTCGACCTGAGTCTGACGGATGAGGAGATCAGATTCGATTTCGAGTAGTAGCCAGTCAGGATATTTATGTGGGTGCCAGTTGACATGCCCCGCATTGCTCTGCTCTTCTTCTAAGCGGGCCGTCTCATATGATTGCTGATATAATTTAAGTCTGGCCTGTCGTTGCAGCTCCGTGATTGTAAGTCCGAATTGGATGATGCTCTCTTTCATCCCGCTACCGAATATACAATTTGAGGTAGATCGAAGTTGCTCTAGAATAGTCACAGGAGTAACAGCCGGCCATAAATCACCACTTTGCAGCCATTGGACTTGCTTTTGTGTCATCGAAGTACTTCCTCGCGCTAGGGCACGCGAGATTCCGTCAAGTTGGTCCTTCATATCGCGCTCAATGTTTATGGTACGCGAAGTAAAGCCCGGCGCGGACCAATTCGGCGTCGAAGTTGGTCTCACAGAGCCGCGACGCTCAAATGCGGCAATAGACTGTTGGAGCTCGGAGGCATATCGGCGTTGAATGCCAGAATTAGAATTGATGAATGGCTCGATAAGGCGTCTCAGCTCCCTCGAAGCATCTTGGGGTGCATTTTTCTGGGTGCTCCCTTGAAGCTGCTTTCTGGTTGTAGAGTATGGACCACGTATGGCCTTACTGGGACTCACTACAGGAGAGGCGGAGGGGAAGATTGGAGCCGTTGTCGTTCTCATCAAGTCATTTCTGAGGCGAGGGAGTTCGTAATTTGCGAGTGGCTTGGAATATGTTTCAGTTGACTTCACCGAGGCCGGAAGGTGTATCTGAACGCCCGAGTTTCGCCGGGTGAGTATAACCTGCAGTTGGGCTAAATGGAGACCAAATATGTAGTTGTGATACATTCTCTGTATTTCTGGTAGAACCGCATTGTAAGCCGACATTACATCTAACAACCACTCACTGCTGAAGCTGTTGATGCTGGGTACTTCACACGGCCATTGTTCTAGCAGGCACTGGGCAAAGGCCTTGCAGTCAGTGCTCGCTTGATGTTCATGATCTTCTCGCACTCGCCACAGCTTTTTTCGAACCTTCCCAGTTGCAAATTCAGCAAGGGGCGGGAACTAAATTGAGTCAGAGTCAGCAAACAGTTCGAGTCTGTCGCAAAACATCAACGGTACCATGTGAGGTGATCTATATGGCAGAGGCAACGTTTGGAAGTGATAGAAACTTATTCAACTTACCTCAGGGGGTGGTTTCTTGAATGATTCGATCAGCTTGGTCAGTACTTCTAATCGGGGGACCTGACCGGGCTGAAAGCTACTGTACTCCACAGCAGTAGGAAGCTCTATGTCACGCAGCTCTCTGTACAGACATACTGCTACGAGAGTCCGGATGAGAGGCATAGCAGAGTCGGTCCTAAAGGAGATAACAGCCAGGAAGAACATGGCACTATACTGATTGGGCATATTCCGTACCATTTGGACCACCGGCCCCCAGTGTTGACGCACGTCTAAATCCAATCGATCACTTAAGGAGGTCTTGTCAAGGGGCTGAGAATATCCTTTGATTAGAAGAGACTGGGAAAGTTGGAATGCCAGATCAGTCACACTATTCATCGTGGCTGGTCGTTCTCGTATGAGCGATGTGATTGAGAAGACATTGGCGTACTTCATACCAGATGTGGGCGGACGATCTCGGGCCCGATATTCAACGTCTGGAACTTGTGGTATGTCCAGCCCACCGGGGCTGTGCCTTCTATGAAGATTCCGACGCAGAAGAGCTCGCAAGTTCAAGTGCGAGTCCCCGGATGATGGCAGCATGGGAATCTTATGCACTGATGGGTTGGAGTTGGCGGGGGTGGCTGGATAGTTGGCTGGTGGATGGAATTCGGCAAGCCTGGCCGATTGCCTGAGGATCCGCTCAGCAAGTATCGAGTATTCCTCGCGCTGTGTGTTGCGTGGGAGTTCATGGCTCCATGATTCCGTCGACATCAGCTTCATGTCTTCAGGGTAGTACTTTCGTTGCGGCGATAATCTTGAGATAGAATGGAGGATCGACATGGATGGTAGAGTTAGGGGTTTCCAAGGTTGGCAAACTCCAGATGATAGGATACTCAAGGCCTCCTCGGCGCCAGTCTTGCCAGTTAGGGGGTCTGCAACAGGGCCGTTCGTGAGGGCATGGATTTCGGCTTTTTTGTAGACCATGACAGGCTCTGCGGCGCAGTCAATCCTCCCGAGCGTTTCGTTGACCGCAAAGCGTATGTATGCGACTTCTGAAGCCGTAGGTGGTAATCCAACCAGTACTTGAACATGGTCGCCTCGCTTATTCGCTTGGATATCTCCAAGTGGTACCAGAATAGAGCGTTTTGAGGGGTCTTTGAGATTCCGGCAGACAAGCTTGCTATCAAACCCGAACCATGTGCCCACGGACTAGATTGGTTCAAGTTAGTCACCATCGCCATACATCCGCAGGGTTGAGATCATATGAGAATATCGGTGGTAATCATGTGTTTTACTATCGAAATGATGATAATCTTGATTCCGGTCTTGTCTACTGCCAAATGAGGGGAGGCTGGGTATACCTTATGCCTTGGAATGAGGTGCAAAATATGTAGGGAGGTAGAAGGTAATGGGAATGAATATAAGAGAATACGAAGACATACTTGGTCCGGGTCTATTTCTGTGGCGAGATGCCGACACTGTAACCGTTGGCTCCCGTTGACATGCCACCGAAGTTGCATTCGAACGAGATCAACAGTAAGGGTGTGTCCAGACGGCTGGTAAAGGGTAAGGTGGCTTCGGTGTTCGAAATTCTCAAAGATCCTGGAAACCCGAGCGAATAGCCCACTGCACGGGTCAACCAGCATCTCCGCATCCCTCGAAGGGGTATGTCGATAGCATTGCGACATAGCAATATCTATCTTCCACTGGGCTGGATGCGACCTCCAAATGCTATGGTCCAAAGATCGGATATGCACAATGCCGCGATTTACATCTCTAGAGAACGTTAGTGTGTTCCTATTAACCGTCCTTAGATTAGACATACAGCCAGTGAATATGTCTGTCAACCAGACTAGAAGGGAGATCGAAGGAGTTGCCGTCCCGGAAGTTTTCCCTGGGAATTAATTCCAGGACCTCGTCTTTTCGAATAGCTCGAATGATCGTTATGCCGTTATCATAACCAACATGGGTTGTGTAGCCTCCCTTTCTGATAGTCAACGCTGAACACAATCGGTTAGCGTTCTGAATATCTACGGGGGATGGGTCCTTTACCATGGGACATTCCCAAAACGCGGGACGGATGTTTCATTAAGGTCTGAGTCCCGAAGAGCTCTTCAAAAATCGGGGCAGAGTGTGAATCAGTGGGTAACCGCTGTTTCCGTTAGCATAAGTTCCAGGATCGAGTAAGTGAAGCTTACCCCTAGCGGCTCTCCATTAATCAGTAGGGCCCCATGAAGATAATTATAGTCAATAATCTGAGGCTTCGAATCGTGAACCTCATTCTCCTCACTTGCCTCGAGTCGAATCCAGCACTTATCACTCAATTGCATGTTTCGGCCTTGCTTCGAGTCTGTGTCAAAGTCCTGGTTATGTAGGGCTGTCAGTAAAGCCTCTTCTCCATAGCTTTCCATGGCCTCCCTGATGTCGTATTGGAATTCGTGCATCATTCTCAAATCACGCGTAATTGAATTGCGTAGGATAATAGGGACTCCTTGCGTCGTCCTCGGGCTGCTATCATGCACTGTTATGCAGCATTCCACTAAAGCCGCTAGAGAGCTCTCATCAAGCTCGTATCCAGGAACCTGAAGATACAAGAAAAAGGTTCGCTTGCAGAGCAGCGCAGCCGAGAGCATGTAGCCTTGGCAACTTCGTGCCGATGACGGATCACTGATGTTACTCATCTCCAGTCGCAACTTCCTCGTCCATTCCAATGTAAACTCTCTGGCTTTATATAGGATCTTGATGGCCTGTTTGGAAACATGGGTTGTCTCTCTGTATGGTTCCGTGCGGGTGACTACACAAATGAGTAGTGTAATAATGGTTTCCATAAGGTATGTCTCCCGCCAATTGGATGAAATGGCGTCTAGCTTTCGATCGAGTTGTTGGAGCAAGGCCAAACTGAATGACGGGTCCCGGAATATGCCATGTACACTCCCGAGAAGTTCATTAATCGCATCCGGGGGGCCGACTTGCAGGGCTAAGTGACTCAATAGATTGACGGCAGCTTCGGTTGCCAAATTCATATTCGATGATCCCAACTCTACAAGGATTGAGATCCATCGACGCCTCTTCCCTGATAGAAGGGATTGGAATGCCATATATTCATGGGTGTTGAGTCCTTGCGGGCATGATGTTTGGCTTGCGACCACTTCGTATGATGTTGGCCCATCACCAGTCACATCGCATGCCCCGGTGTGCAATAATGGGAAGAACGGCGAAGACTTGGGGATATCTAGTGCACAGTGATGTGCGAATGATGGTCGACGTATTCGCCTTCGCCCTGGCCAAGATCCAGTGCCCTGATCGTAATAAGCGAACTTGAGAGTGTTACGCAGGCACACTTGATCTAACTCGACCGGAAAGCTTTTCATGCTCCAGTGTGTCATCAGTACTGTCGATGGTTAGAAAAGGTTGAATCATAGCGTATTTGGCTAGAGGGCTTACATGACTTAGTGGTGGAAGCCAGTGTCAACTGGCCCGGGATGGCGGCAAAGGCCTGCAGTTCAGAATAGTCACCTAGGCACACTCTTGGCTCAACGGCTTTTTCCTGGGTCTCAGTGGCCAGCTTATGGCAGATAGCCCAGGTAGCATCGCGATATGCTGCGAAAACACGAGGACAGCGCAGCTCAAAAACCACAACTTTCGCTAGAGTATCTGACTCAGGAAGCGGCTGCTCGAATATGCGTATTCTGAGACGAGATATTTTGCGATTCAACTGGCATTTGCGGCAGTATCGTGGCTCGTGCCGAGATAATCCAGTCCCGTCGTCGTTTGAGATGTATAGGCATGTAGCCGAGTCTATCTCTTTTGCCAAGGATTCATATTCGGCACTCAGCTTGCGCCATTCTCGTTCCTTACTCTTACACTTATCGTCAGCGTCTTCTCTTATCTCCTCCATAACCTCGAAAAGTGCATCAGCATCAGAGGACTCATTGAAATATCGCTCGGCGAAGCATCCCACCCCAGGATCATCGAGAATCGTTGCGTGTATGCTTTGGCACTTATCCTCACGGGCCTGCAGATATCTTTGCACTTCCCGAACACGCGCAACATCGGAAATAGAGGAGACCCGAAGGATCTCCATCATGTTGGGCCGAAATATGGGATGAAAGTCGATGAGAAGAGGAAACATTTCGCAAGCAATTCGATCAAGAGCTACCCAAACTTCCATGACTAGTAGAAGCATAAGGGACTTCTGCTCTGTGTCGTTATCATATACAGAGTTAACTCGGTCAAGATACTCAAGAAGAGTAGTGTGGAGCTTGAGACACCGCCCAATAATGGAGTCCGTTCTCTCTGACATGGAGTCCTTACATAGACGTGAGACTTGATCTTCCATGGTGAAAAGGGCGAAATAGTCCTGCGCGAACGTGTGAAGATCTTGTTTAGGGGTACTGTAGGTGAATGAGTTGGGGTTGAAAGATGGCCTGGAGTAGCGGAGAGTCTGGAACCGCCTCTGTGCAGTATATAGGCATGGCCGGCTAGCATTAAGGCCCAGTCGCAGATCTTCAGGAGAAGCCCGGGGAGGAAGTGGCAAAATGCGCTTCGTCGTCCTGTGCTTTTCCGCACCCCAGCGAATCTGCATCGTGGACTTTGCTGTTTCTATTGTCGCAAGAAATTTGGGAGACAACTTGTTGAGTAATGAGTCTTGAGTCAGCTGGCCTGCTGGAGGTAGCTCTACACGATCCCGATCCATCTTGAAGAGGCGGCGGCAGAGTTTCGCCTTCAGGAATTCCAGGTCTTCCAAGCTTGCGGCTGCTGTTATCTCTTTCAGAAGGGATGAATGCACGACGCACATAAAAGCTTTGTATTGGGCTCGAGCAGTTAGTGCGTCGCTAAGCGTCATTGCTAAGTAGCGAGAGATGGACACTCGAAGAACGAGGTAGCAGGGAAGACGGCGCCAAGGTGCCTGGGCATGGGACCACAGCACCTCATCTCTGACGCGCTTATTGAGAAGCGTGGGGGAGACCCGGGTTCCATTGGCTTCCAGGAGAGCGGCAAGCAGTGAAGTGATCAAGGACGGGTCGGGCGTCTCCCGGCTCTCCCATAGATCAGCGCCTGCCTTGAGAACATGCTCTGAGAGCTTCTTCGTAGACTCGACGGAAGCCTGTTCAAGGAAACTAGAAAGGTTTTCCAAGAAATCTCTGTCGTCAAGTACGGAAGAGGGCAAGTGTATAGCGACTCCCGGGAATGACCAGGAAATTGTGCCTGCTTTTGCCTCAAGGACAGATTCTCGTCTGGCTGACGCTTCGAAGAATTCAAACAGCACTTGGCCGGCAAGATGAGGCCTAAGCAGAGGTTAGCGAGGCCAACATGATAATAGTTAGTGTTAGCGGACTTACTCAGCAGGTTTATAGATGAAAACCCCGGCGTTCTGTTTTGCTACATGGAGAACGACAAGATCCGACGTCTTGAGCTTACCAA
This sequence comes from Eutypella sp. D-1, assembly GCA_023313575.1. Classification (NCBI taxonomy): domain Eukaryota; kingdom Fungi; phylum Ascomycota; class Sordariomycetes; order Xylariales; family Diatrypaceae; genus Eutypella; species Eutypella sp. D-1. The sequence continues at coordinate 54,207 of JAJTTP010000030.1, forward strand.
GGTATGAGATTAACTGGCTCCTTTCCAAGTGTCCGTTGGCATGCAAGCTCTTGTAGGACTCGAGAGTCCTACGAAGCGAATCCCATACATGATGATATCTTCCCCCTTGTTCATCTCTCATGACCCGAACAGCATCGAGGAGACGTTTCACAAGAGCTTGTTCGATTTCATCAATGTTCAATTCTTGTTTCTGGGGAAGGCATGATGGAAGAGCAATGTGATTGAAGAGACTGCGAAGGACCCTCGTCTCCGCGGGCGATACACCATTACCTTGATCCATCGTGTGTGGACTCAGTTAGATGCTATCATCAACGAGGCAGGAAACCCACGAGGGGCACTATTGTTGAACGGCTAATGACCCCTCCTTCCTTAGGTACGATGGGGATGGGACGAGTATCGATATACGTTTGTGTGTGGTCTTGATGCTACTGGAGGATGGTGTTAGAAGAACTGGAATCTTGGAGGAAGATGTCAGGTAAGTAGGATGGAAGATGGATGATTGATATCATACATACAAATGTGCGAGGTCCTTGGAGATATGTAAACATTGCAAATCTAGTAATAAGTGGTACATACATGTATAGCTACAAACGGGTCCGACCTCTCAGGATCTAGAGAGCTCCTCGCCTGTTTGGGGGGAGGGTGGGTTCAGCAAGAACATGTATATAGCCTAGGTAGGTACCTACCTAACCTAGGTACCTCAGCTTACTTAGGTAATCTGTGAATGGATACAGGGACGACGGGGTATGTAAGTACCTATTGTATATAAGTAGGCACTACCTATTGTTAATTAAGGAAGTTCAGTTAGGCTAGCTGCCTCCAGGGCTGCGGCCCGATATCCTGAAATGTTCAAACGGGCCGGGTCATCTCCTCTGGATACTTACATGAATATGTACGTCCAAGTCTTCCAATACTTTACCTACGGATATGCCGTATGAGGTCGCCGGCAGCACTCATATGCCATACCGTTCCGTTAATAGCCCAATACTACCTCTTCCGTTTGCACTCTCTCGTAAAGACGAGTTAAAAATCTGAACCGCAGTCGGGTAGCGATATGCACCCAGGCAACGATACAATTATGAAATCAGACGCCAAGGCGCGTCGACAAATGGTAAGAAGCGCAAGACGCGTCAATATCAAAGTATTTTTCATGTTGGTGGTGGTCCGTGTGTAACAAGATGATTGGCGTCCCGCTAGTTATCACGGAACCTACGTCATTGCCTGGATATTCAAATATTGATGCAGCCCAGGCTCGGGCTTCGCTCAGAATTATATGCGCAAAACAGATACTCCGTATATGCGGGTAACAAGTCACTTACAAGGTGGTGCTGAATATCATTGACATGCTATAGGTCATAAGTCATGTTGTGTGGATCTCAACCAGACATTTTGATAGGTAGAGCGTTAGAGCTGGCTACTGGGTAAATCTTAAGCAGGGCATGATAAAACATCTAAGCACACATCTAGAATCGAGCATGATGTAGTTAGTGGCCTCAGTCGCCATCTGTCGTGCCACGTACGAGCTGAAGTGCAGCTCAGTAGGGTAACCCTAGGTTAGCCATATACAAATCGTACCCAACTGCCAGTGAGGCAAGAGCAGCAAGACGTATAGTGAGACCACGATGACACTTATATCTGCATTAAAACATGCCTACTATACTACGAATACCAAAGGGTTGTAGTTATGCATACGACAGTGAAAAGATACTAGAGTCCAAACCCTACCAGTGGATCTGGTGCAGAGTGCAAGGTAAATGCCGGAGGCCACTGATACAACATTATTATATGGGTAAGGATCTAGTGGTTATCGAACTCTGTCTTCTATGGATACACACCCGCTCCTGCAAAACATGCGGGAGGCCCCCCATCACAGACTCATAGGAGGGGGAGCGGGGGCCATAAAGTCATCTTACCTATTATCCAAAAGTACAGTTCAGTATGTCTTGACATATAGAGAAGGTCGATGATAACCCCTTAATCTATTCTTACGCGACATACCCCGCATATTACCCCTTCAAAGAAGAGGGGCCAGTGTGTTGAAAAGATGGCATAAGACAGAATGTGCCAGCTGAGCTATCATCTTGCCAAACGTTTCTCCATAAGACATACTGCCAGTCAATAAGATCCCCGGAGTGATGGCATCAAAATTACGACAGGGGCTCGTAGCTATCGCTGTATCGTGCCCAGATGAAGTACATGTAGCGCTCAGGTCCGTTCTTATAGCCAAAATGTATTAACGTTATGAGATGATGTATGATAGCCACTGCCTCTTCCCTAAGAAAGGATTGTCAATAAGTACTTATATGTTACAAACCACCCATTCCTGAATATCAATGATCTCCGCAGATACGAATAACGTGGCAATCACTTCCTTTTGGTGATGGCCTCTTTTATGTATAAGTGATATGGGATCACTCCCATCTCAGATAGTCTCTCTTTAGCTAGCCAGCGATTAATCTAACTAATATCCCTTCTACATCTTCTGCTATATAAAATCAAGACCCGGTGTTGATGGCTTCGTTACATTATACTATACTCTCTATATTGTAGTATCAGGCACATCGGACACTCCGCGAGTACTCAGCCATCACCCCTTCCGTGTATATGACAAGCGCAGTATAGCAAGTGACTTCTCATGAAATATAATACACCGCAAAATGTGAAGTGCTGAATTTAAAAAGAGTGAAAGACAATATTTCCCACGTCCATATATCGATACCTCAAACGCACTTCCACTAGTACAGGGGGGGGAAATACCCCTATCCAAACGATCCACAGCGTTCGAAAGTGGAGACTTCGCTTAGCCCCCTGGATTCTGGCATGAACATGACTTACTCCTATTTATCTACGTAGCCACTCGCAGTCAAACGTGATATCCACATTATCGCATTCAAACATATCGAAGTATCGTATTTAGGGTAGGAATCTCGTTTTAGCATGTACGAGCAGAAGAACCCCAGCCCCGCCAGGGCTGGGAAGGATTCCCTACTTATATACCCCCCCTGGCGCTCACCGGACTTAAGGCCCCCCTATTCTGCTATGTCCGATCCATCTCTAGGTAGGTAGTACAGAATAGCTCCGCCTAACCGTGACATATATGTACTACAACAATTAAATCTCTAAGGAACTTGGTTTTTTACATTGGGAATCGCACACCCAAAATCAAAAATTCAGGATCAGTACGTGGTAAAAGTATTACGTGGCCTAACATAATCCTCACTTCGTTCCACTACGTAGATCTAGTATCCCTTATAATGTTGAAATAGAAAAAAAGACAAGCTCCCGCTCCTCCGAAAACGCCCGGAATGAAAGAAAAAGGACGCGGCCCCTCCCCACTAGCAGCGCACTCACGTGAACTTACTAGTGATAGACCCGAATATCATCTTGCGCTTCTGCTGCTGGAGGTACTTGCCGGCGGAGTCGGCCCAGCGGGCGCTGCTCTCGGCGGCGGAGTCCATGGAGTCGTTCATGATATTGAGCTTCTCGGCGCGCTCGTTGAGCTGGCGCGTCAGGTAGTCGCCCCAGCCCTCCTGCTCCTGCTGCGCCCTGCTGATACTCGCGTTCGTACCGCCGCCGGTGCCACCGGCAGCAGCACCAGCAGACGCACCGACCGGTCGCCGGCTGGGCGGCCTGTCGGGCCCGCCGATGAGCAGGTCGAGGTCTGCGGGCGTCACGTGCTGGGTGCCCGATATCCACTGCATGTTCGAGATGGTGGGGCGCGGCGGGACGGCGAGGTTCGGGTTGATGAGGACATCGGCCGTGTTCTCGAGTTGCTGGCCCGTGCCCCAGACGTCGAGGACGGCGAGCTCCGAGGGTCCCGTCCAGCAGAATAGGTCTCCGTCGTCGGTGACGACCGTGTCAGTGGCTCGGCTACCGTCCAACATCGGCAAGGGCGCAGAGCCAATTTCCTTGAGTCCTGGCAGCGAGAACGCCCGCGCCACCCGGTCTCCGAATACTCCCACTAGCGCCATCCCGTTCAGGGGGAACTCCGTCACGCTCGCCGCGTCACAGAGGTAGTCGTCGAAGCTCTTGGAAGCGCCCTTGGCGGTCGCCGGCTTGAAGATTCGGGCCTCGGATTGTGTAACTGCGACCGAGTTAGTATTGTTTCGAAACAAGGAGCAGTCATGGTAGGTGAATTAGGCATTTACTTACCGACGACGAGCAGGCCATTAACGTTTCTGCCCTCCCTTAACCCCGCCACAGCGGGCCCTGTGGCATATGCCGGCTTCCCCGTCTCCGCAAGGATTGGGCAGATCGCGACGACTCGGTCGCTGAGGCTGGCGACGCCTGCAACCTGAGCATTATACCCTCCGCCCGAGGGGAGCAGTTTTAGGGTAATAACCTTTCCCTTGTTTGTGCCGACGAAGCAACAGATACTCGAGTACTTGTCCTCGTCGAGCGTCATGACACCGAACTCGATAGCCACCGGCCATTCCTTTTCGGTTGCGTTGGAGTGGCCTCTGAGGAAGGAAGATCGCTTGTCGGATTTCGAGAAGTCCGCCATCGAGGCCTGGTACATGACTGCCGGGCCGCGCATGTCAATGAGGCTTAGGAACCCTTCCGCGGACCCTACGGCCATGAATCCAACGTCCGACGCCTTGACGACGGTGATGGGGCCCTGCATCATTTCGTAAAGCGAAAAAGGCTGGAGTCCACTCTTAAGGGACGGCTCGCCGCGCTTGCTGATATCGGTAAGTCCACCCGGATTTGGGTCTAGTCTCGGGTTCACATTCTGGCCGTGATATTTGTTGAGACCCCATCTGTAGATGACCACCTCCCCCCCACTAGTTCCTACGACAAACTCACCCGTTGTCGGTGCCAAGCTCATGCTAGTAACGGAGACATCGTCAGTTCGGTCCAGTGCTCTTGCGACGTCAACTTGAAGCTGGGCAGAGTTCTCAATATCGTCACCGTGGCCGACATCCCATATCCTCACAGTACTATCGGCATGCGCAACCTGTATAACAGTTCGCCCCTCGAAACGCCTCCTCGGTCTTGGTGCCTCGGCGCCTCCTTTCAATATCGGTTCACCCTGGTTCCTATTTTCGACCATAGAGAGCCATTTGGGCCTGTCCATTATGGTGACAGCGAATTTGGTCGCGAAGGGGTGCACGAAAGAGAGTGAGGGATGTAGTTGATTTGTAGGAGAGATAGGATAACCGCTCGGAAAGCTTAGTGTGATCAACTCTCCAGACGATAAGAGGGTCAAGACGGCAATGGGATCTTGAGCACAGGCGAAATGGGGAGATACGCGAGGAACGAGGAAGAAGTTGGTCACCTCGGCACCAGGAGGGGTCTCTAGGGTGATCTGACGTTTTCCCTTGCAATAGTCTGCGAGCACCTGCCACGATGATGTCGTGTAGTTGGGTGTAACGCCGAGCTCAATGAAGGTCAGACCGTTTGTCGAACCGTTCAGGGGTTGGCCGCCAGCAACCAGGAGGCCTGTGTCCTCTGGATTCTGCTTGCAGCACCAAGCTAACTTCAGGTAGGGGTGTTTGGGATTGGACGGGCTGGCTTGCGGTACAGGTTGATCAACATTGGTATCGTAAAGAGTTCTCGCCATGACGACTCGGGCCTCTTTCGCGTCCCAAAACACGAGGCTTCCATCATCATGCGCTGTAACAATGAAGGTTCCTGTAGGATGCCATACGGCCTGGGTAACCCGTGGCTTTCTTAGAGTATCCGTGGCATGGCCACTTCCTCCCGGGGCTCCAGGGGGAACCTCGTACTGGAAGAACTGGGTAGGCTGGTTCTGCTTAAATGAGTATATGACAACGCCATGAGTGTAGGCAATCAGAAGCTTGCCAATGTCGCGGGGATGTAGCTGCATGGATACCATGGCGACGGCTCTTGCTTTGGGATCTCCTTGTGTCCAAAAATTGGAAAGGCGGAAGCCTGATAGACGTTGCCTATCGAGATCGAAGGCGAGGACGTCACCATTTTGTAAGCCGAGGAAACACCAATCTAGCATAGGGTCGGTGACCATAGAGACAACAGTTCCGGGGGCGTGGAATCCAGTGATCCGTTTTCCCGTGTTGAGATCCCATATAATAAGTTCGTTTTTGGTATCGAGGCTTACGAGGCGGTTTGCGCAAAATTGGAGGCTGGCGAAGGAGCATGACCTTGGTGGGATGAGGAGCTTGTGAACACGAGACTGTCCAACTTGGATGATATATTTATGTTAGCCTAGGAGTTTTGCCAATTGATAATAAGGGAGGTCGATTAGTCCAGAGTAGATGCTATCATGATATAAGTACGTACAGACATAAATCCTTCCACTTCCGAATTTGGATTCGTTGGTGCCAACAGCCAGAAGAGACTGGACGGGCTCGAAGGTCATGCAGCTATGGGTGGTAAGTTAGTGTTTTAGATCCTTGATAACTACAACATGTCGAAACGGCGAAACGGCGAAACGGGGTAGATGAACGGTAGGAAACGAACCTAATCTGGGAGTTTATTCCGTATCGCGACCGATCGTCCGGCGCAAAAGACCCCGGGAGGATATTCTCGGATAGGTCATTTTGCATGCCGGCCTGCTTGCCGCGAAGGAAACTGGCCGCCATGGTGAGGACGTGAGATGCTGGTTACTCTGGTCACTTTATTTTCTCGGTGCAATGGTGTAATGGGGGAGTCTCGGGAGGAAGGAAAAGGAAGAGAGGGAGGGTACAGAGTTCTGGAATTCTATCACATGCAGCTTCGGGTGGGTAAATCGAAAAGATAAGGCTGAGATGTACTTAAGTTTCTATCTAGAAGCTTGATAGCTAAAGTACCTAGGTAGATAGATAGTAGCTAACGCTGGAAATCGTTGTCGTGAATTTGTTTGGAGAAGTTAAAGTTACAGAGACGGGTATTATTGATGGATGTCGGTTCCAACGGGTTTGTATGGGTCCATGGGATCTGTGTGATGGACCCTGGGGCCGCTGGCCTGGGCTAAGTAATTTGGTTACCTGGAGGGGTCGAGGGGCAGCCAAGCTAACGCCAACGTCATTGCACCCGCCTGGGGCAGCCAGCCGGGTAGTCGGCAGCGCTACATCTCCACTCACTCAATTACTTAGGTACTTGCGTACATGACCTGATAGAAATGCCCAGGTGGATACTGACTTGACGCCACATTTTCCATGTCTACCAAAGCCACATCAGGACATTCACAAGCAACTCCAGCCACAGATTGCTTTTACCCCTTGCTCTTGGCCAACTGCATGTCGCTTGCTGCCTTGTTGCCTGACTACAGCTACCTGGCGATATTTACCTGGACAAACAAAAAGAAACTCCATGCATAACCTGCGTCTCATCTACCCTTGGCGTGATGCAGTTTCGGTTTGTATCATTGGTTGCCCGTTTGTTGAGTGCAGTGGTCATACACCTGGCACAGGGGAGGTCTCAAGGACCGGGACCATGAAACTCATCTAGGGCGTTTATTCTGGATATATCACCTACCAGCCACCTTATCTCAGATAACAAGGCACATATACCTATTCAAATATATAGTACCCCAGACCGGGCCGCCGGGGAAGACCCGTGGACGGGGGCTCTTGGGGCCGTAATTGCCCGACATTGGATTATGACATTCCACATGATGGATGTAACCAATAAAATATACCGGGGATAAACGCACGTTCGTACTTTCTCTTCTTTTCCTTTGTCCTTTTTTCTTCTCGCATTTTCCCCTCACTTCTACTCAGGTCAGATAGGCAGGTACAACTGGAAAGTAACCTAGTAAATCGGTGATGGATGTAGAGAGGGGTTTGCTCTATTTACCTAAGTGCATATGTATGTTCCTGCACGTGTTTCTTAGGTACGAGGGTGGGCAAATGTTAAGACCGCACCTTCCCTGAGCTGCCTGAGGTAGGTGAGTAAAGCAGGTAAGGAAGTACATGTAGGTAGGGAAGTAGGTGACTACTTGCCCTGGGGGCTACTCTAGAATCCCATGTGACTAGAAATTGTCCTCTTTTCCCAATCCCATCTACCTAAGATCTCATCTGAGATCTCATCCTATCACCATCTGGAAACCATCATTTACAAGCTTTAGCGAGATACTCTGGATAATCAGCTGCAGAAACATACATACATACAGCTTCTAAATACTCCCATCCATTGCACAGACCTGCCATCTCCTGTCTACATAATCAAGCTATCCATAGTGAAGAGCTAATACAGCTTCACTATCACAGCACTTGTAGCTTCTCGTCGTCCAATCTACACGTCTCTCAGTCTCTCGGTCTGGCTCCCTTGAACTAACCTACCTAGCATCCCATTGCGAATCCACTTCGGTGGAAAGTCAGATAAAGAGATAATGTCGAGTCGAAAGTCGTCTCCGCGGGGGCCAGTCCAAATCAAGGGTGAGGTGAGTATTGAAAATGGCAAGCCCTCCCACTACGCTGGTTTTCCATGTTGACGATCATCCTTCTAGCATGGCGACTCCCCTGCTCCAGCAGCACTGCCACACGTTCCAAGAGGCTCAACTTTGTCTAATCCGATTTCCATATCTGATGACGACACATCAGACACCTCTAGTAAACCGCCAAACCAGAATAAACGCTCCCAGGGGTCTCCCCCTGGCGCGAAACCTCCCAAGAGGATCAAAGGCTGTGCAGGAAGTACCACCACCCCAACCCCTGCTTTGAACAACGATCGGCTGCGATTTGGGGACGAGAACGTACCGCTCCATGGCGGAGCGCAGTCTTCTCGAAAGATTTTGGCAGGAACAGGGGTAGAAAGGCACGGCCAATCCAGACAGCAGGCCCATGGAAACAACAACGCATCACCGAGCGCTGGTAACCCTACCAGAGATACGGTTGCTAGATACTCTCCTAATTCTCTATCCATGCAGCAAGACCTCAAGAATACACGCGAGCTCGCGGCCACACTCCAGTCCCAGCTGGACTCCACCAAGAAGCAGCTGGCCGCGGCGCAGGACATTGCTGAGGAGAAGGACAAGCAGTTCCGGTCCGTGGAAACCGAGCTCCTCAAGACTAAAATCGGCCTTGTGACAGCTGATGAGACCCTGAAAAAGAGCCAGAGCGTCGTCGCGGGCCTCAAAAAGGATATTGGGGTGCGGGACTCCGCCCTCAAAGAGCTGAAGGGGCGGAATCGTACCCTCGAGAGCGAGCTGGAGCAGCGAGATGCCAAGGTGAAGGCGCTAGAAAAGGGAACCCATACTCTATCCTCCGAACTCGAGACATTGCGACAGCAAAACCGGGGCTTCTCGAGAGAGAAAAGGGGCCTGTCCAAGAAGGTGCAAACACTAGAGGCGGAGGTCGAGACACAGGAATCCGCCCTTCAGGCAGCACAAGAGGAGAGCCAGGGCCTCTCCCGAGAGAAGGAGGAGATATGTGGCAAGGTGCAGCAGCTCAAGAAGGACATCGAAGCTCAGGAAATCGCCTTGAAGACGTTGCGAGATCAAAACAGTAACCGAGAGAAAGAGAACGCGGATCTATCCAGCAAGGTGCAGGCATCAGAGATGAAGATGCAGACCTTGGATGCGAAAATCGCTTCCAGGGAAGCCTCCCTCAAGACATCACAAGAGCAAATCCAAACCCTCTCCCAGGAGAACGAGGCCCTCTCGAGAGAGAAGAAAGAGGTATGGGACAAAGTGCAGCAGCTAGAGAAGGACATCGAGTCTCGGAACACGGCCTCCGAGACGTTGCAGGAGCAGAACAGAAGCCTTACTCGGGAAAAGAAGGAGCTATGCGGCAAGGTTCAACAGCTAAAGAAGGACGCCGAAACGTCGCAGGAGCAAAACGGAAGCCTTTCTCAAGAAAAGAAGGACCTATGTGGCGAAGTACAGCAGCTAAAGAAAAATATCGAGACGTCGGAGGAGCGCAACAGAAACCTTACTCGGGGAAAGAAGGGGCTATGCGGCGAGATTCGACAGCTAAAGAAAGACGTTAAAAGGTCGCAGGAGCAAAACGAAAGCCATTCTCGAGAAAATAAGGATCTATCTGGCAAAATGCAGCAGCTCAAAAAGGATATCGAGACATCGGAGGAGCATAACAGGAGGCTCTCTCAACACAAGAAGGATCTATACGTCAGGGTGCAGCAACTGAATAAAGATATCGAGACGTCACAGGAGCAAAACAGAAACCACTCGAGAGAGAAGGAAGACCTACTCGCCAAGGTGCAGACATTAGATACGGCGATCATTTCCAAGGAACTGTCCCTCAAGGCATCACAGGCCCTCTCCCAAGCGAACGAGGCCCTCTCCAAAGAAAAGGAGGAGCTCGCCTCGAAGGCCGCCGACGCGACAGCAGAAAAAGAAGCACTCGCGACAGCCCACGAGCAGCTCGTCGCGAAGCACGCAGAAGAGCGAAAGACCGCCGACGCCGCCCTCGCCGAGCGCGCGACCGCGCTCTCCGGCCTCCGCGACCGCGCGCTCCTCGCCGAAGAAAAGCTGCTCGCCGAGAAGACCACGATCGACAAGCTCAAGCGGGAATGCGAAAAGGCGAAGGCGGCCGCTGCCGCTGGCGTCAGCGTGTTCGGGCACCAGCAGGATCCCGAATTTGTTAAGTGGGGACTCGCCGTGTGCGACAGGGTCCGGGCGGACATCGCCGAGAGGCAGAAGCGCTTCGATTGAGGAACGTGAGGCGCTCCGGCCCGATGGGGCGTAAGACAAGGCCAAAAAAAAAAAAAAAGCATGGGCGTACGTGCATGTGTGCGTGCGTGCGCAACGCATAGATATGCGTTGAAGATGGTGGCGGGGATCAATACATCGTGAAACGGTTTCCCCGTCGTCCTGGGGAACGTTTCTTTTTAAAGAAACATGTTCCCTCTTTTTGGCTTTTCATCTGTCTGCCTGCCTGTTATCCATTTGATTGTTTGTTTATCTATATGCATGGTTGCATGAAGGAACGGATTTGACGACGTGATGAGATATCACCCCCCCCCCCCTACGTTTTTTTCGATACCATAGCTGCAACTACAGTACAATAGTCCAGGGGCAAAGGCTTCCATGCTAAGAAGTTGGGATTCTACGGTAGTAAAATGCGATGTACTGCGACGAGTCCTTTATTTCTTCTCGACGTAATGGTGTCTTCTTTGCCTTACTCACAAGGTGCCGTGATGATTCCTTTCTATATGAATGGAAAAGCTACCAGACAGAGTCAAGACGGATACAGGCATATAACGTGATGAGCCTCCGCATTTTCCGAGAATAAAAACGTGTGTAGATCTATTACGATGTCGTAATTTTCAGCACGTCGTAGTCCGGACAGGGGGAAGGAAGTAAGTTAAAAACCACGAAGACAAAAGGCGATCGTTAGGATCAATCAATATAATTGGAGCGGATCTATCATGACTCTAGCAGCAATCGTAATAGAGTACACGTACAGCTCTACGACGCAGCGTGCGTGATGTCAATGCTAAACGCCACCGAAACACCATGCCATGAATTCGCCCACCAAAAGTCACTCATTCCTGTAGGTCCATATACCCCACTATTCGTTAACATTATCCCCAGTGAGGTAGCTAATCAGCACAGGGTTAACCCTATGTTCACGACGAAGATGTATTACGTCCGAGCAACACATCAGATGAAAGCAAAATACCATACGGCCGGCTAATGTGAGATATACTGGAAGACGGCGGAGACCTCCTGCTCGCCACACTCCTGGCGAAGCAAGAGGTCCTGGATGGCGGTGAGGCCGTCGTTGACGAAGTGGTTCCAGGAGCTGGTGTCGCCGTAGAGCATGGCCGGGGCCTTGATGAACTGCTTACCGTCGGGGCGACAGCGGCGGCACTTGAAGGTCTCGTGGGTGTCGCTGCGCGTGTCGCCGCGGTATTGGAACAGCTCGCGCAGGCTGTCGAGCGAGAAGTGGCGCTCTACATCTTCCGCCGAGTCCACTACGCACGACGATAGCGACTGCTTGTGGCTCTGCCGCTGGAAGATCTTCTCCTCGATGCTGCCCGTCGTGATGAACCGGTACACGAAGCAGTCCTTCTTTTGCCCGTCACGCCACACACGCGCCAGCGCCTGCTGATCGGCCGCCGGGTTCCAGTCTGGGTCGAAGAGCACGAGGCGGTTGGCGCCGATAAGGTTGATACCGCAACCACCAGCCTTGCTGGAGAGCAAGAAGACAAACTCTTCCCCTTCAGGGTCGTTGAACTTGTCGACTAGCTTCTGACGTTTGTTGACGTTCATGGTGCCGTCAAGGCGGAGACATCCGTATTGGCGGCTGCGACAAAGCCGCTCGAACAGATCGAGAGTTTGGGTATAGTTGCTGATGAGCACAATCTTGTCGTTCGTATCCTGACGGATTCTGGCAAGCATTCGATCGAGTACCTGCATCTTTCCGGAGTACCAGGACTTGACCTCGCGGTCACGTCCCCGAGCCTCCCTCGGCACGTAGTCATCAGGCCAGTACTGCTCACTGCCCGGCAGGTCTTCCGAGAGGTTGAGCAAATCTGGATGATTGCAAAGTTTCTTAAGGATGTTGATAGCCTTCAGTGGCTGGCTACCTTTCCCACGCAGCAGAGCTTGGATGTCGGGGCTCTTAATAAAGTAATTATACAGGTCCAACTGGAAGGGAGCCAAGTTGCAGAAGACGACATGCTCGTACTTGACGGGAAGGTACTTGGATAAGATGTCGTTGGTACGTCGAATGATGAACTTGTTCACGATGTCGAGTAGCTCGCGGAGACACTCGTCACCTCGCTTGCGCTCCGCCTCGTCTGCATCAGCGTCACGGCCCCGGAGGATGGGTAGCTCGAACCGTTTTCGAAATTCGAGCCTATTACCGAGTAGTCCAGGGTTCGCAAAGCTGATTAGGGCAAAATATTCTGACAGATCGTTCTGAATGGGGGTGCCGGAAAGGATAACTCTGCGAGTCACATTAAGACTGTTGAGCGCACTGAATGTCTGACTGTCCCCATTCTTTAATCGATGACCCTCGTCACAAAGCATGAGGCCAATCTGAGTATGTTTGAGCTCCTCGACATTCAGGCGAAGTGTTTCGTAGGAGACGATAATGACGGGGCGGGTAACGGATCGACCGCTAGATATGGCCCACTGGCGTAGCTGGCGCGTCAGCTCCTCTTTGGAAGCCTTGCCATCAATGGCAAAGGGTGTAATAGCACCGGCGCCGAGCCACTTGGTCAGTTCGTTGGCCCAGTTTTTGACTAAACTTGACGGACAGGCAACAATGGCCTTTTGGATTTGAGACTTCCCGGCGTCTGGAGATTGCTTTAATAGGGTCCACAGGAGGGTGATACATTGAAGTGTCTTTCCCAGACCCATTTCATCGGCCATGATACATCCATTCGCTTTCTCATCGATCATGCCGGTAACACACCTGTACATAAATTTGACACCCTCAATCTGATGGGGGCGCAGGACCTTGGCCAGTCTGGGGTCGATGACGACAGGTACCCTGGGACGTTCGCCCTCAACCTTCTTCTTGATACCGAGGATCTCGGCCAAGCTCTTGTGGACGAGAGGGGCATCTAATTGAGTCTGTGGCTCATTCTCAGCCTTTTCCTCGTTTCCCTTGGGTTTCGGAGCCTCTTTTGGCTTGTCGTCGACGGTGGGATCGTGTAGCACGATGGCAAACTCCCCGCTCGGGTCGTGCAGCGGCTTAGCCACGAAGGTGGCACCCTGTCTCAGACCCAGCAGGGGCGGGGGCCGGTTGGGGTTGTAGGCAGCGGAGTCCTTGTTAACCATAGGAATGACGAAGGCTTTCCTAAAGACCTTGTCCTTATCCTTGGGCTGGAAGACGGGAAATCGATTGACATCGCGATTTGCCAGGGCCAGGCGATCGGCATTCGTGTATGGTTTATCAGCATCAGCACTGCCATCGGCGCCCTTGTAGTCGACCTTTCTCTTTTTCCGGGCTGGTCGATTCGTTGCCGGGCTGCTTGTGGCAGAACCCGGACATTTAAAGGGCTTATACAGCTTATCAACAGACTGTTGGGAGTAAAGTCGTTTTCCGGGAGTGTTGTCGCCTTTGGGTTTGGGCGTCGAGATTTCGGCGGTCCTAAGAAGGGTGAGTATCAATTGTATATCAAAGCAACCTGGAATGATTAATTTATATTTCAATTGAAAAATACACATACATTTTATCTGATTTCTTCCGTCCTGGAACGTCCCTTTACAGCCCCGCTGGGCAATTTGAACTGGGAAAGCAATTTCTGCAGTGGCAAATAATTGGCTGATAATAACAGACAAAAGCGGTTGTTGTGGTTGTATTGGTCAGGATTCAGAGTTGTCTGCTCTAGGGCTACCTGGGCTACTTTGTAAGTTCATATGCTGGAGTCGGGTGGGTTTCGTACAACATTAGAAATCAAATCTATTTACGTTAGTAGGCAGTCACTTTGTTGATTTGAGAAGGCGCGACGCGGATTACATATTCGTCCATTTGGACGTGGCGACCTTAACGCCAAATCACGTGATAAGACTTGGTCCCTACCATTTTGGGATGTACCCCCACTCAGATTCGCTATTGCCATTTCTGGTACTCAGCCCTGGTACTCAACTCTGGGACGGAAATCCAGATTGGAGCTAGCATCTAAAACTTCCGACAAATCAAAACTCATAAATTTTGAAATCTGAATTCAGAGTCGAGGCAGGCAATTGGATGAATTATTTCATCTACAGTTACAATTTTGTACAGTCAAACAGGTTGGTACCGTAGCCGTAGCCGTAAGCCGCTGGACGCGGATCTCCAACGAAAAAGTTCCACTTCAACCTTCAACCGGGGAAATCCCACCCCCACCCCCCACTAAGCTTATTAGTTAGTGCTGTTATCTATCGTCACATGCGATGGCGGGGTACCGGAAGTGCTTAGAGTGTACAGGCCTTACAATGTCATGTCTAAAGTAGCCATTATGTAGATGAGAGGAGGCACTCCCCATTCCAGCCTAAAGTCTTAACCTGCGATCTGTGTACCAGAGACATGACAAGAAGTGATCCTATCCCCACCATAGTTGCCACCACATGCCATCATCGGCCGCATCCCTCAACAGCCTCGCAAGTCCAGAGACGAGGGTGAGGGAGGAAAAGAAGAGGGGACTAGGGTAAGGGTCTGAAGACAGTGGGGTGGGTTATCTCTGTCTTTATCTAGAAGAGAAACACACATGCCATGTCCGCCGACTTCTGGGCCGGCTACATAAGCGGCGCCGTGGGCATCCTGATCGGCAATCCGCTGGACCTCATCAAGGTGCGACTGCAAGCGCGGGACGCGAGCCTGGCCACGCAGACGCCGTCGTCCTACGCGCGCCAGTTCCAGCGCGGCGGGATCTCGTCCGTCGTCGCCGGCACCGCCGCCCCCGTCCTCGGCTACGGCGCCCTCAACGCCCTGCTCTTCGTCTCCTACAACCGAACCGAGGCCGCGCTGCTCGGAAGCGGCAGCGGCCTTTTCCGCGCCCCGGACTCCAATGGTGGCGGCACCAGTGCCTGGAACCCCTGGACCACGTGGGTCGCGGGCGCCGTGGGCGGCCTCGCCACCTGGGTCGTCAGCGCCCCGACCGAGCTGATCAAGTGCCGGGCACAGCTCGCGGCGCCGCCTTCATCGCCAGCATCGTCGCCGCCGTCTAGTTGGGCCGTCGCGCGGGACGTGTTTCGCCGCGAGGGCGTGTGGGGTTTCTACCTGGGCGGCGCCGTCACCGCCGCCCGGGACGCCGTCGGCTACGGCTTCTACTTCTGGACCTACGAGCTCTGCAGCCGGTGGATGGAGTCGAGGCTGGAGAGCGGCAGTGCCGGGGGCTCGGACCCGGGATCGTCGTTCCTGGTGCGTCACCAGGACGCCGCCAAGGTCCTGCTCTGCGGCGGCCTCGCCGGTATTGCCACTTGGGCCAGCATATTCCCCCTCGACGTGATCAAGACGCGGGTGCAGACACAGCAGGCCGTCGCCGCATCACCGGCAATCGGTGCCGCGGCCCCTCTGCTGCCGGCCAGCAGCAACAATAATCAACAACAGCAGAGGCGCCTAGGCGCTATCGAAATAGCCAGGAACGCCTACAGGGAGGAAGGAGTTAGGGTGTTCTTCCGTGGGCTGGCCGTCTGCAGCGTCAGGGCGTTCTTCGTAAATGCCGTGCAGTGGGCCGTCTACGAGTGGATCATGCTTGAGCTCGGGCAGGGGAGGCACCAAAAGGGAGGTGAGCAAGCAGTAAATGAATGGAGGGGGTGAAAAAGGAATAAGAGAAGGTCGATTTATGCACTGATATTTGTTCTCTATGTAAAGTCTTGATTTTTCTTAGACATTTAGACATACACAACCAATCGGCGCGAAGCCTGAACCAACCTGCACCTGCAGCCGCCCGTTATGCCACATAACCAACCCCCCTCATCATCTCTACCTCTCATTTCCCCTTTACTTATGCTCTAAGGTTCCAGGATTGTGAGCGACTTTGTGGCCGTGCTGATCCGAGAAGAGAACCTATGAGGAAGGCCATCGATCAGCTTCCGATCGGCGCTGGCTTTCCCTCGGGCCTGGGACAAGTCGACAGGCAATGATATAATTTATGCAGTTAGACTGACTGACTTACCTTAGGAGGATTGTTGACCCCTTCCTTCTCGGCCTGGGCCTGGCTCGTGACGATCTTGTCCACCTCGCCCTCGTGTCGTCCACCCCGGATCCTCGTGTATACCTCATCGCCCTTCTTGATGGGCTCATCGTGCTTATCTTTGACCTGCTCTGGCATTCTTCTTGCTCTATTTCCCGCGTCCTCTGTGCCTTGATTATCGAGTAAGGTGGAGTTTATCAAGAATTGGGGTGGTAGCTGGTTCGGCCTATGTGCATGCGTCCAAGATGCGGCCTTGTTTGGGTTAGATTAAGTCAAGGTGGTTTGTTTGCCCATGTAATTATAACAGCAAGAAGCCCTTAACCATCGATGTAAATTGATTTGTATTGAGTAGTTCTCTCTTCGACCTACTTACAAAATCCTTACGTCATAATTAGGGAGTATCTGATGCTGAGAGGTTGTCTACCTACCAACTATATAATACTCTACAGCTTAATAAACGTTCATCAAATGGCCCTTCAGCAATTGAAGATACGCTTTTGTAGGAGCTGCTGCTACAATTGATATACTACCTGCCTACTTGGCTTACCCTGCTGCTGTGAAATGACACAAGGCCTTTCCTTGTTCTTTACTCCATTCCCATTCCACCATGTCGATCCCAGTCTCGACTTTTTCTATTACTCACCAGATAAAGGAAACAAACTCCATCCATGAAGGAATCTGGAAAAGGAAAAGAAAAAAGGTTGGCACTGTGTAAAAAAATCTCGAAAATATTATATAAAAACAAACTCATTAAAGCACGAATTGCAAAAAAGGACAAAAAAATCAACACGGACAGGATTTGAACCTGCGCGACCGAAGTCATGAGATAGGATTGAATCGTAGGTATAATTCAAGTCTCACCCATTAACCACTCTGGCACCGTGTTATCTGCGCTTGTCGATAAGCATTATTGATTTCATTTCTCCTTAATATGCTACTTATCAGCAAGCATGCCCCACTGGCAACCTAACCTAATCCGTCCATTAACAGAGTTGAAGGTGGGGGATAACAGTAGGTAGATCTAACTAGCCCCTTTTAGTAGGTACTTAAACAAATACACCCAAACCGGTAGACCTTTCCAGGTATTAGTGTATCTGTATCTGTATGAGATCTGCTACTCCATTACAACAGCTACAACTTTTCTTTTATTGAGAATAATCTTTAAGAGACAAGAGAGAACAGAATTGTAACAGAATTGTGGACTTCAACAAGATACATCACTGCCGTTGATGTCTAATCCTTGCCAGAGTCTAGTGATGTGATGAATTCACTACCTAGAGCTCTGGGTGCCTAGTTTTTTCGAATGCGATTACTATACCCCTAGATTATCGATCAGCAATGTGCAGGTACATATGTGCCGATGAGGTCGCAAGCTTGACTCGACAGCGCGTCGTGCATGCCAGATCGGGGGCAAAACCCTCCAGTGACCATCAGTGGAACGTCAGGGAAGTGAGATCGAATCGCCTCGACAAAATCCAGGAAAAAGGCCTCGCGCAGCTTCGTCCGCCCAGTTGTGGGACTTGAACTCTCTCTTGCTTCCGCCGGTAGCTGATAAGAGCCATTGCCGTATAAGTATTGCCCTGCTCATTAATATGCTGAGTCGGTTGGATCTCAGTCTTACCTGGGTATTCTCGTAGCTTCCTCCACTGATCTCCAGGAAATCAATACCAGCAGCACAGATCAAGCGTAATTGATCGATACAGTTTTGGAGTTCTGTCAGTGACTGATGATTGACTGAATTAAGCTTCAGACCAATATAAAAATTCCCGAGGTACCCTAGAGCGAGTCGCTTCGATGATATCGACAATGATATTGGCACGAGCCTCTGCCGAGCCACCATATTCATCGGCTCTTTTATTGACTTTAGCGGATAGGAATCGAGAAAGAAGATAACCGTGTGCTGCATGGTATTTAGATCCCAGCGAAGCCAGCATCCGCAGCAAACCGAGCAGTCGTCACAAAACGCTCGACAACGTCCTCGATATCCTGACGTCGCATTGCTCTTGGTGCACTAAAGGCCACAGCATTTATGGCACGGGCTAGCAACCCGTTACCTAGTTGCAAGGGTATAGCGCTCGGAGCAATATTCTTTTCCCAGATCCCACGTTTTCCGGCGCCATATGGTGATTGTGTACCTGGATGGTTCAGTTGCGCAATGATGAGGACTCTCTTTGCAGCACAAGTATTGGCCCAGGTTTTCCAGGCCTTACACACTATACCGTACTCTATGGCCTCATTAAAGAACACGTCTTTGGGGAAGCCAAGATACTTTTGATCGATCTGCACGTTACCTGGGTTCTCATTCAGTTTCAAGATCGTCTGTCTATGCGTACTAGACTGGTAGACTTCATACCTGTGATCAATATGCCCCAGCCACCATCTGCTCATGTACTGTATGCTGAGAAAAGCGTTTGCGATAGAAGTCCCCAATCATCAGCGGCATTCTCTGCCATGGCAGCTTTCACAAGCCGGTTTCGTAGCGTGAGACCACATCTGAAGGTTAGCTGGCTGTTAGCCATACTAGCGTTCAGATGGAACGGATTGAAAAACTTAATTGGTTATGGTCGGAACGGCTAACAAAATTCCAAGTCTTGTTGGGTTGCAGATAAAGTAATTCTAGTCGGTATCTCTTGTACGATATACAATGTCAATGTTTCGATATTGTACAGTTCAACGGTCTTTTCAATGATCTTAGGCCTACTAGCGCTGTTATAACTTCAGAGGGTTAGGGGAATTAAATAGGATGAAGTGAATCAGGTAGAATAGATGGGATGGATAGGCCACGACACGCCGCCGTAGACCGCAATAGACCGCAACATGCCGCAGTACGCCGCAATACGCCGCGACGGGCAGCCGCGCGATTCAAAAGTTTCTTGAAGCTAGGCAAGGGGACCATCTCCGTAAATTTTCTCCCGGGAGTGCCGAGTGCCTCCAGAATAAAAGATGAATAATCGTCCTGCATGTGTAACAAGGCGCGCTACTCGCCTGATAGACAGTAGAAGTTGATTCCCGTCGGAGGGTTCCTCCTCAGCCCAAGTCCGTCGGGGTAATAGAAGAACCGTGTTGCAAACAAGCCAATATTATACTCACTGCGGAGATTGATTTATCTGAAATCCGGCCCAGATGGCAGCATCTTGCAATCAGGTCCGAGACTTAAGGTTTCTAGCACGATCTCGCCGGCCTTAAAGCCCGTGACCATCATGGCACTGACTCGTGCCCGGTGCATTTCATCTCTATCAAATGTGGTGACTGTCCTTACATCATACATACAGGAAAGCCATATATAAAATGTATGAAGGGTACAGACGTTCGATGCAATTTCACCATTAATAGCGTATTGTACTTGCACCTACATGAGTTTGTCTCCTGAAGCACGTTACCATGACTAACAAGAAAAGCAGTATTTTGATCACCGGGTAAATGCCTGACCTAATTAGAACCTCAATAGCCCGCGTCCACTGACAAATTTTCCTCGTAGTTGCTCAGCCGGCGGGGCAGGCCATGCCCTCGCACTCCAGTTCGCTTCGCGGGGCTGGCGTGTATTCGCTACAGCACGATCAACAGGGTCACTCACCGACCTGGAGACGAAGGGCGTCGAAACACTGGCTCTGGATGTCACGAGCAGTGAAAGCATTGCTTTGCTAAAACAGGAAATTACGAAGCGGACGGGCGGGAAATTGAACATTCTTTTCAATAATGCTGGAATGTGTGAGTCATTATTATCTTTTCTTTTCTTTCCTTTTCTTTCGGATCTTCAAACGTACCACAGACTATGAATATCTCTTGAAGGCTAATCTTTGATATAATAGTGTACGAAGCGCCTGCTATCGAAGCAGATTCGGACCAAGTCAGAAAGCTGTTCGATACCAATGTTCTTGGGCTCTTCGATGTAGTATCAGCGTTTGCCCCTCTTCTGCTGAGCGCCGTGCCCGACGCGGACACACCACCTATGATCGTCAATACGGCTTCAGTTCTCGCTCGTGTTCCGTTTCCCTTCTCTGCCGCATACAATGCTTCGAAAGCAGCAGTCGCCTCGTACTCCGACACCCTGCGCTTAGAAGTAGCACCGCTCGGGATCAAGGTGGTGACGGTGTTTATGGGCGAAGTGTCTACGGGCTTGATGTCTCCATCGAAGGTGACGTTCGGACTGGGGAGCCTCTACGCCGATGTGGAAGAGAAGGTCAAGGCGAGAAGCAGTAACCACGTCGAGTCGAGCATGAAACCGGAGGAGTTCGCGAAACAAGTCGTCAAGGAACTGCTGGACCGATCTGGAGGGCTTGGAAGAGGTGAACTAATTTGGAAGGGGACCAATGCTTTCGCCGTCTGGTTTTTTGACTCTATCGGCTTGAGGAAGATCGTTGACAGGAATCTCAAGTCAGCGGTCGGGTTGGCCGATCGTGAGATCAGGCAGTCGATCTTTAACAGAGGCCAGGATAAGGTTAAAGCACTGGCCGCAACCACTATCTGATTCGCGTTGTAAGTAGCAATAGTGTATATTTACCGTAATGTTTAGTTGTTAGGCTTAACCTCGCTGTTACTTTACGACATTGTGAAAAACATACTTGTCACATCTCTACAGCCTGTCAGGAGTATGTCAACCTGGATCACTATCAAGGACTTGGTCACCATGTCCCTTATACTCGAACGTCGAACGGGAGCCGCGTGGACGTGAAAGACCGCGCATCGTCCCCCCATTCTTGGTTTATTCTCGGTGAGATATTTCAGGCCAGGTATTGCCATCAGGTGTTAAAAGGGGAGTCGAGTATAATTACATCTGGCAGTTGGGTAACAGAGGTTCCATGAAAATACTGTGTCCCGTGTACTACAAGCAGGCAAACCCGTTTATTATATTCCGAGTGTAAGTTCCTAACATCTGATCATCCTCGGGTCGACTACAACTCCTCAATTGGCCCGTTTGTATAAAACCTTTCTTTTGTGATTTTCTTCCGTCTGCACGGCAGACTTACCATAATCCACAGTCAGTGAAGTAAATGAGGCCAAACTCTCTGCGCCCTGTAGGGACGTCAAATCTGCTTATAATTGGAAGCTAACGTCAGTCACCCCAACTCTGGCCACTTTTTACACCAAAACAGTATGTTTTTAATAAATTATAATAAATTAATATAATATTTTATAAATTAATAGAAAGTATATTTATATTATTTATTAGTTTAAGTTTAAAATAAATATAATATTATTATATAAAAATAAATATTAAAAAAGATATAATATAATATATTGTATATAATATATATATACCAAATTTATATTGTTGCGAGGGTCTGGGTCCTGGCGTATAGCAAAGGGCTCCCAGGGCCTCCAACGTCGAATAGAGGAGTACGTGGTAGGTCGTTACAGTACGTAAGGCTGCAATGGCCTGCCAGGGACTTCAAATAATTACGTAGTAATGCACGGGATGGCCGTACAGGCCATCGTAATCAAAGGAAATTCAAATAAAGTCAAAGCAAGCAATAGTATTCGTATAGGTAAAGATCGATAATCTTTTTAAACCTACGTATCGCCAGTCTTTTTTAAAGATATCCTTTGAATGAGTGGGTCCCTTAGGCTGACCTGGGTCACCCTGGTGACATATATGGTAAAAATATAATTAAAAAATATTTTATAACTTTTTAATTAATTAATATAATAATATATAAATTAAAAGTTATATAAAGATATAAAATAACTTTAAATAATTATATATTAAAAAAGTTATTAACGTTTTAAATTTTAACTAATTAAATATTTAAAAAACTTTAAATTTTATATGGTAAAATATTATATATAAAATATAACGGTTAATATTTAAATAATTAATAACATTATAATATTAATATTTATATATGTATATATTTATTTAAATTCGAATATAAAATATTTTTCTATTTTAAAAAATATTACGGTTTTGATTTATAATGTTTTATTAAAAATATACTGTTTTGGTGTAAAAAGTGGCCAAAGTTGGGGGGTGGCCAGAGTTGGGGTGACTGACGTTATTAGGTAAAGATTATAGTAGTGGGGTCGGTTGCGGTGCAGGTGATGGCCTATGATTGGTGTCGTCACAGTACTGAATATACCTCTATAAAATAGGGGTCTTGGTCAAGGAATCACACTGGCCAATGTTGCAATACTAGCTGTATTTTGTAACAGTGGTAGCGTAACATCTTGACAATCTAATTCCCCCTATAGTTAAGTCGAATTCAGACTCATAGCATAGTTTCGTTGGGCTTGAACACGTGATAAGCTAACAAGCCGATTTTTCTCTTGCATCTCGGCCCCAACTTTCAGTTATGAGTCAAGCGGCCTGTACTCTTCCAAGATTTAAGTTTTCAGGATAACTATTCCTATAGTTCTACCTGCCAAATTAAGGACATCAACATGGCTCTCTCAATCCGTGCCCAAGCGGCACAAGATCCAAGCCGCAAATCGCTCATGTGGGAGATCATCCCCAACCTTTGGAATCCGGCTACCAACCCTCAAGGTTTCGTGAGTCTGGGCGTCGCGGAAAACACCATGATGCACGATGCTTTGGCGAAGCACATCCAAGAAAACATCGCCCTCAAAAATTCGGCATTTACCTATGGCGACGGCACCTTGGGATCCAAACGGTTGAAGAACGCCGTGTCTCGTTTCATGACAAGACACCTCCGCCCGGTCGTACCGATCGACCCGTCGCACGTTTCTATCACGAATGGATGCAGTGCAGCCCTCGAACATCTATCCTGGGCGCTTGCCAATCCAGGCGAGGGCTTTCTTCTCGGTCAGCCCTACTACGGAACATTCCTTCCAGACCTCACGCTGCGTTTCGGCGCGAAGGTTCTGCCTGTTCCATTCCACGATGTCGACCCGTTCGCAGAAGACGCGGTCAAGAAGTACGAGGATGTCCTCCTGGACGCCCAAGCCCGCGGGCAGGCCGTCTCCGGACTCGTGATCAGTCACCCGCATAATCCGCTGGGACGTTGCTACCCTCGGAGCGTTCTGATCAAGCTGATGCAGCTCTGCGAGAGACACAAAATCCATTTCATCAGCGATGAGATTTACGCTTTGTCCGTGTGGTCAAACACCATTGATACATACCCGCCGCCCATCCCCTTTGAGTCAGCCTTGTCGATTGACCCCACGGGTATCATTGACCCTGCCCGTATCCATGTACTCTGGGGCATGTCCAAGGACTTCGGTGCTAATGGGATTCGAGTTGGGGCCATCATTTCTCAAGCGAACCCTTCTCTACACGCTGCACTCATCCCCGTAGGGTTGTACAGCTCGGCATCTTCTATCTCCGATCATATAACTGCCAACGTGCTGGAGGACGACAGCTGGGTAGAAGCATACATGGCAGAGAACCAAAGAATGCTTTCAGGGAGGTATGAGTTAGTAGTCAAGTGGGCAAAGCGGTACGAAATTGCATATGCCCCTGGTGTCAACGCGGCCTTCTTCTTGTGGGTTGATCTAGGAGAAGCCTATGGAAAGAAGCATGTCCTCGCAGAAAGTGAGGACGTTACCGATATTATCATGCAGAAGTTGCTGGCGCACAAGGTCTTCTTGGCTTCAGGAACGGCCTTCGGGGCTGAAAAACCTGGGTGGTTTCGAATTGTCTTTTCTCACGATGAAGACTATTTGAATGAAGGTCTAAGGCGAATCATAGCAGCTCTAAGTTTACAAGACTAAGATGCCATTTTACTGCTCGCAATCTGATGGGATACGGTTAATTAAATAAAACCCAGGCATAGTTCTTGACCGAGTTGAAACTGTTCATCTTGTGCCATTGGCAACTTATTACAGCCACCAACCCAACCCCTATCTACGTCACGTGATATGAACGGCCGAGGTTTTCTTAACCAGCGATCAATCCAAGTACATATCATCTCTTCTAATCTGTCTTGCGTTTTCTAAAATTAAGGCGCATTGTAGTGAGGGCTTCGTTACACAACTTCACACGGAATCTACGGATCGCGAATCGACAAAGCCGTGTTTCTTTCTCTTCTGTGTTGCATCTGCTACATGCATACAGGGCTGCTCGGCTTAATAACTTAGAGCTAGGGGTTTAAGTCGGGTCCACGGTCACTGGGTACTTGCATAGTACCTACCTGATACAAGTGCCACGTAACTCCAAGGGGGCTCAGTACATACGTACAACGGAGTTCCAAGATCCCAGGCCCCAGGCAACCAGGTCCGGATCGCTGGCCATGCAAACTTTTAGTTAGTTAGCAGGTTAGTTATTAGCGAGGGGGGTTCGGGGGGGGGGGGGGGGGGGTTCTGTCTAATTTTGGAACACCAACAAAAGCTCTGCCTAACCTACCTAGTAGGTACTTAATGCCCTGTAGATCCCTAAAAAACTAGAATTCTTAACACCTTTTAAGAACCTTTAAAGGCTACCCACTAACTATTACCACCTCTCAAACCCGAGCTCGGAAAAAAAACCAACCAAATAAACTACGTAGACGAATACGCACCCGACGTAAACCTAACCAATCCCTTACATCCGTATACGGGAAGTGGATGATGATCTTAGGGAAAATTTCGAGATCGGTTAACTCGGCACCTCATGTATGAGTATGCATGTGAATGGGTCCATCCCATCTTCCCTAACAAGTAATGGTAGGTTAATAAGTTGGCGGGGTTAATTAAGTAAAAGGAGGGGGTGGTGCCCGACATACATACATAGAATTGGAGCCTCCGGAGATGATGTGTAGGTATTTCTGCCTAGGTATGCATCCATGCCTTTGTTCGCCTCAGTAGAGTCTATCTCGTCACCAGTGAGGCTCTTCATAGTCATCACATATCAAGGTCAACCAGTCGCCCTTCCCTCCTCATCTTGCTACCTACCAATGATTAGAACATCTCTGGGCTTGAACTCCTACCATTTATTAAAACAGGGGAACATGAAGAAGCAGAAACTTGTTTGTAAATATTATATAGAAACAATTCTTCGCATACATGTCTATTGCATCGCCTCTCCTGTCTTTCCTTCTCTATCAA
The DNA here is from genome assembly GCA_023313575.1 of Eutypella sp. D-1. Classification (NCBI taxonomy): domain Eukaryota; kingdom Fungi; phylum Ascomycota; class Sordariomycetes; order Xylariales; family Diatrypaceae; genus Eutypella; species Eutypella sp. D-1. The sequence continues at coordinate 79,680 of JAJTTP010000030.1, forward strand.
CGTAGATACAAAAAAAAACACACACACACATAGTAGTTGACCCCGCCAATGCCTCCCCCATTGATTGCTGACTTGCTTTGCTTGCTTGCTGTTAGAAGAAATGAAAAGAAAATCTCCATCCCTTTTGCGGCCATCTACACCATTCTTTCCTCCATCATTCCCTTCCCTTCTCATCGATTATACCCAGTCCTCACTCACTCACCATCCAATAAGCCAAGCGCTGAAAACAGCGCTTTCTTATTTACTGATCCAATATCGAACCCCTACCCGGCTCCCCTAACGCTCTCGCTATCTCTCTATCTCTCTCTCCTCCCGCCCCCTATCCTCTCGAGTTATTATAGTTGTGCCTCCTTTCTCCGAAAATCGACGTGTAGAAATGGTATCATAGGAGAACGTTTCGTCGGTAGATGAGAACTCGAAGAAAAAACTTGTGTGGGAGAGATAGGTCTTGATATGTAACAACAAAAACACACCCACCCTGCCACACCCCCATCCCACAAAACAAAAGAAAAGGAAACAGCATGAGAAACCGCCGCCACCGCTTATGCGAACTGATGATGATGGTGATGATAACCTCTCGCTTTCTCTTTTGTATACGAAATCTCCATTTCTTCTCCGATTACATGACAACCTAAATAATGGACGTGACGGATCAGTAAACTTTCTAGGCTTGCAAGGGAAGGCGGATCTCGCTGAAGTGTAGAATAGATGAGAATATGGAAAGGACTTACACAATCATCTTCCCTCTTCGCACTGGGAATGCCCATCTGCTCAAATGTTGCGGGGCCCTGGCTGGCCTTGCTCGGCTTCGGCTTCGGCTCGGGCGCGGACTCTGTGGTGTTCGTGCTGAGAGTTGGACTCGCGACCGGCGGCCGCGTCACCTGGCTCGGTGGTGCACTTGAGCGACCTGGGCCGGCGTGGTCGAGGGGAGTGGGACGGTCTTTCAGGGGGGCGCCTGGTCCCTGCCCAGGTCGCCCGCCTCCGCTTGCGACTCGTCCGCCAGCGGGACCACCTTGCGGTAGTCCGCCTATGGGCATAGAATCCATGCGGGGTCCCATACCGCCGCTCATGACGGGGGCACCACCCGAGGCACGGCCGCCGGATCCGGGACGGCCGGTAGAGGTGCGCGGTCCGGGGGCATAGTCGCGTCCTGGCTGGGGGTGCGCTGGAAGCGCCGAATCCCCTGGGCGTCCATAGCCACCAGGAGCTGGGTATTGCGATGGGCTAGGGTTGGGGTTCGGCTTCGACAGCCTGCCCTGACCGGCAGGTCCAGTCCGCCCGGGACTAGAGGGCAAACGCTGGTCGTAGCCTGCTTGTGATGGCCGCTGGTCGTACTGTGCGCCCGGGGGACGCATGTCGGGCCGTCCGGGACCGGGACCGGGACTGCCCTGGCCCTGGCGATAGCCACCCGGCATTTGCTGCTGCTGCCAGCCTGACGACGCAGGCCGGACGCGGCTGGGATCCATGCCGGCGGGAGGCATGCCGGCGGGAGGAATGCCGAGCTGGGCAGGGCGCATGCCACCACCAGGCTGTGGGCCTGGACCGTAGCCCGCGGATTGCGATCGGATGCCGAAGGCGCTCCCAGTTCGGTCGGCGACTGGTCCGGCTGACGGCCGAGCGTTGGGATTGTACTTTGGCGATATTTGCGGTCTGCCTGCGCCCATATCATCTTCGGGGTAGGGTGCGGCTGTCATCGGCCTCGACATGTTCAGAGGAGGCGGTCTGTCATCTTCCGGGTAAGGGGCAGCCGACTTAGGACGTTCGGCAAGGTTGAGAGCGAAAGCCGGCGGGCGACCGTCGGCCATGCTTCCGTTACGTGACGGGTCGGGGAAATCTGGTTGATCGTATCGCGGGGATGGCTGGGGGGAGACTCTTGGAGATGGCTGTCTACCCTCCGCCAATGTAGGCATCGCGCTAGGTTGTTGTCTGAACCGCTCTGGCCGCTGGCCCCGTTGAGAACCGTATTTCGACTTGATGCGCGTCATGGCGGTCGTCTCATGGTCCTCTTTCGACAGCGTCTTAGACTGCGACATGCCTTCCAGGCGCCCGACAGCATCTTTGTTCCCATGTTCTGCGGCTAGTTCGTACCATCTCTTAGCCTCGCGTAGATCCTTGTCCACGAATATTCCAATCTCGTAGTAGTAGCCCATAGCAAATTCACCCGTCGGAAGCTTGGCCTTAGCTGCCTGCTGGGCGTATTTGAAAGCGAGCTGTTCGTTCTTAGCGAACGTGGCTTCGTAGCCGAATAAGAACCATCGGCTAACACCAAGGCAGGCCTCAGGCTGTCCCTGTCTCGCCGCGAGACCATAGTAATGCAGAGACAGCGCAGGGTTGAAATCACAGCCGAGTTGGCATAGCTCGTATGCCTGACCCATCTTCAGCTGCGCCTTGGCGAATCCAAGATAGGCCGCCTTCTCAATGTATTGCTTGGCCATGGTGACATCGTAAGGAAGTACACCATCAGGGACGCTGACGTCGGGTAGGTCTCGCGCTATGAGCATACCGTACACGAAAGCTCCCTGAGGTGCATCTTCGTCAGCATTGTCGGCGGCAGAATGAATCAGATCCAGCCCTCGAGGCAGGTCTTTCGCCTGACCGCGCTGCCCCATGAGACTGATCATGCCCAGCCGGTATGACGCAGCAGAGTCCTTCGCAGCCAGACCTAAGTTGTAGTGCCTCATCGCGTTTTCCATGTCATTCGAGTTCTCGTACAGCATACCGATGCGATAGTCAGCACGGCCCCATCCCTGCTGAGCGGCGAGCGTATAGCCGCTGTATGCTTCCTTCTTGTCTTGACGCCTGCCGAATTTGCCAAATTCCACCCACTTGCTCCTGATGAAGGTGGCTTCTGGGTGGCCCTGGTCCGCTAGATAGGATACTATGTTGATGGCATCGACGCGCAGTTCATGCTCGATTTTCGGTGTCGCTGGGCGGATCGGCTCTGGGTCACCAGGTTGGCGCGCAGCCTCGAGCTCGCGGATGGCAGCTTCGGCCGCGATCTCGACGTAGGCCAGTACATCGCGGGCCCAACAAATTTGCATGTTGGGATCATTAGAATGGAGGACATGTTGGCGGCTCTCTGCCAACACGGCTTCCTTTTCGTCATCGCTGGGTGGTATGTGATCGCCCTTCACCTTAGGAAAAGGCGAGAATGATGGTAGGTCGCGCATGTCTGGCCCCCTCTTATCAAACTGTGGGCTGGCACTAGGGCCGTCGGCGGAGGCACTGTTATAACCGGAGGCAGGGCTGTAATTGATCTGTGGTGTCTGTTGATACCGATTGCCGACACCACCAACTTCAGTGTTTATAGCGCCAGGTCGAGGAGTTGTGTTGTTAAGAGGCTTTCGTTCGACTTCTCGGGCTTCTAATTCCATGCGTTGCACGCCTTGTTGCATATTCTGAGGAACTTCTGGCATCACCCTGCGTTAAGGATTGGGTAGTGTCAGCAGGTGTCAGCAAATTAGCTCTCGGGCCCCGCATAATCTCACTTCCCTGCTATGCTATGCTATGCTATGCAGCAAAGCAGGATTGCGACGCCTTGATTTGGGCATGGCACAAGGCAGGGTTGGGCTAATGGGGACTGCGACTGACCTCTGAGGTGAAGGGGCGATGACCTCTGGCATGTAGTAGTCATCTACTCCGCCAGGATAGAAGGTTGCTCCGAGTTGAGGCATGTCGTCGCTTTCTTTATCTTGTGGCTTTTGCGGACCTGTATCTAATCAAACAGTAAGAAATAGAACTCGTCAGCACCAATGGTCTGAGACCAATTGATGCACCTGGTTCAGCTGCAGGCCACCGGCAACGTCAGGAGGACCCTGGGAGTACTACGTATGGCTACGTATGTATAGTGGTTGTAGCGTAGTGGTAGCGTTGCGGGGGCGTCGATGGATCGCCCTTCTCACCCCTCAGCGCTGGCTCGGGTCGTATTTTCCTCTCTTTCTCTCTTTTTCCTCCCATATACAGTCTACTCTCCGGCTCTTCCAGAATTCACCTGATCGCTTCAATCCCGGCGGAATTATACGATAAAGCTATTAACGATTTAACGAGAAATGGCCTTTCAAAGAGACCGGCGACTACTGCCCGTGTTTTTGGTGGAGTGACTGATAGGTGTTGGCGCAATAGTGTTGTCGCTGAGGTCTAAGAAGTTTATTGTCTTCCGTGTTCGGTTGAAAGACAAGTAGTCCAGGTTGAGGTGTCCTGAAAGTCCCAAGTTTCAGGGCGAGGATTTCTTTAACAACGAGACTGATTTGGTAGAGATGCGCATGCCATAACAGCGGGCCAGCCGGTGGTAGAGGTGTGCAAGGGGGGTTCGAGGGGGTGGGCAGGCCAATGTTAAAATGGGTGGGCAGAACACTTAGTGGCCCGCCCGGGTGAGTGGGCAGCGCTACGCTGTTCTAGAAGATGACGGACTATGCCAGTGCGATGCTTTCGACCGGTAGAGTACGCGCCAACACCAAGTCCTGGTGCCTGGCAAGCCTGGTAGTTAACGGGAGATCCCCTTTGTAGTGTGGCGCAGGGCCTACTTATTTAACTAAGTAGGCAGGGGTCCGGTTATGGCACCTTGGAAATCGATGATGGTAAGCTTATTTGTGCTAACGTCGCATTGATTTCAACACCGCAAACCAGCGAATCTCATGGCGCAGCAAGCAGCGCCTAATCTGTTGCCGTATACGCGCATGCGTAACGAAGAAAAGCGTCATGAGCATAATGGTGAGTGCCTCTAAGACAGGAGGACAAGATGATCGGAAAAAAAGCCACATGAATATCCCGAAGGCAAGATGTATGTTTCAAGCACCTTCTACCTTTGGCGAGGAAAGAAGGGCCTGGTGGCCTCCGTACCCCGTTTGTCCCGCCCTACATGTCTCTCCTTAGCCAGCCGGCGCTGGCGTTTTCCGTTTTGTCCAAGACACCACGTGCTGCTCCTTCATCTCTTAGTATGATGAAGTTCTCGAAAGTAACCGTTCCGTCGCTATGCTTAACAGCCACAGCTCTGGTTATTATACCCTCGGCGAAATTGGCCAACCGTATAATATAAGATTGACTCGCTGATCCTGCCCAGCGCCTGTCGGGGTATATATAGAGAGAGGAAGAAAGAGAGAGAGAGAGAGAGATGAGAAGAAAAAGAGACGAAGAGCCCCGAAAACCAATATACCGTGTCTCCGTGGCACGCTACCTGCCAGTGTCTGCAGCCGAATGGGAAGATGGGTAAGACTTACCTGTCGTGACCAAGCTCAGCGGACTGAGGGGCGGTACGTGTGGCTCGTGAGCCTGTGTTGCTGTCGCCATCTTGAGAGAGGATTCCGATTCGGGGTCGGGAACCCGCAAGATGCCTTCAGGTGTTTCGGGGTTCCTCTCTCCAGGTTCCAGAAAGGGCGGAGCTCTCAAAGGATATAGCAATGGGCCGGGTGGTAGGACGTGCGTGTGCTACGACGAAAAGCCTGGGCTCATGTCGAGGATTGTACTATGGGAAGATAACAGTGAAAGTTCTGTGCAGGTGGTCGATCAACGTAGTGGTTGTCTATGTATGCAAGTTACCCAAGCGCGGAGAAAGAATATTGTTAAACTTGGTACTTAGTCCTGTGTACGTGTAAGTGTGTGTGCGTGATGTATTTACCCTAGATCGTAAGGTTCCAGTTGTTTGTATGATGGTAGTGTGAAGTTGGTTGGTAAAGCAAACGGATTGGATGAGCTCGATCAAACTTCCAGGACGGGGCACCAGTACCACCTTTATCTGCTTGAATTTGCTTTTTTCTTTCTTTTCCTTCTTTGCCTTTATCATTGATACATAAAGTAGGTACCTACCCAGGTATACAGAGGAAGGCGCGGATGATAATCGGATATCAGATTATCAGGACTAAAGCAGGCGCAGCTTCCACTTGCACTTGCACTTGTACTTACAAATGGGGATAAGGTTATTACGGCCTAGCCCATTCTTCTCCCTAGAGCGCTCTTTCCTTACTTACATGCAGATATGTATGTCACTATTTTCACTGTTCGAAATACCTCTACTCGGTCATCTCCAGATTCTCGGTTTCAAACATCTTGAGGTTATCCACTTCCCCTGACGGGTTTACTACTCTTCCCGATTGCCCCTTGCCCTGACTGGCTCCTTTATTACTACATCTCTCTCCTGTCTGCTCGCTAGGGACATCTAGGCCCTAGGGTCTTAGGAATCCCGTCACTATTATCTACCTGCCTATAGGTAACTAGCACTGTACCTGGTATTACCCCTCATATCCATAACTGTACCCTCACATTCCTCTCATAGGAAAATGGGGGTACAGCACGGTGCCTGAAATGATGTCCAGTCTGCCTGGTGGTAAGCCTACCTTACCTAAGTACTTTTATTAATCATCGACTCCGCTGGTACTAAATAGCTATAACTATAAATTTTCAATAAGTCTAAATGAGATCGGCTTGGAATATCCATATAGAGATAGCCTAGTTGCTGTCTAATTCGAAGCTATCGCCAGCCACGAGTGGCTTTAGGGGTAATCTTGGAAGTTAGGGGGGGCAATCCAGCAAGCCCAGGGTGCAACGAAAGGTGGGGCTGGCGCCTCTGGTAGGTCACAGCCTCATTCTGCTTCTATTTTCAGCTCGCGCTGGAAATTTCCATCTCGGGGGAGGGGCGCTCAGCCCGACTGGCGACCACTCCCAGGGCTAAACTCTAATAATCGCCCATCTGATCTCCCCCGTCAAGCCAGTCCAATATGTAACCCCTGCGCAGGATCTAGTCCCAACTTTGTTCGCAACCTTGTTTTGAGATGCTTGCCTGTTACCCTAAATATTGCTTTTTTTTTCTTCTTTTTTGCGGCCGTATCGATGTATCGATCTGGAATCTTCAGGGGCAAGAGATCCTCAACCGAATGTTGCTTACTAGGCAACTGGACGCCGCTTCTTACGACTGACTACCCAGGTAGGCAACAACGATGACAGGAGGGTGCTCATGTTCACTGCTGTGGATTGATACGTCAAGGACGCCGCCAGACATGTATGTATCACGATATAGTTCGCATTAGCCGCGGAGGATGATTGCGGCTCAGGTTGCGCCTACGTTTTGAACCGATTACTTGTCGTTATTATTAGCCACGCATGATAAGGAAGCATGTATATTGGCGACCAATGACAAGATCATCTTGGCCTGCCCGGGTCCGTTATTGGTGTTCGAGGCAAAGGGAGAATATTTTTCTCCTCGCACCGCATTTGCCTCACTTCTACAAGGTACAACAATCGTTGCGCTGTAAGTAACTCTGCCTGCTGCAGCTGTGCGTGATGTACCTACTTAAGTGATGGGCAGGTAGGTTCCTGGCTGACGGGACACGTGCGCGTGCGTATGCGTGTGCATCGGGCATGGTTATTGGAGTCTCGTGGTCCATACACACGACTACACACCAGCTGTCGGACAGCATCTCTTATATCATCGAGTAGAAGACACTTGGGTCATGTTGATTCACTCATGTGACGTAACAAGAAGATTAGTTAATAGTTGTAGGCAGGTAGAAGAGAAGCATGGCATCGTATATTGGATGTTTTCGCCCGTCGTCGTATTTTATTAATTTTGAGACTTTCTCATAATGCTGCAGCATGATCTAGTGTCAACATTTCGAGACAGAAAACCATCTTAACAAAAGCCGATTTGGGTGGGATAAATGGAAGATAGAAGAGATCTCGAGGCTAACATGACAGCCGTTTATGGAACTATGGGGGGTCAAGCCACATCTGCAGAGGCTGGAAGGGAAATTGGAATGGAGGCTAGAGGTGAGGCTGGGAGCTCTAGTAGCAGCAGCGGTACTAGCTCCAGCCACAATCATAATTGGAAAGAATCCTTGTTTCTGTGGCTGGGATTGTTTCGTCAGTTATTGATTGCCTTGCTCACCTTAAAGCTCCCTGCCGCTATTACCAGTGGAAGGAAACTACTACTACAACCAATATCATCATCATCACCGTCACCAACAACATCAACAACAAGAACAACGACAACCCGACACGAAGCTCGACCTCATCCTCAATCTCGCCCCCAACTACAATCACATCCGCATTTACAGCCACTTTTACTACCACTCCAAACCGTTTCCTCACGATCTCAGCAGCAGCCGCAGCAACAGCAGCAGCAGCACCACCTTTTGTCAATACCTGAAGACATACCTGAATGCATACCTGAATGCATAACTGAATACATAACTGAACCCGAAGAACCATCACCGCCGCCACCGCAACTACCACCACGACTGCCACCACGCAAGCCGAGAACCACCGCTGCCGCCGCGGATAACGCTACAACTGCCTCTAGCACTTCCACTTCCACCTCCACCCACACAACCACCATCATGTCCGCCGACCGGACCCTCCAGTCCATCATACAGAAGCTTCAGTCGAGCCCGCAGATGGCCTACAGCGAGGCCACGTCGCAGCTATCACGGGCCAAGATCCTACTCCTGAAACAGGGCGCCCTAACGCCCACCGCCAGCGCCCCCGCCGAGAAGCTCTCGCAGGCCCGCGACGTCTACGAGGCCGGCGCCCTCTTCAGCATCCGCGCGCGCGACGCCGACGGCTTCACGCGGTACGTGGCGCAGCTGCAGCCCTTCTACGAACAGCAGATCCCCCCTTCCTCGAACCCAAGCCCCGCCGCCGATTCCGAGCAGCGCAACAAGATCACCGGCCTCTACCTCCTCCTCCTCCTGACCCAGGGCCGCTACGCCGAGTTCCACAGCGAGCTGGAGTCCCTCGCCTGTCGCGAGCAGCAGCACGGCGGCGGTGTCGAGATCGAGAATGACCGCTTTCTCGGCTACCCCATCAAGCTCGAGCGGTGGCTGATGGAAGGGAGCTACGACCGCGTCTGGAGGGCCATGAAGAGCCGCGAGGTGCCGAGTGAGGAGTACGGCGTCTTCTCCGAGGTAATGCATACACTACACTTCTCTCTACTATCTATCTATAAAAGACTAGCTGACTGACTGACTGACTGGACGAAACCCTCCCCTGTTAAATAGATCCTCACCTCGCAGATCCGCTCCGAGATCGCCTCAAGCAGCGAGCGCGCCTACCCCTCGCTACCGCTGAGCAGCACGAAGTCGCTGCTGTTCCTGGACTCCGAGGGCGCCGTCGTCGACTTCGCCCGGTCCCGCGGCTGGTCCGTCCGCGACGGCCACATCTACTTCCCCTCCGCCACCTCCGGCGCTGCGGCCGAGGGCGGTGCCGACGCCGATGACGTCGAGAAGGACTTCAGCCAGTCCGTCATCCAGAATACCCTCGGCTACGCGCGGGAGCTCGAGACCATCGTCTAAGGGTCGGGGAGAGGGAGGGATGGAAGGCCGGTTTGGTTTCGGAGATCGGCTTGGGCTGGGGGGGGGGGGGGGGGGAGTAAAACCAGAATTTCAAGGAGGAACCGGGGAGGGAGCAACATAACGGGGTGGTTGGAGGCGGGGAGGGAACACGGCATCAATTAAACAAAAATAACAAGCAAGCGTGGGATTCTCCAGGGTGGGAAAATACGGCATATTAACCCCAAAGAACCGTCACAACGCAAAGTAATGAACATGAGAGGAGCATAAGAGAGGCCCGAAGGTAGTAGATACGAGATCAAACCCGGTTTACTAGCCCAGTCCGGATTTCACTCGTCTTCCTTTCTTGGAGTTCTCTGTCAGCGTATGTCTCATAAGGGGGGGGCATGCAATTGCAGTTGCAAATGACCCTCTACAGCACACACACACACACATATAGCCCTATATGCACAGCGTCGAAGGGTATACGTGGCAGGGTAAACATGAGGCTCAACTAAACTACCTATACTCCAGGCCGGAGCAGAGCAGAGCGGAGCGGGGCGGGAAAGTTGGGCTAGGTGGTCGTCTTCTTCTATGTATTTTGCGAGAAAGGGGACGTATAGAGACGGTCGAGAGGGTAGACCGATAGACGAAGCAAAGAAAAAAAAGAAAAAAAAAACCACCATCCTATCCTATCCTATTCCCATGCTCCCCCCATCTTATCTATCTATCTTTTAATCTACGCTACCAGCTTTCGCGGAAGTTACGCCCAGGGCTGTTTTTGGCAACAAAAGAGGGAACAAAAGAAAAAAAGGGGGGGGAGGGGGTAGCGGAAATCGTAGTGATATGTGTTTCCCTTCCCTTCTTTCTTCCCTTTTTCAACCCCCCCCCCTTTCTATGCACTGCCCCTTGCCCTACTATGAGACGCGGGTACCTACTAAGATGAACGATACAGCAGGACTTGGACTTGTGTTCTTACAGCATGTAGGCAGGATAGATAGACAGACAGGCCCAGTAGAGAAACGCGAGATCATAATAGAAACAGAAGCCGTAGAAAGAAGAAGACGAAAATCGTTTAGAACACTTTTGTTTTCAGCACGTCACCTATTTCCCCCCCTCTACACCTACCTACCTAGAACGCACCTCTATTTCATGCCCTGCACCCACTCCTCTCACCCCTTTTTGCTTTCCCGACCATCCATCCATCCACCCGACTCGCTACTCGCTACTCGTCCATCGTCCGTCATCCATCATCGCTCGCTCACTCGCATTCCCCCACCTAAGTATAACGTGCCCTGAAAACAGGCCGAGGCAGAGAAAGAGAGCCTTAAGACTGACTGGCATACTCCGAAGACCATTTCAAGAACCGGTTTTTTAACTAAGCAGAGACGAGACGCAACGCAAACGCGACTCGACTCGTCTACGCGAACAGCTTGAGTCCGCTGCCGTGCTTGCCAACCTCGCAGACGCCGCAGACGACGCACACGGTGCCCTTGTACTTGGTGTGGTACTTGGCGCCATCGAAGGCGCACTCCTCGAGCGGCGTGCCGCTGTAGATCGGCGTGTGGCTCGCCGCGCACACCTCGAACTCCGCGAACTGGTCGTACTCGATCTCCACCGCGTCGTGCGGGTTGCGCTCGCACTGCGCCTTGGTCTTCTTGGCCTGTTCAAAAAAAGTTAGTCCGGTGTCACGTCACGTCTCATGTGTGTTGAATTGTTCTCGATGCCAGGAGGGGGTTACGGTAAGACTTACAGCCTCCAAGAATCGGGCGGCCCCGCCGTTCGCTAGGATCCGGTTGGCGAAACTGAGCGCTGAGCTGTAGTTCTTGCTCCGGAACGACAGATTCATCGCATTTAGCAGGGCAAGCTGCCGGTGGGGGACCTCAATCTTCGGGATGGTGAAATACGCCGAGAGCTCGAGGCTCCGCTTGAGCAACTCCGGATTGCCATTTACAGTCTCGGCCGTGCCCAGCTGCCTCCGGGCTAGCTCAATCGACATGGCCACCGTGTATTCACTGGCCGAAGTGATGAGCTTCTTCGCCTCCGCGACCTCGGTTTCGCTGGATACTGCGTTGACGAGGATGGCGTGTAAGATGCCCTTGAAGATCCGTACACCGTCCTCCAATCTGTTCGCCTTCATCGAATCGTAGCCCTTCTGCAGGTCATTGGAGGCTAGGTACTCGAGGTCGCGGGGGATGATGGGGAGGACCTTCCTGAGGTCCGGCTCATCCAGCGTCCGCCGGACGTAGTTCAGGAGCGGCGGCAGGCCGGCAGATGCGGGCAGGTAGGTCTTGGAGGCCGAGTAGATTTCTAGGAAGCGAGGCTTAAGGGGTTCGAAATTGACGGCTCCCACCTGCCTATTCAACAGATTCATGGCCGACTCAAACGAGCCGCCGGCCACGTGATCAGCTGCTAAGGGTGAGTTGCGAGCCCACAAATCAGCTTCGCTGCTGCCGGCACCTCCCGCATCAGTGCTCTCGACATTGACGAAATCACTTTCAGCTTCGGGGACAATATCCTCGCCGAGATCCCACCCAGCTACATCCTCGTCGTCATCATCGTCTAGAGCAGCAGCACGCTTGCCAGTCGCTTCATCTGCCTCGTCCTCATCGGCGCCGAATCCGTTTGCGGCTGCGGGCTCGTCATCGAGATTCAGCCCTTCTAACTGACCAGCGAGCGCCTTTTCGAAGAAAGATTGAGATGTGGCCTTGGTAGGCCAGTTTGCCTTGTGAGTGGGCACAATAGGCCTTGGTGGACTGAGAGGCTCCCCGAAACTGGGCAGGTTCACCTGGTCCTCCGTAACGCCAGTAGCCTCCAGGATGGACTGGCACTCCTCCTCAAGCCCGTGAGCCTTAGCGGTTAGATAAGCCAAAGGATCTATAAATAGTTAGCTAGCGTCGATGGCACGATTCTTGGACAACTTACATAAGTCTATCTCCTTAAACATCTGTACTCTATCATCCACCTCACCTAGATACAGAGCATTCTGGAACCTGGCGGTGAAATCACCTCTGTGCTCTGCGATTTTGGCCATTCTTGCCAACTTGGAGTGGTCGCCCGTTGCAAGGTACAGGAAAGAGAGTTTGTCGAACTGCTTGAGCTTCTGGTAGGCCATCTCGACGACCTGGTGGTTTCCGTGTGCGAGCGCTTCTGCGCCCAATCTCGCCCAGAGCTTAGGCCGGTCAAGCTCCTTAGCCGTTTCGACGGCCACGTCGAGGTTTCCACATTCAATGGCCAACTCGAACCGGGTCGCCGGATCTTGGACGAATTGTAATGCGATCTCGGGGTACCCCTTCTTCTGCAAATATGAAATGATTGATTGACCGACAAGACTGGACGTGCGGATAATATGAAGCATCTCTTCATAATTTCGTTTGACCAAAGACAGTTTAAATCGGTACTCTGTGGGGTCAATGTTGAGAATCTTCGGCTTGGCGGCACGGTCAAGACAGTAAACGTTTCGACCCTTGACCCTCACCAGGTAGACCGTCTGATCGAGAGTCCTGACAATACCGTTGTCACCATTCATCAAGGTATACTTGATATGGTTCAGGGTAGAGTACAGTAGGACACCGGCGTCATCCCAGGTTGCGCTCTTGATCCGGATGGTCTCATGGAGGGTGCTGACTTGCTCCAGAGTCTTAGTGACAATGGTAACGTTGTGCTTGCTCAAGAGCGCTGCGTGAAGACCATCATTGGACCAGACGACGTATTTGACGCCATTCACAGCAAGTTCAGCAATGCTCTTCTTCTGCTGGATATCGTACAGGTGGACAGCAGTAGGAGTAATGATCAGGAGGTTACCGGTTCCACCGAAATAGATATCGGTGGTTCCAATCGGTGGCTTGAATGACCTGGCGGTGTTGTTGGACAAATCCTTGATGTCGACAGTTTGCGACGCAGCGTTGAGGACGGCGAATCGATTCCGAGCAACGAATATCGCGGAGTTGCCCTGACCGCGCTTGGAGTCGGTCACATCCAGGGCACCTGACCCGTCACGAGGAAGACTGATGAGCTCATAGGAGCCACCGTCAGCGGGAGAGGTGACAAGGATGGATCGCTCGGCGGGGTTGTACGATAAGGTTCGCGGGGGGATCCAGGGGCTGCCCAATCGCTTCAGTGACAGCAGAGTCGGGCTCTCAGTATTCTTCTGGAAATCGAACGAACGGACGTGCTTCTCCTTAGTGATGAAGAAGAGCGAGTTCTGGTGAACGGTGGAGGCTGGGCGCTCTCTCTCGAGCTTGAAAACCATGACACCATTGTCGTGGCCAGCAGCGAACAGGTTGATCTCGGGATGCGCCGCAATAACCCAGAACCGATCGTTTTCCCTCTTGAACGACTGGACAGCAGTGCGCTTCTGCAAGTCCCACACTCGAATCGTCTTGTCCTCGCCGCAGGAGAGGATGAGATCTTGGTGGGGATGGAACAAACAACCGGATGCGTTCTGAAAATGGCCTCTGCAAGTGTCGACTTCCCAAGCTTTAGTCTCGCTAAAACGCCAGAGCTTCACGAGACGGTCGTCGCCGGCGGATACGATATGGGGAGCGGTGGGGTGGAAGGCGACCCAGTTGACGCCGCGATCGTGACCCTCGAGCACAAACTTGACGACCGCGTCAGTGTTACCAAACATGTCCGCCTGCTGCGCGTTGGATCGAGCGACCTGGTCCTCAAAGGACATGGAGGTGGGCGCGGAGTGTTTCTTCCTCAGACCGGAGATATCCCAAACACGAACGGACTGGTCGAGGGAGGCGGACACGACTAGGTCGTCTTTCGGGTGAAACTGGGCGCACATAACGTAATGGTTGTGGCCGGTCATAGTGCAAACTAGGAGCATTAGGTTAGCCCCTTAAACCTTTTTCGATATCGAGGGATCTCCTTCAGATCTATTCATACTTAACGAGCGGTTTTGCCAGTTCCATATCCGAATGGTCTGGTCGTCGGAACAGGAGATGATCCATGGCAGCTCATGGTGGAAGAAAACGGTTCGCACATAATCCAGATGTCCGTTCAAAGTGAAAAGACAGCGCCTCGTCTGATAAGACCATACTTTGATCTTGTAGTCGTCGCCTCCAGAGACGAAGAGAGGTTGGGTCTTGTGGAAATCGATACCTCGGACAGGCCCGTCGTGTTCTTCGAAACGGTCAATGAGAGTACCCATACGGTAGTCCCACAGCTGAATAGTGGAGGAATGGAGGGAGACGAGGATCCATGGCCTGGAAACGTGGGAGGAGGAGTTAGTATTATCGTGGGCGCAGTGTGACGAGGTCTCGGCAGGGACAGGGAGGGGACAGGGAGGGACAGGGGGTAAAATCGAGGTGTATATAGCGAGTATAGGAGGAGTATATGGACCTTTTAGGATGAAAGGCAATCCCCTTCGCCCGCGAAGACTTGGACTCGAACTATAGTCGAAAAGAGATATACATTAGCGAACTGAACTGGGCTCGGGGACAGGGACGGCGCAATGTGGATTAAGGGGGACATCAAGTGAGAGCGAGATATAGATATATTTGCTTAAGTATCTATATCTATATATTCACAATATATACACATACCTTGGTCAACATTCCCGAAGCGGCTTGCATCTTGACGATTGGGAAATCGGCGGCACACAGCCCCTATGCTCCAAAAGGGGGCAGGGGGCAGAGCAGCGTGTGCAATGAAAGCGGGAAAGAATTACAATTCTGTATAAAGTGAGATTATAGCAGGCGTCCACAAATAAATAACGAGGCGGCGATCAATCATTCAATGATACTAGTTACTAAGGGGAAATGACAGAGAATCATAAAAAAAAAGTGACGGGGAGAAAAAAGCTTGTCGTCGTCAGGGGTGGAATGGTGACGAGCTCTGGTGTGGAGGAGACTCCGTCGTGGATCAGAAGATTGTAGTTGTAACGGATTGTAGTGGTGGTTGTGGTGTTGAATGATGGAAGATAAAAAGATACGGTGGACTTGAGGCCAGACTGGGCCTACCTGGGAAACTCTACAGACAGAGTCACGGGTGTACATACTACTACTACCTTAGGTGCAGGTGGTACAGGTGGTTTGGTACTTGTTGCTTGTAGGGAGGTGCCACTGTACCTTACTGCCCAGGTGTGCTTACGTATTTATCATTGGCGGACAGGTAGTCAAGCTGGCCGGACAGCTGCCAGACCCACTTACAGGTATATGGATCAGCTCGAGGTGGCTTTGGTGGCCTGAATCTTATCAAAATCAATTGTTTCGGTGCTGTGGCTGCACAAGCCTCAGATCTTGTATCAATGGGCAAATGGGCTTGCCAACTTCAAGGTTGCTAGCGTGGTGGGTTGGGTGAGGCTGGTGAGTTATGTAATAGTCTAAGATCTGGAGAGATACCTAACTTTGATTGGCTGGCCTGACCAAAAAACTATCCCTGTCGCGGGGTCTGGCTCAGCCCTGGGAGAGCTTCCGAGACCTGCTGGACCTGTTGATGGAAGTACTTCGTATACAATAGTTACGTACAGGTATGTATATACCCCTTAAAGCTCCAGAGGGCTGCTTTATCCTGTACCTATCTACGGATGTATTGTGTACCTGGGTAAGTAGCTTGAAGCTTAAACAGCTACCATGATTGGCCAGAGCTAAAATGTCAATGTGTCCAGTTTCAAGCTGTACCCAGGTAGGTGCCCCCAGTTACTATAGTCCCCAAACACCAAATAATACTTACATGCCCAGGTGATAAGTAAGGCTCTATTATATCCTACTTAGGTAGGGAGACAGCAAGACCACCTGTCTGTCACCCATTGTAGAAGACTGGAAACGTACAGAACATGATGAGATAGATGTATTGTCCTCATGAGATGAATATTTCCTAACCGATTTATTCTCTCGTCTTCCTTTCCGTTTTTTCCCTACTTCAAAGTTACTTATAACTTCCATTGGTTTTTTCTTGTCAGGCGCTATGTTACATGATATCGTGAACTCAATTTCCCGGTAGAGCTTCACTCTCGAGAAACTCGGACATACCTCCCTGCTCCCCAAACACACAACACACAGCTAAAGCTGTATTCACTCCTATAGTGAAAGTCAATTGGCTTTTGTCCACGATACATATCAAAAAACATTGACTCATGCCCTTACGACCATGATATCACTTTTCCGCTTGCCGGGTGGCCTGGCTGCCTCCCTCATAGCATCGATATGTCTGCATCCGAGCTATGTACATGCTGCATCTGCTGTGAATGTCGCCTTGAAGGCTTCTTTTCCTGAGCCTCCATATCTAGTCGAGCTCCTGTAAGTGTATATACGTGTATGGCGTGTATTGTACGGACTAGGTAGTCAGCCAGTAACTAAACATCGTGCATAGAGAAACTGCCGCTGGCGAAAATGCGACCTCTTATTTCCCACTTCTCGATCGAATCGCCGACGGTACCTTTGCTGGCATTGGCACGGACAAGGAGCTCTATGAGAAGTTCCTCCAAGTGTTGCAGCAGGGCAGTCATATAGCAACTCCCGACGCCCTGTCCACCTTCAAGTTAGCTCTCTCCTTGAGATCCGCCGCCCCGAGGGTAGAGGCGCACTACCAATACTACGATACCGCCGTCGAGTCCTCGATCCACGAATCTCAGGAAAATTGCCCTGATTGGGTACTCTTAGACGGAAAGCAACACTGTTCTCCTTCGCTTGACGGGGCTGGAGCTAGCGTCGCAGTAGAATCCCAGCTGCGCGAGCTTCCCTTTGATCGTGTCTTGGGCTCGGGTGCTCCCGAGGCCATCCTATACGCAGATCCCACCAAGCCAGAATTCGGTCCCTTTCACAAGGCCTTGGCTGACAAGGCTCGCAAGGGGGACATAACTTACCGGGTACGCTATCGCACTGACCAAAGGGGTGAGCTAGCGCCTTTGCCTGTTAGCGGCTACGGGGTTGAGCTCCAGCTTAAACGCACCGATTATATCGTCATCGATGACCGTGATGCCGAAGCTCAGCCCGAGGACGACGGGTCCTCCCCGGACCTTGCAGCCGCTGAGGTCAACCTAGACCAGGAGGATGATGTTGCCGACCTGAAGCCACTTTCGAGCTCCGAGCTGGCCTCGCTAGGCCTAAGCGCCGGCTCGTTCATCATACAAAGCGAGGACCCTCTACAGACCTTAATCAAACTCACTCAGGACTTCCCCAAATTCTCTACCTCTGTTGCTGCCCACAATGCATCCGACCAGTTCATCAGCGAACATCGATTTAACCGGGCGGCTATGGTGTCTCCGGGCTCAAATGCTCTTTGGATGAACGGCGTACAGTTAGTTGAGCGTCAGATCGACCCCTTCACTCTCGTCGATAGTATTCGGCGGGAGAGGAAGATGATCAAGGGTGTGACCGATCTAGGTCTAACCGGCCAAGAAGCCGTCGCACTTCTCGGAAACCGCGAAGTCAGCCTCGCCAAGTCGGACGACGTCCCCCCGCGGTTCGACTGGCGCGACGAGCTTGAAGATGGCCAAGTGATCATCTGGCTCAACGACCTTGAGAAAGACAAGCGATACGCTAGCTATCCGAAGACGATCATGGCAGTAAGTTCTATCTAACCAACGCGTAAAGTGCTGGCTCGGGCCGCTAACAACAATCTCCAGCTTATGCGCGGAATGTATCCTGGCCAGATTCCTCCTATTGCGAAGGATGTCTTCAATGTGGTCGTTCCCGTTGACTTCAGTCGCCCCGGTGACATATCTTTGATTGTCGAGACAATTCAGGGGTTTATACAGCGCCAGCTCCCCATTCGGTTTGGTCTAGTACCAATTACGACGACCAAGGACGCCGAGGATCAGGCTAAGCTTGTCTACCACATTCTGGAGAACTATGGTCTCAGCAGTCTTATGTCATACTGGGACACATCCCAGACGGACCAGGCCGTTTCGGAGCCCCAGCAAACCATCTTCGACAGCGCAACCAAGATACGGGCGCCGCGCTCAGAGTCTACGCCCCTTCCTTTCAAAGAAGTGCTAGAATCGGAATACCATGCAAAGCAGGTTGAACTTGCCAAGCACTGGACTGAAAGGTTAGGTGCGGATGGAGCTATCCCCCCCGTGTTCCTAAACGGATTGGTCATTCCTCGAGAGCCCGGCTGGCTAAAGGCCATGAGCATGAAGGTCAGTGGCGATCTACAGATGGTCCAACAGGGTATCTTCATGGGCACCCTCGATGAGGATGCGTGGGTCCCGAGTATCTTCTTAGAAGGTGCCGCAACACGACGCAACATCTACATATTTCCCGATGCCGAGAACCCTCTTTCCGTATTAGATGTGAATAAGCTACACACTGAGCACGGAGACCTACTCAGTCGCGTTCCGGTAATCGAGGAAAGCAAAGACACTTCCAAGGAAACCTGGGCTGCCGTATCCCTCGTTGCTGATTTCGGCACTGCCGAGGGACTGAAACTGCTGCTCTCGGCTCTGTCTTTCCGTCGCAATAACCCTGGCATCCGCCTCGACATTGTGCATAACCCTTCAGACACCTCCAAGCCCCACATCATCAACTCGATTCTTAGAAAAGATGTCGAGAAGCTTCTTGAAGCAGAAAACCTAGAGACCCTCGAGGTTCTCGTGGGCGGGGGCTCTGCGGAAGAAGACGATGGGTATGATTCAGCACTGTCTCGGTTCCTGACGGCCAATGCGTTCAACGCTGGTGACAACTTAATCATCCTCAATGGACGGGTTGTTGGGCCCATCGCCTCATCGTCCACTTTCAAGGAAGAGGACTTCCAGCAGCTCCTAGAGTTCGAGCAATCTACACGCATCCTGCCTGTCTACAAGGCAGCCGAAGACTTGGGCCTTTCTGAGAAGATCTCTGATCCGATCGCCGCGGCCAAGCTCACATCGATCACGGCCTTGTCGACCATCTCGGACCTGCCCGAAGGCATATTCGAGTCTGCGTCTACCTTGAGAACTAACGTCTACGATGAATGGAACTCAACCCATACCATGTTTGACGTTGGAGATGCCGCCACTGCCAACATACACTTCGTCGCTGTCGTCAACCCGACTAGTGAGGTCGGCCAGAAATGGGCCCCGATCCTCAAAGTCTTGTCAGAGCTTGAGGGAGTATATATGCGTGTGTTCCTGAACCCTAGAGAAAGAATGGACGAGCTGCCAATCAAGCGATTCTACCGATACGTTCTAGATGCCACACCATCCTTCGATGAGAGCGGAAAAGTCCGGTCTCCGGGTGCCACGTTCAAGGGCGTGCCTTCGGAGGCTCTGCTGAACCTCGGCTTGGACGTGCCACCTGCGTGGCTCGTCGCTGCCAAGGAATCAGTTCACGACCTGGATAACCTAAAGCTAAGCTCTATCAAGTCGGACGTCGACGCGATCTACGAACTAGAGCACATTCTTATCGAGGGACACTCCCGGGAGGGCAACGGACCGCCGCGAGGCGTGCAGCTCCTGCTGGGCACGGAGCGAGATCCTCATTTCGCCGATACTATCATCATGGCGAACATTGGCTACTTCCAGTTCAAGGCCAACCCCGGATACTACAACATCCAGCTCAAGGAGGGGCGAAGCTCTGAGATCTTCGACATTATCAGTGTCGGCGCCAAGGGCTACAGCGCGGTCCCCGGGGACGAGGGGACTGAGGTGGCGCTGATGAGCTTCCAGGGCACGACGCTGTATCCCAGACTCCAGCGCAAGCCCGGGAAGGAGGATGAGGATGTACTTGAGGAGGGCGGCGAGGAGGGCGGCGGGGATATCATATCTCGCGGCCTTAAGTTTGCCGAGGGCCTCTTCGGGGGCTCCAAGGAGAAGGCCCTGTCACCGTCAGCGGAGGAGCATGCAGAGATCAACATCTTCTCGGTCGCCAGCGGCCACCTATACGAGCGCATGCTCAACATCATGATGGTATCGGTGATGAAACACACGAACCACACAGTCAAGTTCTGGTTCATCGAGCAGTTCCTATCTCCGTCGTTCAAGGAGTTCATCCCGCACCTGGCGGCGGAGTACGGGTTCCGGTACGAGATGGTGACGTATAAGTGGCCACACTGGCTGCGGCACCAGAAGGAGAAGCAGCGCGAGATCTGGGGCTACAAGATCCTGTTCCTCGACGTGCTGTTCCCGCTCTCACTCGACAAGGTCATCTTCGTCGACGCCGATCAGGTCGTGCGCACCGACATGATCGACCTCGTGCGCCACGACCTCGAGGGCCAGCCGTACGGGTTCACGCCGATGTGCGACTCGCGCGTCGAGATGGAGGGGTTCCGGTTCTGGAAACAGGGGTACTGGGCCAACTACCTGCGGGGCCTGCCGTACCACATCTCGGCGCTATACGTGGTGGATCTACGGCGGTTCCGGGAGCTCGCCGCCGGCGACCGCCTGCGCCAGCACTACCACCAGCTGTCGGCGGACCCGGCCTCGCTCTCGAACCTCGACCAGGACCTGCCCAACCACATGCAGTTCGTCATCCCCATCCACAGCCTGCCCCAGGACTGGCTGTGGTGCGAGACCTGGTGCAGCGACGAGAGCCTCGCCTCCGCCCGCACCATCGACCTCTGCAACAACCCGCAGACTAAAGAGCCCAAGCTCGACCGCGCCCGCAGGCAGGTCCCCGAGTGGACCGCCTACGATGAGGAGATCGCCGCCGTCGACCGCAGGCGGAGGGGGCTACCGCCCCCGGCCGAGGGGAAGAAGGAAGGCGAAGATGGCCACAAGGGTGAGGAAGGTGAGCAAGAGGCGACGGCGCAGAGAAACACGAAGAGCAGGACGCTCGAGGAAGAGCCCAGCGCTTCTGCGCAGGGCGGCAAGGACGAGAAGGACGAGCTATAATCTACCTACCTACCTACCTAGGCTATCTATCTAGATGGATGGCTCGTCTCCATCTCTCTTCGCCACTAGTCTATAGCTAACTACATAGAACGCAGAATAAATAAAAGAGCGCATGTGGAATGAAGCGATGATGTTTTCACCCTGGATTGGACCCTCCGGGTTCCCCCTCAAACGTGAGCAAAATAGCGCAGAAGGCGCCCATCCGACGATAGCGTCGATGTTTTGGGTCCACCGTCGAGTAGAGGAGTTCGTCCAGCTTGGCTTCGGTCACCAAACCTAGAGACAACCCCCGTGCGTGCATCCCCCCTGACAAGGCGACAGAAACCAAACACCCCCCTCCCCCACCTGGACCTCGCCTTACCCGCTCACACCTCTCAAGAGCCGGCCCCGCTCGGGCATGCTATACGAGGTCGAGTTCATCGGAAGGGGAGGGGGTTCTATGTCTGCATAACCAGGTTACGTTACTCCGACCCCTGCGTCCGCCTGCCCTGCCCTCGCTACTGGACCTGCCTGCCTGCAGGGAGGCTGCCTCGTTAGCCGAGTGGGCGAGCTAGCTAACTAACGGTAAACACGTCCAATTCTAAGCGCCCTTTCTGGCGCGAACTTTCCCATGGTCTCGTTGCGCTGCACTCGGTTGGAATGTATACCTAGTGCCCGGGCTAACTTGGGTAGTTTGGTTCGCTTCCGTCTCTTTAGGAAGGAGGACGTTGGAAGAGGGCAGGGAGGGGAGGAGTACGAGGAACGAGATATACCAAATAACTGAGGTATCTGGTCGGAATGTTGCAACTAGTCTTGAGGCTCACGGTAAACACACACGAGACATATCGGCCCACGGCAATGAGTCGTGTGCGGCTCTCCCTTCAGCCAGGGGGGGGGGGGGAGGCATCCGGTATAGCGACTTACCTAGTCCCATGCCTACCGTGCAACCGAAGCCAGACGCCCCTGTTCGATACCTTCTCATTGTCCATTTTTGGCCATAGCCTGGTAGGATACCATGCTTCGGGTGCCGATTTAAGCAAGCGGATGTGGTGGGGTCGGAGGGGGGGAGAGATCTATAGGAGCGGATGGGCGTGCGAGATGGGGGAGCGGAGGAGAGGGGGGGAAGGGGGAGGCGCCAGAACCCTCGCGCATATTCCAAGGCTTGAAGCCTTCCACGGCTGACTGAACAGAAATTGGAAGGCTACATGCTCTGGATGTTTCCATCCTGGACAATGGTTGGTGCCTTGCGGTAGGCTGGCCTCGTTGGGTTTGTGCTGTGGATGCACGCATTCCAAGAACGTGCTTCACTCACGGGTTGCGACTACAACTACGAACACGAATGTAACGTCATGGCCGTACCAAACTTCTCGGCCGGCCTACCATCTGGCCCTTTCTTTCTTTTTCGTCGCCCGGCGCTCTCTTTCTTGGCGCCCGGCGCTTTCTGCATCTTCCTCCTTACCATCCCGACCCAACTGGGTCCGCATGGGGGATGCAGCTGTTGTTGCTTTGGCCTCTTCATACTGACACGCTCGGGATTAATAAGGTCCCAACCTCGGGCACTAAACCCTGATGATTCCTATCGTTATCTGCAGGGGCGGTACACCTTGTCGGCCCTATGATGCAGCGCATACAGACAGGCCTGGTACGTATTTGAGATGTAGGACTATGTGGCATGGCGCTTCTGTTACTGCGATGTAAGTCCAACTTTAGATATAGGAAGACCGCTGATAAATCGCCAATACGACACTATGTGTACCGTAGTAGGAATGCAACCTGGCCAATTCAAGCATTTTCGTTGTATCAGTGCATATGACTCAAGATAGTATAAAGATCACAATTGACTGGAAGAAACGAATTCATGTGTCATCGTCGTATCTAATTACAACATGGCTAGGTATGACATGGGTTCTCCTACTAGCTCCTCACGTACATCTATCCGCTGAGGGTCCCAACACCACGAGACATCATGTAAGTTACATCGGGAGGTTCTCGAGCACGATCTATCTTCCACCCTCTCAAGAAGTTTTACCCTAGGAATGGATCTGGCATCTTGTACTGGCCAGTTAATAACCAGACATAAAGGGAGTTTTTCCTCTACCTTCCCCATATACCTAAACATAGTACCTCGCATACGCCACTTCATCGTTATTATCGCCGGAGAGCTTCACTTTAACCTCGGTGAAGTAGCAACAGTAGCCGAGGGCCGCCACCGGTCCTGTAGATGCAGTATTTCGTCACAGGCTGAGCAGGTTACATTATGCATTACCGTGTTGCTTTGACGCCCGCCCCCTGTCTGTTCCGTCTTGTCTATGTACTAAGAAGCGCGAAAGCGCAAGTTATATTACCGAGTTAGCCAGGAATCGGTGTGAGTAAGGCGATGGAGGCGGTTTCAACAGTAACCCTATCCCCACCGTCACCTCACCTTCCTAGATGTCTTACCAGTCCGCACCCGCTCCTCAGGGTTATACTCCAAAGTATGGAGTGAGGGCTGGGGTTCTTTTGGCGCGCCAAGACGTTGCAGCGAAATGGTCAAGCAACCCTATCGCCCCACCCCTCCTTTATATCTCGTAGGCCCTGGCAGGGGGAGGAGGGGGGCCAGGAGGGAGGGAAGGAGGGGCTTGAACCCTTGACCTCCTCTCCATCTATCCATACGGACCGTTGCCGCCCCCGAACGTTGTTCAACGCTTCGCGGGGTTTAGCAGAAGCTTAACGGTGCCCGCCTGATGGTGGCTGCTTACGGTGATGCTAGTGCCGATTCGATCCGATGCGCGGACCTTTACCTATCCTGTATATTCACCGCATAATTGGGTGGATTCTTATCGTGCCTTGCCGCTGCCGCCTCCGAATGAGCTGAGCACGAGACGTAGAAACAATCGCTTTCTCATGGCCCTGGAAACATCATTACTACACAGGCAGTGATACAATAGGCAGGAAGGAAGGAAGGACGATGTATTCGGCGCCTCAAATACATTAACCACCGGGTAACCCCCGAAATGACTATGTATAGATGAGGGTCAGAAGAAGACGAAAGCCCCCACTCCTATGCCGTGCTATGTCGTGAGAGAGAAGATTAGCGCCCGTTTGTCTATGCTTAGCAAGCGGCGGCAGAGGCACGGGGGTTAGGACTAGTCCTTCGCTATGGCCCTTCCATTTGCTCGCCCAGTGAGCTGCAAAGATCTGTGCGGGGAGGAGGCGGATTGTTGGAGAGAGAAGCAGGTCGTTTTTCGACGATAAGACGCAACATCACGCAATGAGCACATTCGCGCTGCTATCGAGGTCGGGTTCTTGTCATGTACGTAAGAGCCAAGCGTTGCTACGCTGCTGGGTACTCCTGCAAGGCTAGGTTGGGCAGACAACCAAGTAAGGCGTCGATAGATAGGCAGATGGGATTTGTAACACGGGATATACGAACGACATCCATGTAACTAACTCGATTCGACGAAGCGACCTTTCTTTTCCCTTTAGACTGTCGGCCTATCAGGGATTGTTACGCATTTGACCCCTTTCCTCTTTCGAAGAAAAGAACCCGTCCTGTGAAGCCAAGGAAATCGTGGAGCAACCCGGGAGATGCCATCAAAAATCCGCCGACGCTATTGCTTGTTCGTTCGTAGCATCTTTTGACAGCTTCCCGAATCGACCGGCTGTGGGGACTGTGTCCATCGGCCTGCCGTCTCGAGACCCATCTTCCATACGGCGGTTCCCGGCTCCCTCGCTTCGTATTATCTCCGGTCGTAGTTGATCAGATAAAAAGCCCGAAGTGAGGTCAAATGATAGACGTGCTGATCCGGCTCCCTACCGACCCTAGATTTGTTTTGCTGGTCGACGGTGGGGCCCATGCGAGCGCTAGAGGGAGACCCTTGGGATGATCGTATAGGCTGCTGTAGTTTAGTATGTGTTTGGTAAGGAAACAAGGCGGATCTCGAATCCATCCAGATTGGACGACGTCCAGATAAACTTCGGTTATGTTCAACCTTTGTAATACCTATGTAATACCTAATAGTTCACGTGCGACGATGCCCTGAAGTATAGCTGACATTTTATTATTAACACACCCAATCCCTTCTGAGCCACATCCAAACAGAAGGCGAGATAGATAGGGAGATATGTATTTTATCGCAGGAGACCTACTAGTAGCCCACCTCTTAGCCTCTCACAGGCCCCGACCCCGTGAGAGGTGGCAGCATTCACGCCTCCATGCCAGTAGCCAGCATGCGATGCATGGAAGCTCGTACGACATCAATAAAGTCGCATTTTCGTGCTCCCCCAACGGAGTGCCAAGCCTCTGGTATGCTGTCCGCGGGTATGAACTTAGGTACGAGGTGCCAAAGCAGGGAAAACGCAGGCTGACGCTGCCCAGGTAGGAAGGCCGTCTAGATAGGATCAGCAATCACAACCCCCCTTTCGAGTAATTGATCCGCCCTAGCTGAACCAGATAACTAGCTCAAGAGATACGATATCGATGCCGTGATAAGCTTATTCTAAGTTCAAGCTTTCGACTCTATAACCAAACTACAACGTCAACGGTGATAGTGGTGGTGGTGGTGGTGGTGGTACCGGCGCCAGCGGCAGCGGCAGCAGACGAAGAGGACCAGGATGTTCTGCAACACCCCCCCCCCCCCCCACGAAATCGGGTTGCACTCAACAAGCGCTCCGTCCTAACTTAGCCAGCCACCTGTGTAGTTGTCAGCCCCTGCCGTCCCTTACCTACTACCTCTCCCTCTCGGCAGTGATGTGTGTCATTCTTTGTAGCCTACCTAAACACAGGGCCGAGTGGCATAACCCACGAGGCTCTCTGAGGGCGGCTGAGAATATTGATGTTACTCAATAATCGATGCCGCTGAGAGCTGCACCCACCAGCTGACGGGACCACCACAAGGATAATGCCATTTACCTCTCTCGGTAATGCGTAGATAGGTACCAACAATGACGTGCAGACCGGGTGAGATATGCTTATCACACGCCGAATGATATCCAGAACCGCTTCACCCATTCTTGAGTTTCCCATCTGATCATGGCCACCGATGCATACCTAGTCGTTAGTCAGTGTCGTCCTGGGTGTGGGGGTCGGCACATACGAGGCCAACCAGGCCAGAGAGAAGCAGGCATATCCTGTTCAACCTGCGAAGAAAACGATAATACACGCAGAACGGGAACCTTGTGAATGTCCATGACCAGGTAGCGGTTGCCCCGCCCCCCTCTATCACGAAGTCCTGCATCTCCGAACTGCAACCCGAACCCGCACCCGCACACACCTTGCGTAGATGCGACGTCCAAGACCCCGTCTCTATCGCTCCCTTGCGCGCTCATGTGGCGCCCGTCAACAGCCCCACGACGGCGGCAAGTTGCCACACTAGGAAGGTAGTGATCATGATCGCGTGTAGTAGTCTCCAACTCGGGGGTCTCTTTGATATTCTTCGCTACGAACAAACCGTCGAAGCGATGAAGATAAATAGCTTCGTGATCGCCGTCGTTTCCAGAGTTTGAATTCCTCCATCATCCCACAAGCACTTAGCTCAGTGACCTCGCTACAGCCCGACAAGTAGACAGCCCTTAGAAGTTTCCCAAACCTTCGTTTCCTCTGCCCAATATGCACGCCACGCTCCTCTTCTCGCTGCTCCCCCTGGCCCTCGCCGCCCCCGCAAAGCGCGCTGAGCCCGCCCCTCTCCTGAAGCCGCGGGGCGCCCAGCTCCTTGCCGACAAGTACATTGTCAAGTTCAAGGAGGGTACCGCGACGGCCTCGTTCGACGACGCCGTTGGCGCTCTGTCTGAGGCCGCCGAGTTCAAGTACGGCAAGGTCTTCAAGGGCTTCGCCGGCACCATCGGCGCGGACGACCTTGAGCGTCTCCGGTCCCACCCGGATGTAAGACTCTGACCAAAGATAACAACAGACTAGATAACAAGGACTGACTGTCTCTCCCCACTTACTAGGTCGAGTACGTCGAGCAGGATGCCGTCGTCAGCATCAACGAGTACGTCACGCAGAGCGACGCCCCCTGGGGTCTCGGCCGCATCTCGCACCGCGAGGCCGGCAGCACCGACTACACCTACGACGACAGTGCGGGCGCCGGCACCTGCGCGTACATCATCGACACCGGTGTTGAGGATGACCACCCCGTACGTCTTCTCTGCTTCCACCTTCTCCATCAACAGCATGAAACGTAGACCAGCCACTGACCCATCACAGGAGTTCGAGGGCCGCGCATCGCAGCTGACTAGCTTCGCGAGCACGGACACGGACGGCAACGGCCACGGAACCCACGTTGCAGGCACAATCGGATCGGCCTCCTACGGTGTCGCGAAGTCGACGAGCCTGTTCGGCGTCAAGGTTCTGGACGACTCAGGTTCGGGATCCTTCTCCGGTGTGATCGCCGGTATCGACTACGTCGCGACGGACCACACTAGCCGCTCGGAGTGCGCCAAGGGCTCCGTCGCCAACCTGTCGCTCGGCGGCGGCCTCTCTGACGCCGTCAACGAGGCCGCTGCGGCCCTCGTCGAGAGCGGTGTCTTCCTTGCCGTCGCCGCTGGCAACAGCAACGACGACGCTGCCAACTACTCCCCCGCCTCCGCCCCCGAGGTCTACACCGTTGGCGCCACTGAGGACAACGACGTCCGCGCCTCCTACTCCAACTACGGCTCCGTCGTCGACATCTTCGCTCCTGGAAGCGACGTCCTGTCCACCTGGATTGGTGGTCAGACCGTGAGTAACCCTGCTCCCTTCCCCTCCCTCTTATCCAGGACCGAGCGTACCAAATGCTAACCATTGAACTCTCGCCCCACAGAACACCATCTCTGGCACCTCCATGGCCACCCCGCACATTGCTGGCCTGGGCGCCTACCTGGCCGGCCTCGAGGGCCTGACCGGCTCTGCGATCGGCGACCGGATCACGGAGCTCGCCACCGAGGGTGCGCTCAGCAGCATCCCGAGCGGCACCGTCAACCTGCTCGCCTTCAACGGCAACCCCTCCGGTTAAGAAGGTCTTCAGACAGGTGGGCTGATGACTAGCGAGCTAGAGCGAACGCCCCGGTCAAAAAGAAAAAGGTTGTAAACCTCGGGGATGGGATCTAATGCTGTGTGGTTGTCAAATGTTTCTTTTTGTACCTACCATTATATACACTTCTACCGATCCTTTCAAATAGTTGTCGGACTGCGCAGTCATCGATCTTAATTGATTATGATATAAGAAACACCGCTACGATCCCATGGAATGTGTCGTGAATAACATGACGGAATCGCCTAGTCGTAATCTTTGTACTATGTAACCGCTTCGCCAAGTCCTGGAATAAGTAATCAAGGAAACATAAATAAGGGGGGTTGTAGTACAGGGAGTTCTATTCAGTAAACGCTTCCGAATTGTTAGCATGAGAGACACTACTACAGCTGCAATACAGTGACGTTATTATGTCTCTTATGGTACGCTTCGAATAAGGACTCGACCAGCAATAAAATCAAAGATCTAGTTCTACAAGTCCTGGGACTGCCCTTCCTCCATAACGATAAAAGAAATTGTCATTCATGCGTCATCGGGGTCCTAGTTAAGCAGTCTCGCGTGCTGGCAGGGTCTGGAGCCCTTGGCGGAGGTGTCGGTGCGGCAGACCCGGACCATACATCATTAAGCGATGCGAGCTATCTCCCGGGTTGTCCGCTAACGACGGGAGATTAGCACCTCTCGTCGGATGTGGGGGTTTCCCGTGTGACAATGTGTGTATGGTGAGAAGGGGGGTTTAAAGGTCTGAAGAAGTGTATTTAAAGTCGAGAAAAGACGGCCAGAAATATGAAGAGGAAGGGGGAAAGTTGATCCATCTCCCACTTTGAGTTTATTGTTCGCGGGAAGTGCGCGCGCAGCCTATCCTCAGCTCCGGAGGCGTTGTTATAATTCAAACACAGGACGCGGATGTTAAAACGCAGCAACGCCGATTATGTAACCCCCCCTCTCCCTCCAACCTTCCTCCTTCCGTCGTGTAATAGACAGCGTAATCGCGTTAGGGTTGAAGCTGCGTACGCGTGTCTCCGTACCCTCTAGCCACGTCTCTCATCCTCAAGTTGATTGGCTTGTAGGATTTACCTATACACCGTCATAGAGCCGTATGCACGCCGGAGCGAGATCTCGTCGGAAAAATCCGAGGTGCACGGCACCGAACCACGCACAAAATATCACTCTCCACCACTTCCCCCCGCAGCCGCAGCCGCAACGACCCTCCGGCGCTCCGCGGGCGAGAACATCTCGACGCCCTGGGTGAGGGAGCCGACGAGGGTGCGGAGGGCAGCACCACCACCAGCACCGGAGGAGAAGTCGTCGGCCGCGCGCACGGCGTCCAGGTCCTCGGCGAACTCCCGCGTCGCGCGTTGCAGGTAGTAGGATGTGAAGGCCGCCTTGTCACGCTCCGTCTCCGGCCCCGTCTCCGGCTTCGCGGGGCGCTGCTGCTGCTGCTGCTGCTGCTGCTTCTTCTGCCTGGGTTCGGCTTTGTGGGACATCTTCCCCCTTCTTCCCTTTTTTTGTGGAAGTGTGTGTGTGTGGATGGGTGGGTGCAGTGTATAAAACCGGTTGTCCCGCGTCTCCCTCTCTTTCCGTCGGTACTTATGCCGGTGAGCGGGGAAGTGAGTGAGTGGTTCACCAAGGGAGAAAAAAGAGGAATCGGGCTCGGGGGAGCCAATCTACAGACCAGGTTTATTAAAAACGTTGATCGTTAACGTGATCACACCGATATCAAGAAAAAGTTGGGAGGAAGGCAGACAATCCAAGTATTGGAGCTATGCATTGAGGGGGCTTGGAGATGGTTTAGTTGAATTTTCTCCGCTAAACCCACAGCAAAACGAGATTTCTGTTTCTTACATTAACTCGATATACGCATAGTTTTGCATCCACGGTTGAAAATTGGTGAAATCCTTAAATGGCCTCACATGTGCCCGACTTATGTATACTGTATATATATCCCCTACCACTTGAGTATATAGGATCGCTGACCATTAGAAAATCGGTCAAAGAACCGCTGTATCCCCCCATCGTCAGGAATACAACCTGGGTAGGGATATCACTGACCACATGCCCAACAGGCCTACTACTCCCAGCCACCTGATCACCATAATCAGCAACACCCTTCATATAACGATGCCATTACAAAAACCAATATGCTACAAAACTGTGCCCATTACACTTCAACCATGCAGGAAAAATCGCCGGATCATCATATATCTACCTCATAACCAGTGGTCCCAAGCCATATCGATCAACTACAAGGGGTGTGTAAAAGGAAAGCAAGTCGCATTTAATATCATGATGCTATTTTCGACATCAATTAAAGAGATACGATTCAAATAGTATAAAGACATCATACAGAAACTGGTATATATGCATAGCTCTCTCATCTAGATACTTTTTTCATGGACTCTTTCAATTTATACAGTTATATAAAAAAAAACAGTCGGAAGCACCTAGGCAAAATGCTCCCAGCGTCGGATGTGATGTAACTTACCTTACTCCCTGACACACAAAGGCAAAAACCATGAACATCCCAACCCGAAGACCCTATAAAACCCCGAAAACTCTGCTTATGTATGAAACCTCCCCACAACGCGTCGCGTCGTATGCCTCATGCCGCAGACTTCGCTCTCTTCGCTTAGGGTATCCTTTTTTTTCTTCTTTCTCATTCAACGTCCGTCAGCCCTCATGACCCATTCACTTCTTAGCCGACTTGGCCATCGTGTTCAGCGCGCTTCCGTTCTTGAACCACTCGATCTGGGGCTCGTTGAAGGTGTGGTTCAGCTTGACCTCGAAGGGCTTGCCGTCCTTGGGGTGCACGGTCATCGTCATCGGCTTGCCAACGGCAAGTTCGGTGCAGGCGAGGTCAATCTAAGCAGAACGGGTTAGTTTATCTCTTTAAATTCCATAGAGTTTCGTTGTAAGGCATCGCTTACCCTGTCCTCAGGCTTGATTTTGTCGTAGTCGGCCGGGTCCGCGAAGGTCAGAGGAAGCATACCCTGCTTCTTCAGGTTGGTCTCGTGGATACGGGCGAAGCTTCGGGTGATAATGGCGAGACCGCCAAGATGCCGGGGCTCCAGAGCGGCGTGCTCTCGGGAGCTACCCTCGCCGTAGTTCCAGTCACCAATGACGACCCACTTGATGCCCTTAGCCTTGTAGTCACGAGCGACAGCCGGAACAGCATCCCAGCCGCCCGTCGTCGAGTTCTGGACCTTGTTGGCCTCCTCGTTAGCTTCGTTGATGGCACCGATCAGCATGTTGTTCGAGATGTTGTCCAAGTGTCCACGGTACTTGAGCCAGGGGCCAGCCATGGAGATGTGGTCCGTAGTCGTCTTGCCCTTGGCCTTGATCAGGATGGGCATATCCTTGGCATCCTTGCCATCCCATGCGTTGAACGGCGACAGAATCTGGAGACGGTCCGAGCTGGGCGAGACCTGAACGTTCACGGAGGAGCGGTCGGCAGGGGGGGCCTGGTAAGTATCCTCACCGGGGTCGAAGCCTTGGCTAGGGAGGGTGTCACCGGTGGGAGGGGAAAGCTTGAATTCCTTGCCGTCCTTGTCCTTGAGCGTGTCGGTAAGGGGGTTAAAGTTCAGAGTGCCAGCAATCGTCAGAGCAACGACAAGGTCGGGCGACGTTACGAAGGAGTGGGTAGCAGGGTTGCCGTCGTTGCGTCCAGTGAAGTTACGGTTGTATGAGGAGATGATCGAGTTGGGCTCGCCCTTCTTGAC
The DNA here is from genome assembly GCA_023313575.1 of Eutypella sp. D-1. Classification (NCBI taxonomy): domain Eukaryota; kingdom Fungi; phylum Ascomycota; class Sordariomycetes; order Xylariales; family Diatrypaceae; genus Eutypella; species Eutypella sp. D-1. The sequence goes on from JAJTTP010000030.1 coordinate 111,382, forward strand.
ATCCTTGCGATCCCACTGACCAATGCAAGGACCGCAGGCGTTGGCCAAGACCATACCACCGAACTCCTCGAAGGTCTGGAGCTGACCATCGCGGGCAATAGTAGCGCGAACCTGCTCGGAACCGGGCGTCACACCAAAGATGGACTTGGCCTTAATGCCGTGGTTAAGAGCGTCACGGGCAATGTGAGCAGCTCGCGACATATCCTCGTACGACGAGTTCGTGCAGGATCCGATCAGGCCAACCTTAAGCTCCTCGGGCCAACCGTTGTCCTTGACAGCCTCCTTGAACTTGGAAATAGGAGTGGCCAGATCAGGAGTGAAGGGACCGTTGATATGAGGCTCAAGCTCGGACAAGTTGATCTCGATTAGCTGGTCATAGTCGGCACCCTCGTCCTCCCGCAGCTCCTTGGCATAGGTGCGCGCGAAATCGCCAATGTCCTTGCGCTTGGTGGCAACCAGGTAGTCGTACATGCGGTCATCGAACGGGAAAACAGTCGTCGTCGCTCCAATTTCGGCTGGAAAATTATGTTAGAACATAATTGCAAGTGTGAAGAGTGGGGAAAATACGTACCTCCCATGTTAGCCACAGTTGCTTTACCTGTGGCGCTGATGCTGTCGACGCCGGGTCCGTGGTATTCGATAATGGCACCGGTACCTCCCTTAACAGTGAGGATTCCAGCGACCTTGAGGATGATATCTGTACATTGCATGATTAGCATTCATGTAATAATCAGAAGTTATACTGCGATAATGGGACAAGATATCGTAATAATCATGGTGGTAGCTTTTGCTAGAAGGGAAGTGTACGAGCAATGCCTAGGTGAGACGAATTGTCGATATACGTACCCTTAGGGGCGGTCCAGCCAGACAGTTGACCAGTGAGCTTGACACCAATGACCTTAGGAGCCTTCAGCTCCCAGGGCAGATTGGCCATGACGTCGACGGCATCGGCACCACCAACACCAATGGCGCACATACCCAGACCACCAGCGTTGGGGGTGTGGGAGTCGGTACCGATCAGGAGACCACCGGGGAAAGCATAGTTCTCGAGAAGGATCTGGTGGATAATACCAGAGCCGGGTCGCCAGAAACCAATGTTGTACTTGGCGCATGCGGAGGAAAGGAAGTCATAAACCTCCTTGTTGATAGAGATAGCGCGGGCAAGATCCTTAGGGCCACCAACCTGGGCCTCGATCAAGTGATCGCAGTGGACGGTGGAGGGGTTGGCGACGGAGGGCATGCCGGCGGACATGAACTGCAGGATAGCCATCTGGGCGGTGGCATCCTGGCAGGCAACCCGATCAGGCCGCAACCGCAGGTAAGAGACGCCACGCTCGATCTCCTGTCCATGCGGGTCGTCCAGATGCGAGTATAGAATCTTCTCGGCATAGGTCAGAGGCCGGTTGAGACGGCTGCGGACGACCGCCAGGTTCTCGGACATCTTCTTGTAGTTGATGAAGTTGCCCTCTTCCAAGTTGTTTTGCTTGACCTATAATTTACAAAAGGGGATAAGCATCAGTAGCTGCATTACGATAAAGAGCTTTGCTAGCTTCCCGGGTGAGCTGCTTACCTTCCTATCCAGAGGCGAGTCGGACACAGTGGCCATGCACCGGCGCAGGCCCATGTTGGCCATAACCCGCGGGGAACGGGCAACATGGCCCAGGACCTGACGAGTAGCCAACATCGTGACAACCACGGGGTCCCGGGAGACTACTTAGGTTGGCGGGTGGAGGATTGAGAAATACTTAAGTTATCTATATGAAGGGTTCCCGTCGAACCGAGACGAGGCGATCCCAGAGGGAATTGTGTATTTCTAGGAGAGAGACAAAGCTCTAACGCCAGGGTATTAAATACTTGAATCAAGGACCAAGCTGCCTCTAAGGGTGGGCTTTTTTCTAGGAGAGAAAGTTCATCACCAACCGACGACGAACAAAAACCAGACAAGACGAAAGAAGAAAAAAAGAGGTTTGTGTGTGTGAGGTCTGGAGAGTCTGGGTAAAAGAAGGGAAGGGTGGAGAGTTTTGTTGTTTGCGATAAAAAGAGACAGAAATGGAGCCGATGCGCCTATGAGGTAGTACTGGTTTAATCGGTTTTTAGTACAGTGTACTGGTGGCAGGGTGGGTTACCCTATTGTCTACCTAGATACGCTTGAATACGCCTGAATACCCTAGAGGAGCCTACTAGAGAGGGAAAAGCTGCCCGCCCAACCCTGGTAGTGCGTGTAGTTACGGGTATATGGGTACTTCGGCTAAGACGAGAAGGTACCTCGACGATGGACCGGCCGAACGGACGAATCAGAGGCCATTCGATTACTCCAGGCAAGATATGACCTCACGTTAGAGGACACGGACCACACAATATCTTAAAATACATAGGTACTTCCTTATGTATACCAGCATTTTGGAGAGCTTCACACATGTGATTTGACAACTTCGTCATTGATATGTAACGTATCCATGATTGATTGCCACAACATCTCGAGATTAAGTCTCGAGACTCATCTCTCATCTCGAGACTTCAAAACTCCGTGGCCAAAAATACCAAATAATGCATATTGAAATTTTAGAATTAGGTAACAAAATAGCAAATCCACCTGTTACAGATAGAGATGTTCGACGCGAGACATTTCAGACTGGAATGGGCCGCGGGGCAAGAACAATCAACATCGAAAGCGGCTGTGGCACGGTCACATCTACAGTATTCCGGAACTGGAACTCATCCAACCCTCACGATCCTATTACAGGCTCGGAAGGCAAGAAGGCTGATAGGTGCTACTCTTCTGTTCTCCAACAATTCTTGACATTGGCATGCAACGCCACCTCCGCGAGACGGAAACATGGCACCTAGCTTGGCTGACTCCCAAACTTCGTTTCCTCTGGTCCCTGTCAATACAAACTGGTACCTACCTAAGTACTTACTACTACGACTATCTACTACAACCACCTGCCGCATCTCAATACTGGACGGGTAAGTAACTGAAACCGGTATGGATAGCTTGGTCGGCAACTCCTGACTACCTGTTTTACTGCATACCTATTCAGCAGTATATGCACAAGATGAAGGAGTTGCATGACTATGTAGTAAGGCAGCAGACTTGCAGGGAATTCCCGCGGGATCGATATTTCTTTCCGCCATCCTCTATCAGGAGTATCCGCGGCATATCGAAGGGGGGGTGCTTGGGGTGGTTGTGCTTCCATCAAATCAGCTTCGTCTCGAAGGTCAGCCTCATACATATGTTCTCTAACGGGCCACCTGCCAAAACATGCCGTGTCACCTTAGGTAATCCCTCTACATATGGGATAGAATTATATAATCATGCACACTGAATGACATAATTGCCCATGATATATATTCCTCTCCAAGTCTTCAGGACATTTTTCCTGCGTACCTTCATTCCAGAGATAAACACAAAGCCCTCTCTCTCGTCCCGCCCCGCCGGCCCTGCGGCCGTAAGTACCTCGTCCGGGCTCAGCAAGTACCTCCTCGGGAACGCTGGCGCTCCAGCTCGGCAGCGCGGGTGTTGGCTCACTCACTCTCACTTTTTTTCTCTCACTTTTTTTCTCTCACTTTTACTCACTATTCTAGGAGGTGCCTGAAGCCAACTCAAACTGGGCCCTGTCGGGACAAAATTTTTGCAGCGTCTCCAGACCAAACTTTTATGGGTCCCCCCGGCTACTAGACAGGGAATGCTTAGTGGCAGACAAGGGGCCCAGATCAAGAAAGGGAAATCTCCATCTTTTTTGCCTCGGTGTGTGGGCTTCCGTAGTACCGCCGCCCCTCCATACTTGTACAGGAACAAGAACAAAAACTCGTGCGAAAAAAATAAAAATAAAATAAATCATAATCATAATACATCGTCGATGGTTGGTCAGTCGAACCCTGCCTAGGCCCATCGTGAAGCTTGTCGCCTCTACTAGTAGAGAGAGTCTGCTTTATATAGTTTTCTCGAAAACAGATCCTACGCCAGCTACGTCTTTTTCTACGATGGCACTTTCAAAACCCACAAAATACCTACAGTAATATATGTCTCAACTTTTTACTTCCGAATAACCACTCTGCATAACGAAAACGGCCCCTCGTCTTCCTGGTCCTTCCGGGGAAAAGGGACTTGGCGATGGGGCTCCCAGCCCTGCTACGTAAGGTGAAGCTCGGAGGACGCGCACCCTAGCCTCGGATTAAGACTTAACGCCGTCTTACGCCGAATCTCCGCTCGGAGCAAAGGTGGGAAGGGGAGCAAGGGGAGCCACATCTGCACGCAGCAAGGCCGCTAGTACTTGTAGACCTGCACCTGCAGCTCTATCTAGTGTAACCTGCTAATACCTATGGGGGCGGTGCGTGCGAAAATATGCCGGTTATGTAATTCAAGAAGATGCATGTACCTTCCTTGTCCTCTCCCCTCCACCCCCTCCGCCAATTTTGCCGTGGAATGTTCGAATACATATGTATATGTAGCATGTGAATCTAGGAAAGAGAATTACCTAAGGTAATCTAGTCGAATCGAACGCACGGGCCACCTTTGTACCTGGAACTGAGGTACAATAAAGTTGGCATCCATGGATATGCCAAGACAATCGATGTACCCATTTATCTGACTGATTAGATAATGCAACCTCTTAACCCCACCAAAATTTCTTTAGCCTCGAAATCTGAAGGGAAGAAAAAAGTAGCCTACCAGAGTATAAGTGAGGCTAAACAGGGTGGTTAGACTACGTTATTCAAATTCTCGATTACCTACTAAGAGCCCATCCACCCAACCCAGTCCAGTCGATCTACTCTACGAAGAAAAAGAAAAAAAAAGGAAAGAAAGATGGGCGTAGGCAATAAGCGCACGCTGACGAAGACGCGGCGCAAGACCCGGGACCTGGACCAGGTGAAGGCGGACCTCGCGTCGCCGCGGCACCTGGCACAGTGGCAGGAGACCAAGGCGGCCGAGGACCTTCCCGGCCTCGGCCGCTGGTACTGCACCGAGTGCGCCAAGTGGTTCGAGACCGAGGTCAGCCTCGTCGTTCACCGGAAGGGGAAGCCGCATCGGAGGAGGTAAGCTAAGCCGAGTCATCTCTATATAATCTAACGCCCTGCTTATCTTTGAAATCTCAACAGGGTCAAGCAGCTCCGCGAGGAGCCGTACACGCAGAAGGAAGCCGAGGCCGCCGCCGGCCTGGCCACCGACAACGAGGGCCACGAGCGACGTGCCGAGAAGGAAGATGCCGAGATGGAAATGGCCACCTGAACAATTTATGCGGGCCTGCTGTCTATTTGGGTTCTCCTCCGTACTCTAGGAGGATGGATGCCATGCCATTGCCTAGTCCGATATGGAATAGAAAACATCCCCTTCCGTTGGCTCAAAACGCGATTCCTCCCCCCCAAGCGCAGAGCTGGTTAAAGCGTGGCGCAATCCGGGCGCAGACACGACATATAGACAGACACCGCCGAATGGAGCGTCGTGCTATTGCGAACAGGCCCGAGACATGTAAAGCTACCGGCAGCAATGTACAACTCAACATATAACAGACAGAACCCATGCGCGCGCGGAGTCACAACCCTGCTCATCTGATACCACGAGCCCTCGGCTTAGCCAGACCGCTCGGGCGGCCTCGTCCGGTCCCGCCTCTACCTCTCGACGAAGCGCCACCCCTAGTTGGCGGGGGTAGTCGAGACTCGCGGGTGCTCGGGTTCGAGAATTTCTTCGGGGTCGGCTTGGAGGAGGTGGCGGTGGGGGGTGGATTTTCGACGAAGGAGGTGTCGGTGGTCCTAAAGGGAAGGGAAAAGAAAGGATGAGTACTCGGTCAGTCTTCGGGCGGTCCGTCGCCTCGTTCTAGTCTAGCTAGCTAGCTAGCTAGCACGGATGCATTATGAGATTATGAAATAGAAATCCCACGTACATGAATGTTGTTTCACCGTCCATCTCGCCTCGCTCTGTAGACCGACTACGGCCTGTGTGGGTTTCTCGTCAGTGATTGTCGTTCTCGCCGGTGGATGGTTTCACGGCTATGGCCACATACCCGTCTGTTCCTCGTTTTGTTTGGCCCTACGGAACGATTCGGCAATGGGTCCCTGTGATACCGAGCGCACGCACACACGCACGCCCTCTTGTCAGAAAAGTTCAATCCCAGCAAAAGGGAGGAAAAAGCCCCCAAAGAAAAAGATATTGTCGGCCCTCCCCCCCCCAAGGATCCCAACGCACACACGCACCTCAGGAAAGTCAACGCAAAAGGCGTTCATGTTGAGGCCGTAGAGGAAGCTGGCGAAGCTCTCGCTGAAGCGGGCGAGGCTCTCGTGCATGAGCTGGAAGTGCATCATGTTGGCCTCGAGATCGGCGACGGCGTCCGAGAGCTCCGCGAACGCCGGCTCGAACGCGTTGAGTGGGAACGCCGCCGCCGCGTCCTCGTACCCGTACGCGCCCCCGGCGCGCTGCGCCGATTCCCGGAATGACGACCGCGATGTCGGACGTAGCGGTGTCGTTGGGCGTGTTCGCGACCGCGATCGAGAGCGTGAGCGCGAGCGCGCTCGCTTTGTGTTGGTGTCGTCGTTCGCTGCCATTTCTGGGGCAAGGGTTGGCTGGCTGGGGTTCCTTCTCTATTAGGTTCGTCCAGTTGTTCTTGGTGAGTGAATTGGTGATGTGTCGTGGATCTCGGGTTATTTGTTTACTTCCAAGCTGTTTAGGCGTTCTCTATGTATTGTGATCCGTGTCTAAGATGGAAAACTTCGTAACCAAATAATGGGTTGCAACTGACTGCACTGCACTGCACTGCAACCCCCACCAAACCAAACGATAACGGATAGGATAGCGGGTAACGGTGGGGTTTGTCGGCTTTTGCATGTATTTTGGCACCGACCTCAGCAAGCTCAGCTTGGCGGTGCCTACCAACAAAACACTCAACAACGAACGCCGGTAACTGGAGTAACTGCAATGTAATCGCACTTTGATAAATATGACGCAATATCGATTTCATACTACCCGGACATAGGACACACTGATAGACTGAGCACATAACCCCTTGGGTATAAGTGGGCTTGTAAGGGATACGGTATATTATGTAATTCTACAATGTTTAAGCATCATTAAGGTTGGCGCCTTTAAAGTTTAAGCTGTTTAGCGGTTTTAAGACTTCAAGTTCGTTACTACGTAAAAAGGCACACACGACACTGACACTATGACACTGACACTATGTGCCACGAGAAATACACAGTAATGGTCTTTGTAGGTGCTTGTATGTAGTATTTAGGAATGGTTATAGTCGCTTAAGTTTCAGGTTTTCAGCTCAACTTAACTGAAATGGTTGTAGTACAATTCGGGTATCTATCTATACCTACCTAAGGTGAATGAACAATTTCGAGGCATTTTCGTAGTTACGTCAATCTTCGTCTGTAATTAACAACAATTGATATTACAACTTGTTACAATCTCGGAAGTTCTTTATCTGTTAAAAGAGACTACCTACCTACCGGTATAAGACTCAAAGTCGCTTATTGTATATTGTATGTTGTATCAAACGAAACGAAACTAAACTGATTTAAAACCTGGTTGAATACCTAGGTAAAAACTGCTGTCCTAACGACTCCGCCTCGACACTTACGTCGCATTTTCCCAAGAATTAAATCTGGACACTTCAAATCCCCCATTCGGTTCCGAAGCCCCCGAAACACCGCTACGTTGAATTGTTGAACAGCTTAGCCAGGGGCACGGGTACACGGGTACCTGGAATGTCCGGAAAAGGGGGGGTTACATACATTGACGGACTTATTAACATTGGTGTATTATAGCCATATTGCTGCTATACTAAGTGTAGGTATACTGGACCTACTTCTTCTAAAGTTATTGTGTCTGCCTATCACGAGGGAAGAGCGAAATAGAGAAAGCAGAAAAAGAGGATTTCCATACTTACTTGTTTCCATACTTGATGAAAACCCCATCCTCCCGCCTTCTCCTCAACTCGCATCACATTCTCATTCCCCCTTGCATTCGGATTCGGCCGTCACGTTTTACTCCCACTTTCCCCTCCAATCCAAGTGAGGCACAGGAGGAGACTATCCTCTTTTTCTCCCACCACCACCACCACCACACTCAGGGTCCCCTGTTGAGCCCCGCTCTCGAGCCCTATTTTGGCCATTTCAGCTATTGCCATTCCAGCTATTACAGCATCATCACTCCTCTTCCGCCGCCGCGCTATTCCACCCGCCATTCCACCCGCTATTCCACCAATACAGCGTGTCGATCGCGACAGCCACAGCCCCTCCACTCAACTTCATCGTCATCCAATTTTCCAAATCTTGAGTCGAGGAAGCATCACAGACCCGCTACACACATCCACTCGCTGCCGCTGCCGCCGTCGCAGCCGTCGCCGACGCCACCATCGGGTCCTTCGGATCTTTTCCCACGGTGTCATTATATATCTACAAACAACACCACCGCCACTCACCTCCCGCTTGAAAGCAGCATATCCTCCGCGCTCTACCTCACCCCGTTAGTTGCGATCGCCGTCGCATTCATCATCTACGAAGCGGTAGTCCCCGGCCAGCAGGAGGTCAACCCAACGGACAGCAAAACAGCAGCACTTGACCAGGCGCTGTACGCAGAATTCCGCGACAAGCTCGAAGACGACATGGAGCCACTGCCGGGCCGCCCGGGGAATCTCACCCCCGAGCAGGACGAGAAGCTGCGCAAATTCTGGGAGGTCTTTCTGCAGGTATGCGGCGTACTCGGCAGCGACGACTCCGCCGAGGCCTCCGAATCCGCCGAGAATCAAGGCAAGACGGAGCCGGGGTCGTCCGACAAGGGCAAGAAGAAGAGGCACATATCACAGGTGTTCAAGAGGAAGGATAAGAAGGACAAGGAGGGTGGCGGCTCCTCCTCCGACAAGACGCCCACTTCAGCCGCCACCGCCGCAGCCGTATTCGGCGACGCCTCGAAGTCCGACGACTCGGGCGACAAGTGGGGCGAGAACAAGACCACCCAGGAGGTCCTGGCCAAGCACACGCCCGAGGAGATCCGCAGCACCATATGGAGCATGGTGAAGCACGACCACCCGGACGCGCTGCTGCTGCGGTTCCTGCGGGCGCGGAAGTGGGACGTGCAGCGCGCGCTGCTGATGCTGCTGTCGACCATGAACTGGCGCGCCTCCGAGGCCCACGTCGACGACGACATCATGTACAACGGCGAGGCGCTGGCCGCGGAGCAGGAGAAAAGCGCCGATGAGGCCACCCGTCGGAAGGGCGCCGACTTCCTCGCCCAGATGCGCAACGGTATCAGCTTCATCCACGGCGTCGACAAGGCCGGTCGCCTCATCTGCGTCTGCAAGGCTGCCCGCCACCGCGCCGGCGAGCTCTCCGAGGAGAGCCTCGAGCGCTATACTGTCTACCTGATCGAGAGCTCGCGACTCATGCTGAAGCAGCCTGCCGATACAGCCGTACGTTCCCCCAACACCCTCCTCCCCCCCCCCCCACTTCTCCCTCCGGCGCATTTTCCCTAAATCCCATGCGCGATTATACTGACTGTGTCCCCCAGTGCATCATATTTGACATGACCGGTTTCTCCCTCGCCAACATGGTAAGTGAAACGCCCCGATGTCCGCGGATAACCCGACCCGGAGCCTCCCAGACTAACCAACCTGCGACAGGACTATGCGCCCGTCAAGTTCATGATAAAATGTTTCGAGGCGAACTACCCGGAGAGTCTCGGTGTCGTCCTGGTGCACAAGGCGCCGTGGGTATTCCAAGGTACGTCCCGATCTCCACTCACGCCTGCGGCGACAAGCCCTAGCCAAAAATAAATAAACAGACCCCCCCCCCTTCCCCTCACAGAACTCCTCATTGACACGTGACGACCACAGGCATCTGGAAGGTGATACGGGGGTGGCTAGACCCCGTGGTAGCGGGAAAAGTGAACTTCACGAACAGCGCGCGGGACCTCGAAGCCTTCATCGCGCGGCCGCGGATCCTGCGGGAGCTGGAAGGGGAAGAAGACTGGACGTACCGGTACGTGGAGCCCCGGGAGGGCGAAAACGCTGCGATGCAGGACGCGACGACGCGGGAGCAGTTGCTAGCGGACCGCGAGCGCCTCTACGACGAATACGAGCGCCGCACCGCGGACTGGATCGCCGAGCCCGATGCTGCGCGCCGCGCCGCTATTATCAAGGACCGCGACGACCTCGCTCGCCAGCTACACGACCAGTACTGGCGCCTCGACCCCTATATTCGCGCCCGCTCCTTCTACGATCGCGTCGGTGTTATTAAGCCCGGCGGTCGCGTTGATCCGTATCCCAATGAGGCTGAGGCTGAGGTTAAGGCCGAGGCCCCGCCGCCCGCCGTCAATGGCACCGCGGCCCCAGCGACCACAGCGCCGCCTGTGGATACGTCGGCCGATGATCTCGATTAAATGGGGACCGGGGTGTATGTGGGGAGGTCCAATGTATGCGAAGGGGGGGCAGGCGGGACACATGTGTATACGACGGGGAGGGAGGGGCATGGACGGAGTTTTTCAAACTACCTCTTAACGTTAGAAAGAACCGGGGCGTTTTTTAAGTATACGGGTGGTAATAATATGGGAGGGAGGCAAAAAGAGGGCACGATGGTGGGGGGTAAGGGGGAACGAGGGCCCGGGGTTGGGGTTGGGGTTAATGAAAAAAAAGATTCTCAACATCATCTATAATAAAAATATACTACGGCACCGATAGTAGTACAGAGGAAATAGACAAGGAAATATATATATATATATACACAAGGGTTTCATTTTTTTTTAAGAACATTATGAAGCTGTCTAGAGAAACTTGTTTTGGGAAAAAGAAATTAGAAAAGGAAAGAAAAGCAAGAGAGACAAAACGTCAGATATGCTACTCTTTACATACCTGATCTCATATCATCACCCATTGGACTTCACAACGAGACGAGTTTCCACATACACACACACACACACACTGCTTCGAAAAATCTTTATTTCTTTCTCATTTCTTTTCCCATCTGTCTCCCGTCATCTGAGAGCGTCGGGCTAGGTTAAGTACGTAAAGAGATAGGGCTTAAGGCAGCTCTCTCGACTCGAGTCCTGTTCATCCATCACCACTTCCACCTGCATATCCGACATGCTCATGCGGCGCTCCATCCAGCTTCCTCCCACACCTCGATCTCCTAGGGCTTTCCTCAAACTCTCTCTCTCTCTAAAATCACCCCTCCCTACATCTTCGACTTGACCTCCTCGAAGTAGGCCTTGAGCTCCTCCATGTCGGCCTTCTGCGTGGGCCAGCCGACGCCGAGACCCTCCTTCTCGTTGGGCTTGGGAATCTGAGTTCAGGTCAAGTCAGTTATATGAGGTCAGATCAGATCAGAATTTCTCTCCCTGGCCCGGTTTCTTTTAGATGCCGGGTCACGAGGGGAAGACGACAGCCTAGCCTAGCCGTCTATCCTCTCTGATTGTTTGGTTTGGTTTGGTTTGGTTTGGCTTACCATGTGGAAGTGGACCTGAGATTCGTTAGTACAAGATTGCAACAAGATCTCCTTCGCTCCCGCCTCGAGTTGGTAACGAAGAGGGGAAGGGGGGGGGGGGCAGAATGACTTACGTGGTCGACCTCCTGGTGTGCGATACGGCCGTTGTTCTGTAGGATGTTGTAGTTCTCGGCACCAGTGGCGTTGACGAGCTTCTTGGCGACGGGCTGTGGTGGAGGGGGGGAAAGGGTTGTGTTAGTATTGGCCACTTCAGTCACATTCACATATACCAGCATATATATATATATATTTACCACTATGTGGTTTCATATCCTCTCATGCTCATGACCACATGGTCACGTAAGATAAGGGGATAAGAGGGGAGCAGAGCGGAGTAGAAATCCACGTACCAGGATCTCGCTGAGGTGCTCATCCGGGATATCGGCCAGCTTCGCGCCGTGGAACTTGGGAATCACGAGCTATGCGCCGCGGTCAGTTATATGAGACTCTCGGACATGAATCCGCGCCGGTGGCGGGAGAAGGAGAGAGAGAGAGAGAGAGAGAGCGTAGAGTGTACTACGGAACGGGACGACTCGGGATCTAACAGGGGAACAGGAACGGGAACGGGGTAGTGGGCAACTCACAGCATGGCCCTTGCTCAGGGGACCGATGTCGAGGAAAGCGAGGGTCTTGTCGCTCTCGAACAGCTTGAAGGACGGGATCTCCCCTGTGAAGGCATTGGCCGCTGTGTCAGTGGTATGGATGTTCTACCCCGGGTAAAAATGGGGGAGTTTTCATTATCAATTGTAGCCAAAAAGAAAAAGAGAGCTGTAAGTAAATAGGGTTAAAACATGCAAAGCATGTACAGTACGTACCCTTCACGATCTTGCAGAAGATGCAGGCGGCCATTCTTGATGTCATTAGGGGTAAGTCGAGGGGTCTATTAATTTACTTCAGATCAATTGAGAACCTTGAGAACCTTTTGGAGGGATAATGAGTGGTAGGTAGGGCTGGTACACATGTATATAAGAAACTTATAGATCGAGGGGGGGAAGATGAGGTCACTTAGCACTACTACCTAAGTACTTACATAGCACATAGCCGGTATCAACGGCAACCCCTCCCCCCCTTAACCCCTCCCCCCGAGCCCTGGGGTTAGCTCGGCGTTCAGCGTCCTGGGCGGTTGTTTTGAGGCGGGGCAGACCGAGCCATCCATATTAGTTACAGTCCAGTAAGTACATAAGTAGTAGCGGGGTCCACGGCCTATGGGGCACGGGTCCTTACAGTTCCAAGTCTGTGCTTTGGAGAAACCTCGGAAGATCTCACCGCCAGGAACGGAGGCTACTTAAGGGAAAATAAAAGATGGGAAACATTGGGAGTGGGACTAGGTAATGAACAGCCCTCTTGCCTTTTACCAGATGGCTCCTTGCCTAGCCCAATAAACTCCATTCCCGTAATCTTTGGAACCTATAACTCTCTGGAGCATCCAGATTCGATTTTGTTTTTGCCCATGGTCTTTTTTTTTTTTTCGTCCCCTTTCTCATTCCGCTATAATTGTTGCAGCAGATTTACTGTAACGTTCGAATTTGTTCTTTTATTTCTTTATTTTTATACCGTTACACATTAGTTTTTTTTCAACACATGTTGGTTCGTTCTTTCTTCCCTTCTGCTTAATATGCGACATTCCTTCCTCCCAACTGTTAAACACCTGTGGGTTTTTAATAGCGCCCGTAGCTCTGAAACATGCAGGAATACAGGCCAAACAGGCCTAGTACTTCCTTAACCTTGGAACTTGTAGGGCAGCAAGGCAGTACTATCTGCCCTGTTCTGCCTTGCCCGGCCCTGCCCTGCACAGTCGCAGTCGGGCGGCATATCGGCTGATAAGTTACATCATCGCTTGCCCCACCATCCAGGATACCTAGGTACCATCCATACGCAAGGCGTCCTCCTTCCTGCATCCATCGCCTTGGTTATAGCATACCTAGTAGCAACCATAGATCTCTGTAAATAGCATCTACATACCTAAACCATACATATACATACCAAGTATATACATACATACTATTTATATTCTCATCTAAGTTGTGTGTCGCAACCAGCAACACTTGACAATTTGGCATTTCAACCTTGGAGCCTAACTACTATTACATCTACTACCTACCTAGGTATACAACTAACTGCAATTCTCCCTCCCCATCGATCGGCCCATAAGCGCTGTATATCTTGCTGCCATCACTATGGCGACTTTTAAGACGACGCCGTTATTTGGCGGGGCACTCGTCTGCGATCTCCCATCAAACTTCGCCGATGTCAGGTACGTACGAATGACCCCTCGCTCCCTCCCATTCCACTCCACTCCGTATCGTCGTCCCCCGCGCCCCTCTTTTAACACCCTTTTTTAACAAAACAAAAAAAAACCAGCACCCTCAGACAAGTCCCCGATAACCAGGAAGTCTACATCGACAAAGATGGCTTCACGAGCATCATCTTCGACATCACCGAGCGCGTCGGCGGGCCCGGCTCCGGCGCCGAGATTGACGGCCGCGCTCTGACTACCCACCTTGAGGAGCTCGTCGGCGACGACATCGAGACCGTCAAGGTCTGGAATACCACCCCGACCCAGTTCTCCCGGCTAGAGTGCGCAACCCACATCCCTTCCTATTTCTTGCTTATCTCGAAACTAAACTTCTCCTTCCTTCCCGCAGCGACGACATACCCGCATACACACTAATCGCGACGCAAGCGCCCAAGCCACCAGCAGCAGCAGCAGCGGCGGGCGGTAGCGGCAGCGAAAAGGAGAAAGAGAAGGAGCGAGAGGGCGCGGCGAGCCCGGACTTCACGGCAATCATCCTGACGCTGGTGCGTCTGGAGCGCGAGCTGACCGACATCCTGATCACGATCAACGTGCCCCACATCAAGGGCGAGTACGACGAGGACGACGTCGATCTCGAGCTCGGCCGCCAGGGCCGCCTCATCGGCGACGCCGTCGACTACGCTGCGAAGATCTGGGAGTCTTTCAAGGTCAAGGACTGGAATTTGTTCAAGGAGGTCTAGGGTAGGCTCTCTCTATCCCTTTTGGGGGGTGGGGTGAATCCTGGGGAGAAGGCGATAGGGAGTGAGCGAGCGAGAAAGGGGGGGGGGGGGTTATTATGAGATGGTTTGGGAACGGTTTGGGGGGGGGGGGGGGGGATATGCGTACATATATCTGGAATATCGCGCGCAAGACTCAGGAGCAGGGCATCACAGGGTCGGATTTTTCGAGGATGGAAGGAAGTGTTTTTCTTCTGTTCGAACAGATGGATACGTCGAGCATGTAAGAAAGAAAGAAAGAAAAAGGCATGATGTAGTTTCCTCCCTCGTGATGATAACGAAGACTACGAACCTGTTTGGATCGAATATTCTCTTTTTCTTTTCTGGCTGCAGAAGGCCAAGGCAAAAACGCTTTTTATGCAGCATCCGTTCGGTGTGCCGCGATACACCTGCGTCATCACTTTCCAGCGTAATGTGATAATGTCGTGCGACGGGCTTATATCACAGGGAACCAGATACGAAACAGGAGAGGCGTCTTTCTGGCGTGGACTTGACGCCTATCCCCTTCCTTACACACACATCACAGCTTTGTATCATACTGACCCAAGGAAGTGACTGGTCGTGACAGACCGAGCCTCACGAACATCTCTCAAGGTGAACTCTCACAATCACCCGTCTGTGCGTCCACGACTATCACCTCACTTCCCCACCTTCTGCAGACACAGAAAGAAGGCAACGAGCGGGTGCAAGCAAAGTCTACTTTCCTACGCAGTCAAAGTTGTGTGGAAAAGGTGATCGATTATAATAAACATGAGAATAACAACACCTCTCCCTCCCTGTACCGGCAACCGAAACCCTAAACCGACCCCCCACCCCCCCTAAACACCATGAAAATGCAACCTGGTCTCTCTCGAGACCATCCCGCGTGTATATGTACAGTCTATGAGTAATAGTAATGGCAATAATGGTGTGAGCATATCATGCTATCCCGCCGCGGCGTCTACCCGGAGGAAGAGGAGACCTCGACGACATCGTCGTCCTCGTCGCTATTAGCATCAGCATCACCTCGGACAACGTCCACCTCCACCTCATCAGCGAGGTCAACGATCTCGACGGCCTTAACGGCGTCCGTAACGTCCGCGACGCCATCATCCTCGCCCTTAGCTTTAGCCTTGGTTGCCCGGCCCTTATCCTTCGCTCCGCTTCCGCTGCCGCTGCCGCTGCCGCCGCCGTTCTCCTGCTTCTGCTTCTTCCACTTGCCCGAGACGATCTCCATCTTGTTCTCGAAGCTCATGCCCTTTCCCGCGGCGCCGCTGAGCGCCTTCATCTCCGCGGACAGGAACTCCTGCCAGGCGCTGGGCTGTCTCTTCGTAGCGGTAGAGGAAGAAGACTTAGTAGTGGACGCGTCGGCCGCGTCAGCTCCCGCCGCCGCGCCGCGGGGCACGGGACGGATCTGCTCGAGGACCCCGCGGCAGCGACCGCAGCGGTGCTTGCGGGGGTCGACGCTGCGGGAGTGCCGGTGGACCTCGGTAAGGCAGTCGGCGCAGCGCCACGCGTACCGGTACTCGATGGCGTAGCTATGGCGCGTCGTCACCTCGATCCCGCGGTGTCCGAACGCCGCCACGCACCGCCGTCCGAACGCCTTGAACTCCGGCCCGTGCGCCGCCGGCTTCCGCGCCTTCTTGTCCTGCGGATCGTGGTGTAGCACTGTTGCGAAGAAAAAAATTGAGTGGTTAGTCTTGGGACATTTTTGGTTGGGGATGGGGTCATTTGGATGGATGGATGGATGGATGGATGGGGGTTTAACTTACTGAAGACAGCTAAGTGGCAAAACTCATGCGCGACCGTATTCAGCAGATCAGCCTCGTTCGTCAGAACCTTAGAGGCGAGTTCGATATGGGCCTCGTGCTGCTGCTCGCGGCCGGCTCCTTCCTCCTCCTCCCCACCCTGCCGCGTCGTCGTGACGGTCTTGCACCGCCAGTGGGCGCGGCCGGCGGTGGTCTGGAGGGTGTTGGACCACTTTGTGCGGAGGCCGCCGGAGGCGGCCGTCAGCTTGCCGAGGCGGCCGTGGGTGATGCGGTCGTCGAGCTCGGCGAGGAAGTCGCGGGCGAGCGCGTCCTTGGCCTCGTCGAACGCGCGCCGCGCCTCCCGCTGCTCGCGCTTCGTCTTCGCGGGGCTGCTGCCGCGGTTCCGCGTCGTCGCCTCCTCGCTGAACGCTGACGGGAAGGGCACTCCGCCGCCAGGCTCTAGTTTGGGTCCGCCGCCCAGGCGGGCCCGGATCTTCTTCGCTGTGCCGGGTGGCTTCGTGGTGGTGGTCGGCTGCTTGGCTGGCGAGTGCTCGTCGATCCACGCGAAGTTGACTTCCGGGTCCCAGAACTCCTTGTTGTCCGGCTTCCAGGGCGAGAGCGGGATCCGCGGCGTCTTGTGCGGCGAGGGCGGCAGCGTCTTGCCCGTCCTTCGCGGTGTGGCGGGATCACTGTTGTTGTCGTTGTCGTCGCCCCCGCTCATCATGGTGGATTCTTGGTTGGACCCCTTCGCTTTCCTGTCGGCGTCTGATCCTGATCCTGATCCTGATCCTGAGCCGATGTCGTTGTCGTTGAATCTGGTCGGAAGGCTTCGTTAGCCAATAGACACGTACGTGTTGATGGTAGGCACGGCGGACAGTCTCCGAAGAGAAATAATGTATTGTGTACGCAGCGCAACTTACATCTTAAGTTTCTGGAACGCATCTTCCAGGCCATCTTCCTTGACGGCCTTGCCGCCTGGGGCAGCAGCGGGGGTCTTCCCGCGGCGCTCCTTAGGCGGCGGCGCGTCAGCACCACCCTTGGCGCTCACAGACCTGGAGGGCTTCCTGCTAGTGGCAGGCTCCTTCCTACCTAGCATGGGGTCGACCGAGGCGGCCGTCTTGGCGGGCCTCAGCACGCGGCGAGCGGTGCCTGGGGGCTTCGCCGTCCGCCGCTTAGGCGGCGTCGAGAAGAGCTCTGAGTCCAGCGTGCTCCGCGAGCTGTCGCCTCTGGACCGCTGCCCGAAGGAGTCGAACTCGGAGGAGTCCTCCCCTTCGCCGGCACTGCTCTTTCCCAGGGCGAAGTCGCTGCCGTCGTTGTCGTTGTCATTGTTGGAGTCTGAGTCCGAGTCCAGCCCCGACACGGGCTGCGTCGCCTTCAGCATGTCCCGGAAGCGAGTGGGAGGGCGCACGGACCGGGCCTTGCGGCGCGACACCACGGCGTCGTCCTCCTCGTCGAAGCTGTCGTCGATCTCCAGGCGCGGACGGCTCTTCTTCCGGAACAGCGTCCTCGCTGTCCTCGAAGAAGAAGACGTACTGGTGGTGCCCGCCGTCACCGCGGACCCGAAGGACATGATACTGTTGTTATTGTTGTTATTGGTGTTGCTGATGCTGCTGTGGTCCTCGGCGGTGGTGGTGGTGCTGGCGGTGGCGACGCTCGCCTCCCTGATCATGCGGGCGCGCGAGCCCGTTGCCGCCTTCCTCGCCGTCTGCGGGGCGGGATCACCGCCGCCGCCGCCGCCCTCCCAGCGCCCGAACAGCGAGCCGTCGACGGCCTGGCTCTGCGCGAGCCCCAGCTTCCGGCGCCGCATCCCCGGCGTCGCCTGCCCCTTCATCGGCGACATGCTGGTGGCCTTGAGCTGCGGCTTGGGCGACGGCGGGAGCAGGTTCTCCTTGTTGTTGTTGTTGATGTTGTTGTGGTCCTGGGCTAGGAGCCGAGGGGCGTTGTTTGTTATTGATGATGATTTTGTAGTTGTTGATGATGATGTGGTTGATAATATCGATTTGTTGTTGTTGTTGCTCGTCTTGTGGCGGCGGACGATCTCCTTCACGTCGGGGAACTCGTCCTCGCTGCCCGAGCTGTCGAGCATGAGGCTGGCCATTTTTATTTATTTATTTAGATAAGGCAGTGGCGCTTGTATAAAACGTAGAGGCTGTTTTAAATCCAGATATAGATGGATAGATAGGTAATAGCTATGGGATACAGAAATGGGGATGTGCTTGGAGTTGATGATGTCGAGTAGACGATTTTCTTTCGAAGGGGGGAGGAAAAACAAGCTGGAGGATTCGATTGCTCTGTGCTACGGATTTTTGTAGGTATGGTATGGGCTCAGTTTACTAGGTCAGTTTCACTTTAGTGAACTCATCTAGCAGGGTGTAATATCTGAGTATGCAATCCATAGATACAATATTTGGGGGGGAATCTGATCTCGTTGGGTTGGAGGAAAGACGTGGTTCCAGTAGATGGGTTTCGTTTACCAGGCAGACGACCCACCGTTGCCAGGGACAACCAAAACCCCCTGGTATGTGGTAGGGGGGTGGTACATACCACTAGTGGCACACCCAACACCGCTTCTTTTTGCATAATTAAGTGCCAAGCTACTGTAGGGGAGACATTGCATAAATACAGACTAGAGTAATATACATACATAAATGAATGCATAATCGCTAGGCCCTTCTTTATACATACATATTTCACTCTAGGTTTGATGAGAGAAATCTGAGACCGACCCGACGGCCATTAGATTAGATTCCAGTGTCCCCATGAACCACGCACGGCGGATAAATCGTCAAGGATACCTACCTATGTATGAGTCCCGTCTCGCAATCAAGTCCATTGTGATGTTGAGGAGAGCCGTGTCACCAGGCCCTATATATCTATTTGTCTTTCTTTCAAAGAACAAACCAATAACTGGGGGTGCACAGAACCCTGCGCACACAAAGGGTATTATATCGAGCTGGATAGTGGAGGGGGCCGCTGTTGTTGTTGTTGTTGCTGTAGTTCTATTTATCTCTTGAACATAAACCATAATTATCCATGGAATAGGTTTCACGGGTATGTAGCGTAGGGGCGTAAAAACTGTGTATGTAAAGAGTATACAATACTTTGAATGGCATTATTTAAAAAAAAGAAAGCCTTACACGACAAAGGCCGAGAACGCCCCCGTGATGATGATGATGGATGCTTTCTGTGCTCTCTGCTCTCTCTTCTATGTAAAAAGGTAAAAAAATAAAAATGATATGATAACACAAGCCGCACAAGAAACGCCGCCCCCTAACCGTCGGACCCGGCACGTTCCCGGCGGTTTTACCCGGTCTATCCCAACAACGCCCTGTATGCTTCGTAAGAAAGTAAAGGGGGGAAAACGTGGGGGGTTAAGGGGTAAGGGAGGGAGGAAGGAAGAGTTGATAACCTAACCCCACCGGGGTTATGGGAGACGAGGGGAGGGGAAGGGAAGAAAAGAGGGGATCTCCATGGTAGGAAATTTTTTTTACCTCTTGAAACAATTCGCTTTCCCGTGAACCCGTGTAAATGCGTTGCGCCGACCTTCGAGACTAAAACCGCCCTTTTTGTTTTGTTTTTCCCCTTTGCTGTCATTCATCAACATCGTCGCCCACCAGCCATACACACATGCACCATTGCCCCTCCTAAAACACTTGAGAAAAAACGAGGAATTCCATCCAACCCCCCCATTCTCTCTCATTGGCATGACCGGTTGATGTAGAATAGTAGATAGGCCTGGGATCCGAGCACGTCCGATTTCTTGGCTAGCTCGACCCTGTGGTCGTTGAAGGAAAACCACTGCGCGAAAGGAACGTCGGATCAGTATGGAGCACTAGTACATTTTGACGCTTTGGAGGCGGGAGGAGCTTACCTGGTCTTCAACTCTGCAATATGATACATAGTGGCCTATAATGGGGTGGAAACTTAGTTAGGGCTTTTCGCGTTATGACTTCAAGGAAGAAGAAAAAACCCAAGGACGTTTTCACTTCGCAGAGTACATTACACACCTGTGTCGATCTCGCCAACGTGCTCCACTACGCTTAGGAGGTCGTACATGCACGACCGGCTCATCTCTGGGTTGTCCCTCGCCTCGGGACTCCTGCCGCGAGTCGTGTAGGGGAGCATGTTGAGCTGCAGGGGGAATTGGACGTTGGTATTGATCTTTGATGCGACTCTGTCCCGGGCGCCTTGCTTGAACTCGAACCTCTGCGACACTCTAGTCAGTTTCTTTATTTGAGGTTAAGAGGTATGCGAGGAGTAGAGGAGATGAGCGGTATGTATAATAGGTTATTATCTGCCCTACCTTCAGCTGAATCGAGAGCACGTTTGGCAGAAGCTTTATGCTATGATCCCGCCGTGCCTGGGACGTCTCGTTGCAGTTTCGACACCGATACTCGCAGCGGTCAGACTTGATGTACTCCTCGTCGAAGCAGTCTAATAGGGTGAGCGGGTTGGCGTTTAAAGCCCTGCTCGCCTTCTTGCCGCGCTTCTGGGACAGGTTCTCCAGGCCCAGGCTCAGGTCGAGGAAGGACTCGGTGGCGTTCGTAACACCCTTGCAGTGCTGGCACGTGGTCGAGCTGCTCAGTTTGCCGTAGAAGGTTTGGTGGATGATGCAGTTGCAGCTGTGCTCGCTGCCGACCTCGGGCTTCTTCCCGTCCCCATTGCGTTCGTGCAGCTCCTCGGCCAGGAACTGGAAGAACTCGTGCGCGTCCTGCTCCTTGGTCGTCACTAAGTTCTCGAACGCCTTCTTCTCCGAGATCCAGAACCCCGAGAGGATGTTAGCCGCCGTGTACCCGTTAGTGTTTTCCAGCGCGTAAAAATCCTGGAACATGTCTTCCATCGAACAGCTCAGGCAGTGGGATGCGCAGTTCGCGTTCTGGTGGCCGTCGCCCAGATAGTAGTTTCTCAGTAAGGGGTTATGGAGAAAGCTCTGGAGTACGACATTCTGGTAGCATGTGGCGCCGGCATTGTATATGCCACGCAGGCCATCCGCGCGGCATGATGCGGCCCCGGTGTTTGTGGTTATGTAGCGAGGATCGTCCTTGGCGTCCTTGACAGAGTCGGAGAACATTTCCTCGTGTTTTCTCTTGCGGCCTATAGATGATGCATGTGGTCAGCGCCCCATCTACTAGGCAAACCGGTCGTCCTCCATGTTACAGACATACCAGAAAACGAGCCTGTACCTATTTTTCTCACCCTCAGTTCTTCCAAAGTGGGGTCCCAGACGAAATCCTGACAGAACTGGCAAAAGAGGGCACCACTCCTG
Organism: Eutypella sp. D-1; assembly: GCA_023313575.1. Taxonomy (NCBI): domain Eukaryota; kingdom Fungi; phylum Ascomycota; class Sordariomycetes; order Xylariales; family Diatrypaceae; genus Eutypella; species Eutypella sp. D-1. Next base: position 132,880 of record JAJTTP010000030.1, read on the forward strand.
GAATCGACGTCTATATCAATCAATCACATTGCCAGTCAGTAAGGGTAAGGGTAAGGATGGATGAGTGAGAGAATGGGTGGCTGACTCACAGAATCGATGGCTTTTCTTCTGGCCATGCTTCTCGCGATCCTCCTCAGGTACAATGGTGCTACATTGTAGACATAGGTAGTTCGGGGTCAGCGAGGTGTTGACAAGGCCGTCGGAACTCTTGTAAGTCTGGGGTATAGCCGGAGTCTTGTCAAAGACCACGCGCAAGAGCATTTTGTAATATTGAATGGAGCTTTTCATAACATCCTGACTATTGGAGAGAAGTAATTCGACGTGCTCTAAGTTTTCACAATATAATGATCATGTTGACGATAAGTTAGCCGAAAGCCTGACCATGACCACCATAATGGGAATCTGGAAGCGAATTTGACGGGAGGTGGGGTGAGGAGGTAGGGGGGAACTACTACTACTACTAACCGCAGCCGAACAGAGGTGTACCAGGAACTGGCGATTTTATTTTTACATCTTTGGGAGATGCCGGCGTAGTAGGTCGCGCAGCCATGCTGTTGTTTTATGTAAGGATATCTGCGAGGGAAGAGATGAGAGATGTGGTGAAAATGAAAGTGAAAGTGAATGGCTGTTGAAGATCGTGTTGGATGGCGGCGCGCATGCACGACGGGAAAGGATCGTGAGGATCGTAGGGATCGTTTGACGGAGAAGTCGTCGGAGGGTCGGATATGAAACGAATTACTTTCGTAGTAAATCGATTATCGATTCGCAACCGGTCTCGTCTCGTTTGTTGAAAGGCTGCAGAGGTTGGCAGCTATTGGATATTTGGTGTTTGGTGTTTGGTCTATTCCGTTGGTCGAGAACAGATGAGGCAGAGTGAGCGCAGAAGCGCAAATCGAAGAAAGGCTCGCCCAACACGACGAATGGCACAGCACGATGCAGGTGTTGTTCGTTCGTTAACTTCGAGTGTAGAATAGGAACAGCTATTCCTTCTTCCTATTCTTCTTTTCTTTTTCTCTTTTCCTCCTTCGTTTCTTCTTTTTTTTCCCTCTTCGGTCTCGTTGTCGTCGTCGTCGCCGTCGGTTCAGTCTACAGCGAGCCAACCACCTCGAATTTCCCTTAATGCGATGATGATGATGATCTATCCCGAGGTCTCCCCTTAGGTACAGGTAACTAATTACGGGCACGTAGGTAAGTATCTACAATTGGATACTTCCAATGTACATTAAGTAGACCGAGCTACCGCGTTTCTTTACCCTAGAATGCTTAAGTGGAATCCATACCTTCAATGTATTCAAGTAGCTTTAGAAGTACTTGCTAGCGTTCATTGGTTGATTAGTAAAAAAATCAATCAATGATAATGGGCAAAAATACAGTCGGCGATAACGAAATACCGGACATCAGATAGATATGCGCAAAGGATTGCGAAAGGGATGCGCAAGGGATGCGCAAGGGAAAGATGATATAATAAAAACTTACTTGGTTTTTTGGAAAAGTTTAGAAATAAAGAATGAAAGTTCGAATTTAATCAATTACTACTACTACCTCCGGGACGAGTTTATATATCAAATGCTTTTTTTCTTCTTCTTTTTCTTCTCCAAGGTTAGCTCTAACGGCGAATATATCTAGGTGCATACTTACATACAGCTGAGGCAAACAGCTGAGGCAATCGCTAAGAATTTCTTTTACCGCAGCTTATAGTTACCTAGCAGCTGCATTCTGTCAATCTTTACTGGCGCGTTCGATCTTATCGCGACGCGCTAGTGTATTTTTAATCAGGGGTTGGGCTTTACCTGGCAGTTACTTGCGCAAGAGGTTCTTGGAAGTTACGTAGGTAGTATGTATACTTGTTAGATGCTGCCGACTCTCCGATATGTTCCTCTCAACCTTATTATTATTACTTGCCTTGGAAGGGCTCTCGCTATGTATTCAAAGTCCCAATCCCGCTCTGAAGTCGGGTTTTATTCTGTGATACCTTCTAAATATAGAGAAGTGTAACACGATCAAATAAATTCTCCAAGCTTCTCGAAGTCGTCATCCTCCTAATGCGATCGATTTCTTACTTACATATCCCGATATGCTATATATAGTCTACCTGTCTAGTTGCATGACAATCCCGCCCGCTATTGAACAAGCAATGGGATGCTCCAATAACCTTGGAACCCCACGTACTAAAGTGAACCTACACATTGGGATGTCCTCATATTGGTAGACGATTGCGAACTTGGCAGATATTCAGCGAATTATATACCAGGTAACTCCTCTATAACTATAGTCACCATCACATGGTTTACCTCGGCAGCCCGGCAACTCTTTAGCACCATTATCTACGCTTACTTGGGTAAACCATGCATGCTTGAAATGCTCATGGTAGACTTACATTTCGGGAAAACATATATATATACTTAGACATAATTGCGTTCTTAAACCAAAAAAGGGGGGGAGCTTTACAACGGTGAACGGATGTAGGTACGTATAGATGAATGAGAGCCACCTCACGATTCGCCGCCGCCGCTGCCAAAGCCGCCGCCGCCACGGGTGCTGCTGCACGTAAACAACAACAACGACAACTCCAGCCCGGCAGCCTCCCCAGGATGGCCGCCGCTGCCGCCACGCAGCTCGTGCCCCTCCCGGAGGTCGAGCGCCTTTCCCCGGCCGTCATCCGCATCCTCGGCGGCAACCCGGGAAAGTTCACCCTGCAGGGCACCAATACCTACCTGGTCGGCACGGGGCGCGACCGGCTCCTCATCGATACCGGCGAGGGGAAACCCTCGTGGATCGCCGCCCTGAAGCGCGTGCTTGACTCCGAGAGCCGGCGCGACGCGGCGGCGGGCGAGGGCGGGAGTGCGGGCAGGAGCGGAAGTGGGGAGCAAAAAGAGGAGCAGGGGGATGACCCCGCCGTTAGGATCGTGCGCGCCCTCATCACCCACCGACACCACGACCACGTTGGCGGCATTGCGCAGCTCCGCGCGCTGTCCCCGGAGACCACGGTGCACAAGTACCGCGACCCGGAGGCGGAGGGGAAGGTGGAGGGGGCTGGCGCGGAACCCAGCGGCGACCAGCAGCAGCAGCAGTACGGCGAGTTAGAGGAGATCCGTGACGGACAGACCTTCGCGGTCGAGGGCGCTACGCTCACGGCCGTGTACACGCCAGGCCACACGACGGACCACGTGGTCTTCCACCTGCGGGAGTCGTCGGGTCCGGGACCGGGGCGCGAGCCCCCGAAGCACGCCCTCATCACCGGCGACAACGTCCTGGGTCACGGCACCGCCGTCTTCGAGGACCTGGGCACGTACCTGCGGAGTCTGGCGCGCATGCGGGACCTCGTCGACGCCGCCGCCGACGCAAACCCCGACGATTGGCCCGCCCTACCCGGCCACGGCCCCGTCCTGCCTAGCGCCCGCAAAGCCGTCGTCGAATACATCGAGCATCGCCGCCAGAGGGAGGCGCAGGTTCTGCGGACGCTGGGCTCCGCCAAGGGGTCGGCGGAGGAGAGGCCCGGTGCCGATGCCTGGTCGTCCATGGAGCTCATCAAGGTCATCTACCGCGACGTCCCCGAGAACCTACACCTGCCGGCCCAGGGCGGCGTCGTCCAGGTCCTGCGGAAACTCAGGGACGAGGGCAGAGTCGTACTCGAGGACCGGGATAGCTGGCGTTTGAAGGATCGGCCTGGTCTGTGATTGTGATTGTGATGTCTGTTCATGCGGATGTGTGACGGGCGTTGTCGAGGTGTATGGTATACGATATACCCAGCGTGGCCCGAGAGCAGCCTAGAGACCGGTAATGCATGATGATGGATGGTAGCTGACCTATGTCACGGAATGGAATACAAGGTTCATTGGATGTCTATTATTCTATCTGGGGTCTATATAAGGTTGGGTACACTGGTCCTCTGGTTGCCTCCTATCAAGTATCTATGAGAGTGCCCTTTTGCAAAATAGGGGTGGCATAGTATGTGAATCTGGGGTGAAGATTCACTTCTGTATATTATCCCAATGCGCGACTGTTCACTTATACATGCCCGCGCGATTAGACTTCTGGCATCAAGGTCGGCGGAGTCGAACTTCGTAACACATCTACATATCAATGCCGCGTTTATATTACCATACCACATAGTACGCCAAAGATCAAATAGGCAAACTGGCAAGCGAAAGGGAGCTACTGCTTCCATCTTCTCATCCAGGTTTCGAATAGGGGTTCTCGGTGCCCCTTATCGTAGGTTTTTCATAGGCAGGGCTATCGGTCAATGGATCTACACCACCTATCTATCTTCCTGCTCATCAAAGATGCAACCAATGCACGATGACATGCACGACAGGCAACGTCCCGAGAACCCGGTTGGGAACACGCACGCACGCACGCACGCACAGCAGGGCTGAGCAGTTCAGCTGAGCCTCACCGGTAGTCAGTAGTTCCCGAGAACGCCGACCTAGAGCTACGCACTTACTTACATAGCACCCAGCGAACAGGATCGTCGTCTTACTCTGCCCTCTGAGACGCGTACATTGGGTCTACGAATGGCACCTAGACCGCAAACGTGTCGATCCCCTCAGCTCTCGCTTTGTGTCTGTTGAGCTTCTACTGGCCCACTCCCGTTTATCTGTCATGGCCCCCCACCTTCCCGACAGCCGGAATCTATAATATAATGGAGAATACTAGATCCGATCCCAAGATAGATGGATAGATGCCTGGCGTGGCTGACCGTTTGGTTTCGGTACCGACCGGGTGGCCCGGAGTTCTCGCACTTGTCTCTCGGACATTACGTTCCGTGCGTAAAGCGCGCTGCGTTGATTCTTAGCAGCAGCAGTCAGGCAGACAGCAGGCTTTTAGTTGGTGCCTAGGAAAGAGTACGTACGTAGGACCGGAGGGAAGTGTCCAGATGACCGGTCGTCACCACCATCATCAACTAAATCAGATAACCCACCTGGGTAGGGTATGTATGTATGGTGGGAAAACCCGTTGTTGGTCGGTTGACATCTCGCCTCGCCAGATCGCCGATGACATCGAAGGAAGGTTACCGACGGTGCCGCCCGTCCCTACAACATGCCAACATGCCTGCGTTGGTTTGGTTGCTAGTTACTAGATAACCCGTCCCACCACCTCCCCTAACTAAAGTAAACGCCGGCCCCAACTATGTGTCTACGCAACCCACCTTTTTACTAAATCGTTACTCAAGCCCCAGCTCAGCTCAGCTCGGCCCAGCCTTGCGAGAGAATGAAAAAAAAATTGGTTCTGGTTCTTATTTTTCTTTTCTTCCGGTGCTTATAAAGCAAGCACCCGAGTATTTCATATAAGTGGTGGGGGGGGACTGTGCCGTGTTAGCCGTTCAAAGCTGACTTCGATATATGTGCACGTTGGAAGACACACCGGGATACGCACATAATAGGCTCTCCGACCCCACGGGCCGGTTACGTCCCGGGGTTGGAAAAACGACACGGGAGGAAACTATGGGGGGCGGAACCAAAGAACAGAAAATAAAAATTGACGAATGATATGGCGTTGCGCCTGGCTTACCGCTGCCAGCACGGATGACCAATGGTAGCATTGGTCAGTATGTAGGCGAACTTAAAAGGCTCTACAGCTCTCCTTCTAAGAAGTACGCTGCATCAAGTACGGAGTAGGCCATTGATATACCATCAGCTTATACCCGCCCTACTGCGCTCGATGGGGGGGCACAGGGATGATGTTTGTTACTTGTTGATTTGAGGTTGGCTGGCTTGGTTGGTCGGTTGCGCTCTATTCTCGTTTCCTACGTTGTCGCGCCTTCGGGTCGCGGTAGAGTCCGAAGAGCGGTGGCGGTGGGTGGGGGCGCAAGGGGAGGGGAGCGGGGGAGAAATGGTAAACCGCTGTGACCGAAGCCCGCTCCGACCGTACATTTCGTAGGAAATATTGGACTTATGATTCATCCATCCCTGCGATGTATCCCGGCCCCAAAAATCATCCATTCTTAACATACACGTGCCTTCATGAAAGCCAGCAATTGTACAGTAGCTGCGTCTTGCGCCATCCCATTCATACATGATTGATGGGAGAGCTTCCACGAAGAGAGAGGGGGGGGGGTTCTCCAAGAGGAGAGAGAGAGAGAGATGAAATCAATGGCTTGTTAGAATGTCGGCGTCTAAATGTCATGTTCTGCCGATAATCCCCTCGATTTCCGGAACACCCCAAGATTTCCAAGACTTTCCCAAGACTCCCCAAGACTCTTCCTAATCAAGCCACGTTGGAAACTAGATCCATCATAATCCCATGCATGAGATAAACCAGATAGAAATTTATCCATGCAGCCATGGAAGCAAAGAAGGTAGTCGGGTGCGCCTCGTGTGGCCGGTGTATAGACCGTCCGTTACTCGCTTCGCAAAAGCCCACCTAGTAACATGCGTCCAAACCCGTCTTTTTTGCTATACAGATATAGGCCGGCACTTCGTCTTAGCATCCACGCTACTGCCCGCCCTCTGCATGAGCTTCCCCGTCCACTTGCAATGCTACTCTGGACAAGACCCAACGACATCTCAATCCAGTATAGATTGTCAGCTTTACCAATGGGCTAAAACATATATACAAGTGTAGAAAGACGTCGCTAGATAGTATAACCAATCGGTGACATTTCCCACCCCTTGTGACCAAGAAAAAGTACCGTACTGCAGTTCCAAGTTGCCTGTATGAAGTGCAAAACTTGCTCAACTCAGAAGCAGTCATTATTAATCACCTTCGTTAGCCTTCTACCTACCTGCCAGCCAGCTACATACATCGTTCGCCAGCCCTGTCATCGTCGGTCTCAACCCCGCCTTGGCTTGATCACCAATCATCCCGGCCGCACATCACCACGCCCACCCGCCCGCTTACATGTGGCTTGGCTTGGCTCGTTGGCTTGCAACGTTTCCCTCTCCTCCCTTGTGACTAGAAACTTCGCTTGCCCTGTTACCTGATCCACGTGATACCCAAGTATTACCTATTAACGTGGCAATAGGCAGCACCCAAGCTTAAGGCTACGGCGTTCGCAACCTTTACATTGTGCGGAATCGGGCGGTGGTTGCCATGGGTGGGTAATGGGATACATATATGTGTACAAGTAGGGCGGGCCTGGTTATGTGTTAAAACAAGGGCGGGATCTGCGAGGCTGGACCTGATTGGCTGGACCTAAAAGTTGCAAAGGCCGAGAGAGATATTTCGAAACTCCGTCGGTTTTCTTTTATATATGGCGACGGAGTTACAGTTTTACGATTGTATAAAAAGGAGACTGGTTGTCCCAAAAGGGAAAATAAAAGCGGGACCCGGAGGCCGGCCGTTCGATGCGGTCATAAGGTAAGGCTTGGAAAGAGAAACGGACGGGATTTGATGGGGGGGGGGGCGCGCCTTTGATGGGTTGTGTCTGCCGGCTGCATGACAAGCGGATATGGGCGAGCTAGCAAGGAGTGGGGTGGCAGGGTGGGCTTGGGTGGATGGTGAGCTGCCCGCACTAGTACACTTTTGGTGCGAGAGCTCTCCCCTGTAAGCAACATACCTAACAAGGGGTTTGACTGGGCTTACATGGATGTAATCACCTTACTTGGTGGAGGCTACGGCTACTCGGTACTAGCTAGTAATACATACATGTAGGTAGTAGGAGATTATGTACATCCATACATCCACCCTCTGCACTTTTTGAAACAGAAATAAACGGAAGAAGAAGAAAAAAAACCACTGGAAGGGAACGGGGTTTCACTGTTTTCTCCATGGTAAGTAAACATGCGGAAGAGGAATTGGAATAATTACAATGTACTTACACCCAACACAGATAAAGATGTATGCAAGTATGCAGTCATTCATGTAGCTAAGTTCATAGTCCGGAATCCTCGGAAGCTGCCCAGATATTCTTTTCTAATACTACCTAGGTACTTAGGTATGTGTGTAAGCTACCACACCAAGCGCCCTACTACTGCTCACATGCGATAAGTCACAGTATATTCGACGTCAGATATCCCTGCCTACGATCTTTCTCGCGAGTCGTAATCCTTAGATATTACTCACTTGCACATTGTAATTCCTTACACATACAGTCACTCATGTTCAATATTCAGTATTAGTGCAACGCCATCTAGATGACAATCGAACGATACGCCGACTCCGTGTGGGCACGGCGGCTACTGAAGAAGCCTAGTTAGGGTTCTAGGGGACCAAACCAGGAGAAGCCACAAAGTCCGCGCGGTAACAACCTTTGAAACGTTCAGGTTGGGATAACCGAACGATGAAGAAGAAATCCCCCGTGCCGGAGAAAGTATTCCATACTTCCCTTCCATCTTTCCCATCTTTCTTCCTAACATGCTAAACTACGTATGTATTATAGTGCTTATAGTGCAGGTAACCAAGTGGACTTTTATACTGTGTAGTACTTACTTACCTACATATAGGTAATTAACTTCAATGGTGGATATGTTGTACTTGTATAAGCGGATAGTGTGGATCGTATGCGTGCCTTACAGTGTACAATGTCCGATCCTGCTGGTCCACGATCCATATCCATGGTCCCATGCCGAGCCCGTGCCCGAGCCCGAGCATTCCGGGGTGGATTACAAGGGGGAAAAAAAAACGAGAAAAAGAAAAAGAAACAGCCTGACAGCGTCCTAAAGCCAGTAACTACCAGCAAAGAGAAAGTAATGGATAATGATAATAATAATTCACTAATTATAATCCTGGAATCAACACATGGTCCCACCTTCGTTCGATTCGACCGTCACCTCTGTCACCCTCTTGTCATCTCTGCAACCCTACATACATAAACTAATGTATAATACCTCCCAGATCTCCCTGAGTCAACCCCGGAAATCGTGCTTGCTTGTTACTTGCAGAATTCTTCCTTATTCCAGCTTGTTTCCTTCTTGCTCCTAGGGTTTTCCTCCCTCGTCGCTCACCCTCTCCTTCTATCACACCTACAACCTCGTCCTATAGCGAGCTATAGAGTTTTGATCTGCATATGCGCGTGGTTGGCCCTTCCCCCTTCCCCTCTAGTATTCCTCCTCCTTAGTCATTCACAACCATTGCATTCCTCTTGAGTGTGTGCGTGTGCGTGTGCGTGTGCGTGAGGCTTTTCCTTGGGTCTTCGCTAGTTCGAAGCTTGTAATTCCTGGCAGGGTGAGTCTAGGTTGATGACCAGCCGGCTGGTTCTCTCCTATCTACCAAGCTCGGGCCCCGTGAGAGGCGCATTGCGCAAATGTATCCCTGCTTACTTGAATGTGTACCAGAGAGTCTTTCCCAGGCCATTGTAGGGCAGGCACCTCGAGTAGATACTACTACATACTGCCTACGTGGAGCTTTCGACGACGTCACAGGGCAGGGAGAACGGCCCACGACCTAGGGAACCCGTAATTTGGCAGTGGCTGGTCGCTTTAGCTCGACCTGACTCGACGGCGCGTAGTGGCGCGTGCCTGAGCCGAACCTCAATCTCGAACGGCACAACGATATACCCTGTCTACTTATGAATTTATAAACGCCCCGGCCGACCGACGAAGGAGGGAATATTTCTTATATATCAGTATTAGCACGGGAAAGAGAAGAAGAAAAGAACCGCTACTCCGACATGAAGAGGTCGACAACAGTATCTGCACTCAGACTCCTGGCGCTCGCGGCTATCGTCGCAGCCCTTCCCGCAGTTCTTGCGCACGGCGACAGCGAAAGTCACGGAGATGGAGACGCAATGGACATGGATATGAGTGGTGGCGATGGGGGCGTAGAAAATGAGCCAAACCCGGATCTGGATCTGACGCAAATCTCATATTTCGCGTACCCGGAGCACACGGCGGCCATCTATGCGCACATCGTGCTGATGGTGCTGGGATGGTTGGTGGTATTACCGATATGTAAGAAAAACCAGAGAAACCCCTGCTGTCGATCGTCTAGGGGGCGGCCCCAAGAGAAACAAGAACAGGAAGACTAACCATAAGGCTTTGCGCCCAACAGCCGTCATGTTGTCGATCGCGCGGTCCCGGTACACTCTCCCATCGCAGTTCGTATTTTTGGCGATCAACGCGGCCGGCCTCGTTGCCGGCGTCACCTACAACGCCAGCACGCCCGACCTGTACCCTAACAATGCGCACCACAAACTCGGCTGGGTCGTCACCTGGGCCGTAAGCGCGCAGGTCCTGATTGGTCTCGCGGGCCGCGTTGCCGGCGTCATGCGCGGCGGTGCCGCAGGAGCGGGGGCGGGGGCGCTGAACAAGGAGGAACGCCAGGGCTTCATCCCCGTCTCCACTGAGGCCGTGGCCGAGCATGAGAACCGCCACCGCCAGTCCAACGACAGCGGTAGCGGTAGCAGCGCCGGGGGGCGCCCCGACTCTCTGAGGAGCGACTCGCTGTCGACGATGGTGGGACAGGAGTCGCCGTCGACCGAGCACGCGCCGCACAGGACGGTGCGCTTCGAGGACGTGCACGTCGGCGCGGACGACGACGACGACGACCTGGACGATCTCGACTTCGGTAAGGAGAGGATGGCGACGCGCTTGGCGTTCCCCCGCGCCAACTCCGTGATTGCCAAGGTCGTCGGCAAGATCTCGTCCCGTGCCTGGAATTTCCTGATGTTCGGCTACGTTCTCGTTGAGAGGACCATTCTCATCCTGGGCTACGTCACACTCTGCACGGGCATCATCACGTGGGCGCGCTTCTTCGTAAGTTTCTCTTTTTTCACTTCAACCAGATTCATATTGCAGAGTAAGAAGGGAGAAATTGAGAGCACCAGGCTAATCATATAAAAGGAGGGACATGGCATCTATACCGGTCTCGCGCATTGGATCAAAGGGGCCATTTTCTTCTGGTACGGCCTATTGACGCTTGGGAGGTGGTCCGGGAGCTTCGGCGAGCTTGGATGGGTAAGTTCTTTCCCTAAACCCTTCCCCTCCCCGTAATGCTGTGGTGTCGCTTTGCAGTCGATCGCATAATTCTCGAAAAAATGATTACTATTCTGGATTGCTTGCGCTGACAATGAAAAAAAAAAAGGCGTGGAACGTGCGACCAAGGCGCGTGGGCGGATCGCAGAAATGGAGACCCTCGGCCGAGTTCGTCGAGGGTTTCCTTATTTTCTTCTACGGCTCAACCAACATCTTCCTCGAGCATCTAGGCAACGCGGGTGAGGCCTTCAGCCCCCAGGACCTGGAGCACATATCAATCACGGTTCTCTTCATCGGAGGCGGTGCTGTAAGTTGTGATTTGAATATCACCTACCATCCGGCTGGGACACCGCTGACTTGCTGGATAATAGCTAGCGATGCTAGTCGAGTCGACGCGCGTTCGCGAACTGCTCAACACGACCGTGACGGAGGCGACCCTTTCGCACCCTGACCATTACCGCCAGCACGCGTACGGTGGGGAGGCGGATGAGGAGCGGGACTCATTGAGCCCACCGCGGGAGTACGAGTTCTCGATCAACCCGGTGCCGGCGCTAGTGATCCTGCTGCTGGGCATCATGATGGGCTCGCACACGCAGCACGAGATGGTCTCTGCCATGGTGCACAAGCAGTGGGGCGACCTCCTTACAGGCGCCTCCGTCGCCCGCGGCCTCACTTACATCATCCTCTGGCTCAAGCCCCCGCGATCCGTCCTCCCCTCTCGCCCACCCACCGAGCTGCTCACGGCCTTCGGGCTGATCGCCGGTGGCACCATATTCATGGCCAGCGTACGTTTTTCCCGTCTCCTATTTACCTCATACTTGCGTAAAATGTTCAACCTCATGAGATGAGATGAGACGAGATGGCATGGGAAACAAATGAAAACTAACGCGCGAGACATCACAGGCTGAGGATACCGTTCAAGGTATGATCGACCACGGACTCGACGAGATGGTCGTCTACACGGTGGTGCTCGGCTTCGTCGGCCTGCTCATGGCCTGGGTCATCATCCTGCTAGCGCTCAAGGGCTGGGCCGCGCGGAGGGAGAGCGGCAAGCCGGCTAAGGCGTGGGCCTTGGATGCATCGAGGGTCTAAAGTGTTGCTCGCCAAACCCATCATTCCCGCCGGGTGTGGTCTTTTACTTCGACGCGAAACACACGAGGATAACGCAGTGATGATGATTATTATCTTGGTTTTTTTCCCCTCTTTCCCCGAAACATGGAATAGGACAACAGGTCATAGGTCACGGAAACGCGGAGCAGCACAACAACCCAACAAAACAGACAAACAAACAACTAACATCGGTCCGCGCGGCGGTAACGGCATGGCGTGGCATTCTGGCATCTTCCCATTATTATTCATAACATCCATCATCCATACATACCATACATACATAACCGGCGTTTCCTAGGGGTTTACGGATTATACCCCCTTCTTTTTTTTTTTGGACCTTGTTCTTTTTCTACATTGGGGGGTGGTTCAAGTTGCTTTTGTTTCACTTCTACTCATTAGGTTTCACTTCGCCTATAATGCATTTTTCTTCTTCTTTCCCTTCTCTTCTTCCTATTTTCTTTCTTTGCTTTCTTTCTCGAACATGCATTTTTTTGCATACTGGTCTTTCGTTATATATATATACATCGGATGATACCCATAGGGACCAACTACTTACTACTACAACCATCACCACTACACTATTACAACGCGATACCCCATAAAGGAGGAGAGCAAGGGCAAATTTAGGCGGGCGATGAGGTCGCCGGGATGAGAGAGAGAGAGGGGGAGAAAGAGAGATCATGTGATGATGAGGTCCAGGAGGGACGAAGGGACGCATGCTAATTGGTGGTAATGATGATAAGGAGCATCGGCACGAGCATCGGAATTGCAATTGGAAATTATCAGTATAAAGGTATATCTTATCCGTACAAAGGGATGGATGGGGATGATGACAGAAGAGACAGAACAGAAAGGAAAGGAAGAATGGGGTTAAAGATACCTACAATATCGTTCATCCCTACTCCCACTCCCTACTCTACTCCCCTCGCCTCATAATACATGTTCTAAGCCTAAACACCTCTCTACTGCGAATAATGTCACGTAGATGAATTCAAGAACGGAGAGGTTAGTTATGTATAATTGCATATAGAGGATTGTGCAGGGGTTGGAAAGTGGAGAAGAGGCCCCCCGCTGTAACATTGTGGATTTCCCAGGCTTTGTGGCTTGCACGGTTAAGAACTTAACGTGTCATGATGGGGATTTCCCTCCACCCCACCCAAAACGGCAGGGGCGGCGGACTTGTCTCCAGGGTACCTACCTCCGTTAAATGGGAATTTGGAAAATACATGTATAGACTTCCAATATAATGAAATGAAAATTGTACTACCAATCTCTAAACGTCACAACTGCATACAAGGTTAGACAGACAGGCACACTAACGTGTACATACTGTATATACGTACATCTGGATATATAACCGTATATATACATATATTTACTGGGCTTGACTGGGTACATATGTATGTACATATATAACAGGTAGTCGGACCCTCGGGCTTGGCATTGGGATTTCCCAATCGAGGTTTCCTGTTTTTTCTCCGTAACTACATACACTACTTGTCCTCCCTCCATCTCTCTCACTCGCACTCGGTCTCACATTTCTCATACCGTGCGCGCGTGATCTACCCGAAAGACGGAGGGAAAGTTCGAAAGGAAGACACGGGATAGGACAAGAGAAAGCGATACGACACGGGGATATCCCGGCCGCGCCGAGGACTAGGGACAGCCTTTTCGGTATTATTCACATTCACACTGTTTTTGATCCTGCGACGAGACGAGACGAGCGCCGATCAGCGCGCACACACGTGAGAGAACGAGCGAGCGAAGGGAAAAGGAATACAGCAGAGCCTAGCCCAGCCTGGTCCAGCCTAGCATAGGAGCATAGCATAGGACAGGATAGGCCGGGAACCCCCTCCTCCCTCTTCCCTCTTCCTCAAAACGAGAGTCGAAAACCCACGAAACGCGCGATGCGAGGGATACCGACGATACAGGGCTTCAGCACGGTGCGGGCGCGCTCCTACCTGCTGCGTCTGCCGCTCTTCACCCGCGCCCTCATCGTCATCATTGCCGCCTTCTGGGTCGCATGCCTCCTACCCCTCTGGGACCTCCGCCAATGGGGCGCCCTGATACCTGAAGAGATGAATATCTTTACTAGTCAGTACATACATCTCGCGCGCATGGCTTGGATGGGGAAGATGAGTTTCTCTGAGTTTCTCTGCCAATGGTTGACGCGCACCGAACCTCCCGCGCCCGAAAACTTACGTTTGCTTGCAGTGTATCGACTCAATACCTTCCCGCTCATCCACATGGGCTTCTTTCACGCTTTCCTCAATATCCTCGCCCTGACGCCCCTGATGGAGCGCTTCGAGGGCGAGTACGGCACCCTAACGTCGTTGTCCCTGTTCTTTGGTCGTGAGTTCTGACCAACCACCAACCTACGCTTGCTACGGCTGTTGTCGAACGAAAGGTCGAATTATCGGATGACGAGCAAAGAAAAATGATGAATGGGACCTGTGCTGACTCGGTGATACGAAAAACAGCCTTGACGATGATCCCTTCTTTCGTATACATCCTCATTGAGCGGTTCATACTGCGGGGCAACACGGCGGTCATGGGAGCGAGGTAAGACAACTTCCAGGTTTTCTCCACACGGCGTGTCACATCATACACCCCAGACACGCAATCCAATACTCATACAGTTTGGGCACGGCACAGCATGTGGGTGTTCCTGCTCCTAGGCATTGAGGCGATCCGCACGTACAAGTCGAACCCCTACCTCGTCATCGGGACGCACAACATCCCGACGTGGATCTCGCCGCTGGTCATGGTTGCCGTCGTCAAGGCGCTCATGCCCAATTCGAGTTTCTTCGGACACCTAAGCGGCGTCGGTACCGGATATCTATGTAAGCACCCCCCGCACCTCTCACTTCCCCTTTCCTCCTTTCTCTACGACAAGTAAAGCTAGTTTGGACCGCAAACCGCAATAGGATGAACGGCTAATCATAGGGCAAACCACGCCACGCCACCTACGTAGTCGGGCTCGGCTACCTCAAGTTCCTTGCCCCGCCGGAGAAGGTGCTACGGTGGATAGAGGGCCGGCTTAACCTGCTGGGCCGCCTCCCGCACTACGTCAGCATCGACCAGAAGACGTACGGCCGCTTTGGCGTTCTCCCTACGGCGAACTCGCCGGCGAACGCGCTGGGCCTGGTGGGGAGTACAGGGCAGAGGTTGGGGCCCTGAAAGAGAGAGAAAAGAGTAGAAGGGCTTGGGGCTCTTAACGGGATGGATTTGGGGGGTTTCGCACTGTCTTGTTTGCAGTATTACGTTTCAACTTGGACGAAGGGAGGGGACGCTTGTGTATGAGAGAATGAAGAGGGTAATGAAACACGTTAGGAGGCAAAAAGGGAGGGGAATCCAAGGTAGAACACAAATCGAGGGGAGGGGGGCCGCTGGAGTGCAGCCTGTATATGTATATAAGTATGATGCATCCTTCCTCGGTACGGGGGTTGTTAGGTCGGTGGTGGTGGCATACTCGCTCGCTTCGTTGGTGCATCTGGTATCGTGCATACAAGGTTATGGAGCGGCGTTACTGGTTTTATTGGATTTTTGGGCGTCAGAATCTATATATATCATAATTTACGTCTACGGAGCTACCCAGGTATTTGGCTGGACATTATTTCTTTCGCATAAAGGAGATGCAATCGTAATGATACTACCTGTGGTAGATACCGCGAAAAGCGAAAAGGGGCAATAATGCAAAAAGCGGGGAGGGTTTTGTTTGAAGATAACCGGAGGTGGAGACAGGAGATATGCAACTAACGGTTAATTAAAACGCGTCCACGTCCATCCTCCATGCTAGCAGTGTTTCGACACGTATGTAACGAAGTAGAGCTACATAGTAAAAAGGAAGAGAACCCCTGAAATTGCATATCAAATAATATCAATAATATGTACCTAAATACATAGGTAGCTCTGACGGGACCAGACAGAACATGTCTATAACAACTCACTTTCGCTCTCACTCTCACCCTCACTCTCACTTCGAGTTGTATTATAACAACAAACCACGCTCATTATAATTCTAAGAACATCGCCAAAGGCCACGGGCTCTACAGCTTCTGGAAGCTCATTAGGAGCCTAATTGGTGATAATTGGTGAAATGGCCGGCCTCCTCGGTAAGTTCAAGTCCCCAAGTCCCGAGTTCACCTCCGTCTCCGCCTCCGCCTCCGCCTCCGACTCCGACTCCGTCCCGTCGTATCATCCGCCGCCTTTCCGTGGTCCCCGTTCTCGCGATTCGACTACCGCTAACGTCGGGGGGTTGTATATAGCTTCGGCGCTTCAGAGGATACGCCGCAATGACCGGCTCCTGAGGACATTACCGCCCTACGTCTCGCTCGTCTGCATCGTCATCGGCGTCGTCTGGCTGTTCATGCTGCCCCTCGACGGCTACTCGCGCCGCACCTACATCTCCGAGAATGCCCTCCTGCCCGGTCAGGTCCACGCCTACTTCGGCGGCAGCGATCAGCATATCTTCCGCGCTTACAGACACGAGATCGACGCTCTGCAGAATTCAACCAACGTAGAGTAAGTCCCAAACCCGGAGGCACCACTACGGAGGCACGCACGGCGCGGCCGGTAGAAGAAAAGACTTTTATTGGCTAACATGGAAGACGGGGTTTTCCACTAGGGTGAACGACGGTCTGGAGACCATCCTTAAGGGCGTTGGTGTCAAGGTCGCCCGCCAGAACTACACCTACCACTCCTCAGGCGACACCTACTCCGGCGAGAACATCTACGCAATACTGCAGGCGCCACGCGGCGACGCCACCGAGGCCATTGTACTGGTCGCGCCCTGGCGTAACCCTCGCGACGAGCTGAACCGCAACGGCCTGGCCCTGGCCCTTGCCCTGACGCGCTACTTCAAGCGCTGGTCGCTGTGGTCCAAGGACATCATCCTCGTCGTTCCCCCCGACAGCCGCACCGGCACCCAAGCCTGGGTCGACGCCTACCACGATGCCCACGATCCCCGGCACGTCGCCCCGCTGCCATTGAAGTCCGGTGCCCTGCAGGGCGCCCTCGCCCTCGACTACCCCCACGAGGACCGCTTCGAGTCCATCCACATCATCTACGACGGCGTCAACGGGCAGCTGCCGAACCTCGACCTCATCAACTCCATCGTGCACATCGCCAACGGCCAGCATCAGGGGTCCGTGCTGCAGCGCATGTGGCGGCACCGCAACGGGTACGAGGACCGTCTCGGGACGATGCTGCGCGGCATGGTGAACCAGGGGCTGGGCCACGCGACGGGCGTCCACAGCAGCTTCATCCCCTACCACGTCGACGCGCTCACCATCCAGCCCGTCGGCCGCGGCTGGCACGACGAGATGGGCCTCGGCCGCGTCGTCGAGGGCACCTTCCGCAGCCTCAATAACCTCCTCGAACACCTCCACCAGAGCTTCTACTTTTACCTCCTCATGAACCGCGACCGCTTCGTCAGCATCGGCACCTACCTCCCCAGCGCCATGCTGGTCGCCGCCAATTTCACCATCATGGCCATCTCCCTGTGGGTCCGCAGCGGGTACCGCGAGGACGAGGGGGAGACGCCCGCCGTGGGCGAGGCTGCTAGGGTGGAGTTGCAGAAGAAGCAGGGCGATGACGCCGACGCCTCTGGCAGCTCGGATTCTAAGATGCGGAGCGGGAGGGATGCTCCCCCTCCGCCTAGGGGCACTACGTCTGCTGCTGCCAAAATCGAGAGACACGTGTTCCTCCCGCTCGGCCTGGTAATAGGCAGCCAGCTCCTCGGCCTCGTGCCCCTGTTTATCTTCAACCACACACCATCCAACGTACGTGCTTCCTCCACTTATATATATATATATACATTAGATGCAGAATGTGTGTATGAGAGAGAGACTCCCTCGACTAACCTGTTAGGAATACAGCTTCTCACGCCCGTATTCACGATCTTCGCGCTAGCTAACGGGGCGCTCCCGCATCTACTCTCGCGCCTGCTCCCAGCGCCGTCCGCCACCGCTGCCGCTGCCGCCCCTCCGCAGCAGCAGTTCTACCAGCTCCTCAAGGCCTTCTCCCTCCTCTTGCTCGGCATGTTCCTCAGCGCCCTCGCCACCCTGAACTTCAGCCTCGCCCTACTCGTCGGCCTGCTCGCCGCCCCGCTGACCTTCACGCCGGTCTCTGCGTCCGTGTCCGGATTCCGCACCCACACCACCACCAACACTAACGCCAACGCCGCCACCGCAGCCTACGCGCTCCTCCTACACGCCCTCAGCCCGCCCGCCGTCCTCGCCGCCGCCGTCGCGCTGCTCAGGGTCTTCGCGGGCGCCGGCGCTGGGGTAGGGGAGATAGGCGTCGCTGATGTTCTGAGGGAGGCCGCCTTCGGCTGGGACGTCTGGGGCCTGTATACCCCCCTCATCGTCTGGTGCGTCTGGTGGCCCGCCTGGCTCGTCGGGTTCGTCGTCCTGCTCGGGGGCAGCGCCGCTGGCCGTAGGGAGGGGAAGCAGAAGGTGCCGTGATTAGAATGTGCGAGGGCCGGGTTGTGGATTGGAGGGAGGGGGGGGGGGGGGGTCTTTCTTTTTCTTTAAGAGGGATGTGCGTATATATATACTATTCGCGATGATGATACGGTGGAAATGGAGCATAGGCGAGGGGAGCACTGGAGGACCAGCGAGTTATTTTAGCGGACATGGTTTCTTAACTCTCTGGCTTTTAAGGGGGGGGGGGGGGGGGGGGGGGGGGATTTGATTTCCCACCCTGCCCTTGTCTCGCTGCATACTTACGCCGGACTTATGCGTATCCCCTGACCCTGCTGTCGCATTTTGGGAAGAGGAAGAGAAAAGAGCACGGGCGTGATAAGATCATACTACGAATATTGTTGTCATATGGATCTATATATATATATATATATGCATTTTGAATAGATGCTATTCTGAGATCAGGCCCCCCGAGCTAAGCTCAACCTCGTCGCAGTAGCCCCTTTTTTTGACTTGACTTGACTTGGCCCCGTCTCTCTTGGTGTGTGTGTACTTCATCCCCTTTCTTTCGGGCCGGCAGCAGTGTGAAGGGTTTTTTTCCGTTTTTTTGGGGGGGTTTGTTGAAGGGGGGAGATCCGCTTGCAGAAGTCGAAAGAGGGTATTGACAATAGCTTTTTGGCTTCCTCCAATCAATTTGTTTTTAGACAGGCTCAGGACAGTAGCCAGATCATCCACACCTCTCTGTTCTGGCCTGTTGACTTGGTTCAGAATGATCAGCCCTTTCACGAAGCAGCTAGTTATCGTAATTACTATATCCAGTTCGTCCTGGTAGCTGTATTGTCAGCCCAACTGGACTTTCCACCTGGGCATCTTGTTGCGTCTAGCATAGTAGAAACGTTCGCAACCTATATCGACATAACTCTCTCGGGTAGTATCGAAGGGCGCGAAGCTTAGCTAGGCCAAAAGGCACCCTCGGGACGGTCCGCAGAAACGGTTCCCGCCTCATATCGGGCCGCCGACGTGGGCGGCCTCGCGTTGTTTAGGGCGTCTTAACTTGGGGTCAAGAGTGATTGATTTGCGGGCAATGGAACACTCGTCCCTTCTAGTGATAAGAGTATGGGAGGCGGGACGCTAAGACATGGCATGGCTATGGATTGTTGAGTGTGGCGTCGCTGGTTTCACGTCTTCCGGAGAACGCCGGTATGTCGAGAGCCAGGGCCCCCGTTACGAAAATACCCTTTTCGGAAAGACGCATCCCTATAACTAGGAGGGTACATCTCCTCAGCCACATCGGTTTAGTTATGGTAAAACAGCCTCGCCATATCGAAATATTTTGAGGCTGTCCAATGCATTTATATATCAAGGCGGATGGAGACTTCCGTTGCAGTGGACCCTGTCAGATTGGTCTAGGATAAGGGAGAGTTAGTAACTAAAACGGGGGGAAACATCTTGTACTCAGGCAGGAGTGGAAGCGGTCACAAATGGATTTTCCAAAATTTGCATCAGTAAATAAATTGTAAGAAATAACCCAAGGAACGTGATTGTATTGTGTGATGCGTTGAAGCTCAATACAAGGTCTCTAGCTTAATACAAGATCTCTCCTAAATAGCCCGAACCGAGACGACCCGACACTATAGGAGACTGATGAATATATGTTTAAGGAGTGACTTGTAGTGAGTAATGAATTAGTGAAACAATGAAAAAGCAAATCCTGGCAATGATAGCATGCGCTTCATATATCTGTGAACCTAGCCAACCTCTATAAACGATCCCGTGCTGATCGTTGCTTCTTCCTTTACCCAAGGGCCCAAGACCTCAGGCTTAACACTCCCGCCAGGTCAGGTAGTGGATCTGGGTGAACTTCAAGTCGGCAGAGTCGACCTAATTGTGGGTATCATGGTTAGCAAAGTTTTCAGGATTTCCATGGGATCCAAGGCGAGTGGCAAAACTTACAGTCATGAGAGCCGGGTTGGGCGAGACCAGAGGGTTGATGCGGACCTCGGAGTTGATGTTGAGCATACCGTCGTAGCCGCAAGGCGACCACACAGTGCTGTCGATGCTGAAGGTGTCGGTCTTCTTGTAGTTGTCGTCGAAGGGACCGATGAGGTTGGTGTTGCTATCAGTCTGCAGAACATTCACCGTTAGCATTTCGTTCCATGGCACGATCCAGGCTAGTAGATCCAAAGGGAAGACTGTTTCACACTCACCTGCTCCGACTGGCCGGAGAAGTAGTAGGACGCCCTGACGACACCCTTCTGGCCGGCGGGGAGGTTGGCGTATCCGC
The DNA here is from genome assembly GCA_023313575.1 of Eutypella sp. D-1. Classification (NCBI taxonomy): domain Eukaryota; kingdom Fungi; phylum Ascomycota; class Sordariomycetes; order Xylariales; family Diatrypaceae; genus Eutypella; species Eutypella sp. D-1. The sequence continues at coordinate 153,552 of JAJTTP010000030.1, forward strand.
GGTAGTCGGCCTTGAAGATGGAGAACTGCCAGCCGCCGGGGTAAGTCATGGCGATGTTAAGCTGGCAGTTCTTGCGGGCGTCGGTGGGGATCAGGCCGGGACCAGTCTGCGCCACGAAGGCCCCGTACAGGAGCGTCAGCATCGACTTGTCCTTCGACAGCTGCGAGTTCACCGTGTTGGCGCCACATCCGCTACCTCCGTACGTCACGCCGCGGATCTCGATCGCGGTCGGACCGGCGGTGCCCGAGCTGGTAGTCCTGGTTGAGGTGGAGAACTGGCTGTTGGTGGACGAGCCCGGGAGGATGTAAGAAGAGGACGTGGTCGTCGAGGACTCGGTGCTCGAAGTCTCTGACGAGGTCTCCGTGGAGCTCACGGTAGTGGAGCTCTCCGTCGACTCAGTGCTGGTGGATACTTCCGTGACGGTCGCGGTAGAGGTGATCTCCGAAATAATGATAGAGTCGGTGGTGATGGTCTCCGAAGTAATAGCAGAGCTCGTGTTCCACAGGCCACTCGAAGTCGTGACGGTCGGCGAAACGAAGTCGCTGGAGACGGTGGAGTTCGGGAAGAAGCTGCTCGTGATGGACGAGAAGGTCACCTGGCCGCCACTCGAGGTTGCGTTCAAGGGAAGGCTACTGCTGGTAGTAGTGACATTGATGGGCAGAATAGTAAAGCTCTCAGTAGCGGACGAGGTTGTGGTGTCGTTGCGCAGCGTGGTCGTGTCAAACAGCGAGGAGGTCTTGATCGGTGCGGACGCAGTGCTGCTGGCAGAGACAGCGCTGCAGACGGTGGTGACATAGCAGATCTCCGAGGGAAGCGGGAGTCCAATACTGGGAAGATCAATGCCGCCCAACTGCGGTGCCGCGATGGCCAGCGAAGGCAGAAGGAGAATGAGCTCCGAAGTGAAACGCATGGTGCCGGTGGATTATTTATTAGATTAAGAGAGATAGTTGATCAGTGGAGGAAAGATGTCGGTAAGAGTGAAAGTGAATGAGGAAGGAGTGAAGAACCGAAGAATGAGTGTAGGAAGCTGGCCGGACTGAAGAAGGATGATGCGATGATGAGAGTGAAGGAAAGTGATGATGGACAGGAACCATCTCGACCCTTTATAATCTTTTTCCCCCTTATCTTTTTCCTGTGTGTGGTGTTGAGCCCATGAAGTCGTCGCCTCTCTTACGTACGGAGCCAACCGCTCGAGTCTGGACTCCTTGTCTGAAGGTGGTAGAGTGAGACTTCAGCTATCGTTAGTTTTCCAAGGGAGGGTTGTGTCAATCCTTTTTTCCCCCTCTTGCATGATTTTCTTTTTTGGTGTTGATCTGCTATGAAGTCGTCGCCCCTCATACGAGCGGAATCAACCGTTAGAGTCCGCACTCCTTGCCTCAGATAGTGATGTAAGACTTCAGCTATCCAAGGGAGAGTTGTTCTTTTCTCTCACAACCACGACTCTCATTCATTAACTATCTTGCCTATCTCGGACATCAACCCCGACCTGATGCGAGTCATCATGACAAGCAGTGGAGATCCAAGACAAGTACTCAGGGACAACATTACCCGCACGGTATTGCGAAACGACACGTGCAAAACGGCATTCCAGTGCTACTGTATCTGGACATCTAGATAGTCTCTACATTGGTGGACTTTGGAAGCCTATGAGCCAAATCCAGCCTTGCAAAGATAGTTCGCATATGGTGTCGTGGTCTATCAGAAAGTAAACATCAATTTTAAGATCCTATTGTTATTATGCACATCCCAACCCCAGCCAGACTTGCATGTGCATACATATGATATTTTCCGACGCAAGATGCGGAGGGCATCCCTGCGAATGACACCATCATACATTATACGGAGGAACCCGAAGGGTCATCCTTGTCGAGTCAGAAACTAGAAGCCCTAGACAGATTGATAGATCGCACAATCAAACGTCCTTACGAAGCCACTTTCCTTTTTCACATTCCATTGTTTTTGAACGCGCTGGTCCTTCTTCGCGTTCTAGATCTTCCTTGTTCTGGAGTCCACCTACTTTCTCCGCGACAACATTCATCTCCACGGCTGGCTAGCTGGGCTAATCATGAGATATTACAGAGTCCTAGACCCAACTGCGCATCGAAGAAGAACGCGAGATTTCGGGGTGGATATGCACATCCAGTTAGCACACCCGAGTCCTCGACCAACATTGAAACATTTTCTCATTTTGGGGATCGGTAAAGGGCCGGAGGGTCGATGTTGACATAGCCTTGGAAGGCTGTCTCTGATATTGTCCCCTAAATCTTGGCTGTGCTACATAGTGCTGTCCGACACGACCAGCCCTAGTTTCAGGACTGCAGTAGGTTACACTGCCAGTCCTGTCAACTTAGTGGAGTTTGTCATGACTGCATAGGCTGACCAGTATCCGATAGGATTCTAATAGGCCTCAGGTACGGCAAGACAAAAGTCTTACCAATCAAACAACATCATTTCCACTTCTGGCGCAGGGAGGTCCAGATAACATTTGCACGGGGGGCTTCTAGAATTCTCTGGGGTAAGTGAGCCTGTTTAGGTTCACCGGGTTTGCCAAATGCCATCTTGTTCATCTGCTCAGCATTGGCTGAGCTAGATCTTCTCCCTTGTACAGGAATTTTGAAGCTGCCAGGATCAGTTCAGTTTGACACTGTAGCGCCGCATCGTATCATTTCACGCCTGCACCTCCATCCCTTTGCAGCCCCAGGTCTGCGTGAAGCAGTAATAATAATATTCACATACTTTACTACGGCTAGGACTCGGCGCTCGATACATCATTACTGGTGACGTAGGTAGTGGCTACCTATGTCTAATATGTTTCTATTACACATCCAATGTATTAGAGAGTAGTGTAGAAATTCGATCGGAATCCCGGTGGTTCCTGACGGCCTGTAATTTCGGCTTTAGTTGAATTTCCTACTACAAACCGACGGTATCTTTGATAAAGGCTTAACTCCCCATTCAGGGTGCTATATGCCGCTGCCCTGTATGCCAAAGATAAGAGCGAACACCCAGTAGATTTCGTGATGAATCAGAGCGCCCATCAAGGTTGGGACCCACAGCCAAGGTGTGGGTCGCCTTAACCCCTATTCCCCCCTATTCACGATATAACTGCGATGCAATACAGCTCAATGATTCATCTAGCGCAACAACATTGTATAACCGTGATAGTCAACATATCATTCTATAGTACCCTATGAGGCGACACGTCTGCTGCCAGTGAGTTTCTATCTCGTTTCCATAACCAAGATGCGATATGCTGGGTCAATCACGTGGCCAGGGAGCGCGAAGTTGTGATAGCGGTCGATCCAGTTCTACTTAGATTAATATGTAGGTAGGGTTGCGATAATATTCGTAACTGGATGACGAAATTGCCAAGGGGTAGTCGTCTCAGAAACAGTCAAGAAAAGAAACAACAAAAAGTGGATAAAATTATCAAATTGGCATAAAGTTAAAGACAATATTCTAGATACAGGATGGGGGGTGCCCCGGCCTATATATATCCTGACGATCCCCGGAGTTAAGGTGATCTGATCAACTATATCCGTTATTATCCCTTTGTAGAATGGCCCCCACTAAGTGAGGCTCAACTGACCGTGATAGTTACTTACCCGTTGACCTGGTAGCAATCAGCCCGCTGCTACTAGTCATGTACTGGGGCAGTGATGGCGTGTCAGGGAATAACGATACTAGAGTAGGAGGTGCCGCGAATACAACAGAGGCCTCCCCATAATCAAACTATAGGGCTAGGATACAGCAAATATGATGCGCTGGCCCGCACTGAATATAGGGAGGGCGAAGCTCCCCTATATATAGACCTGACTCTAAATAGCCACCCCAGGGGGTGAGTGGGCTTATATCCCCTGTCATGGCGCCATGGTAAAGTTTGGGAAAATTCCTTGGGTGTGTCCGTAAGCAATTTGTCTAGGTACTCCATCCGGGCTACTACATCTCACTCACATGGAACGAGCCCCATGGCGATGCCCCCCTCGCCCCTCCCACCCTCCTCACCCTGACTTAGTCCAGGGGAGAAGATATGAATACCGTAAGTGAATGGGGTCGCTGAGACCGCAGTAATCAGACTAGCGAACCTTCCCACCGAACAACGGGAGTTTGAACGGATGTCATGACCACAACACGGCGGTACCTTTCTGTAGAATGCTTCGTCAATAGTCGAAGTTTTATAAGTGAAAGGGGAACGTGCAGAAGCGCGGTGGCATGACGATAATGGAGAGTTTCTCTTACTCCGGATAGAAACGATCATGGCGCATCAGGAGTGGACAGTGGGGGAGGGAGGAGAATGCAGCGGAAACGAGCCAGTGTCGGAAGTCTGTACCGGGGGACTATGTCTATGTAGTCTCGGTATGGACACCCAAAGCACCTAGGCGGAATTCCACGTGGTTGCCCCTTGAGACTACGCAGCCGACGTGGGCAAAGTGAAAGGAGAGAAGAAAATACGCTCGAAGGAGAAGAAAGGGTTTCGGTTAGCGCATCACGAAGCAGGGAGCCAGTGGATGACGAAGGTAAGTAACACGTCATACTTTTTTTTCAATGCTATATGAGTGTTGGACCTCACTTCCCCGCCCTGAAGGGAGGGCTCTGGCATAAACTCGGAATTACTTATCGTCGACAGCTTGGTTCGTCAGGGCACCGACGACTACGCGTGGTAGGTATATCCCGTGTGAGACTCGGCGCGGGACGGGACGGGACGGGACGGGGTTTGGATCGAGACTTCACCTCAAGGCACTGGATGTGAGAAGGCGTTTTTTTCTGGGTAATTGCCAACCAATCCGGGATCGATTCGTTTTCATACCGAGCAATAGAGGTATAGTTGACGCTCTGCTGATGAGACGCCCGTACCCGAGAGGGGGAAGGGGGCACGCTTTGCTCCCTACTATGATGGAACCATGATGGAAAGAAAAGAATATGTAGCGAGAATAGGGACTAAGGAAACGGAACGACTCACCGACCCACCCCTCCTGCGTATACGTTTCATCTCCGCCTATAGACGTGGCTTTGCCTTTTCTTTTTTCTCTCTCGCCTGCTGAGCCCTGCTGATGCGATGCGATGGGGTAAGATGGGGGATGAGATGGGATGGGATGGGATGTGCTCTGTAGCAGAGGCATACTACTCGAGAGCTATACATGCATGTGTATATATGTACAGAAAGAAGGGGGCGGAAGATGGATAATCTGCTAGTCTATTGCTCTTCCGAGAACTCGTTCACAGATGCATATGTAACTACTCGAGATATGTATAAGGATGGAGGACATAACAAGTGTAAATATTAGCAGCGGAAAAGATAACTAAGTACCACTCCGCCCCCACCCCGTCGACCTTGGGAGGGAGAGAGGCATCGTGAAGGGAATAAATGCATGTTGACTGTGTATCATAACGTCCCTCCTACTTTTTCTATCCTATCTCTTTTTACCCTACCCTTCCCCCCCCCCCCCCCCCAAACCCCGACCCTAAGTCTATATCCAAGTCCAAGTTGTTTACAGATAGGTGTTTGCTCCTGAGATTCTATCTCAGAATCCTGGCCCCCTAGTTTCATTTTTACTCATTTCATTTCATTTATACACGCATAGTTATCAGCAGGCAACGGCTGGGGGTCTTCGAGTGTTGTCGACTTAAAATCAAATATAGGAACAGGGTGGTGGGTAGGCCTCTCTTCTATGCCATGTCATTCATTCCTTGACCTTTTTTTTTTAATTTCTTATTTATTTCGTAATTTTTGTGGTTGTGCGTTTCCTCGTCGCGAGGAGCGGCGGGAGGCAGCCAGCTCTCTACGCGAGAGTGCTTGCTATCTATCTACCTGATTTTTTGTCCTTGACCCCCCCCCCCCCCCCCCCCAATCTTCGCCTGTTCTTATTGCCTTCTTCCTATCTATGATGTGACAGGGGTTGCTTTTAGTAGAAGGTGGGGAAACATATGGTATGAGTGAGTGATACAGGCGGTTCTCCTTGGAAAAAAAGGGGGGGAGGAAGGGTCTCTTTCATCTCTACGCCAAGGACTGATAGGATAGGCGGTAGAAAAACGACCATCCCCCTTTGGATTTCAACCACAATCCCAAACGCCTTGCCGGAACTAGGGCTCCTACCCATTAAAGGCGTCGCTTCCCCGGCAGCTTCACCGTTCCGCTATTCTGTAGGGCAGCGCTGCTTTTCCATCGCCACATACAAGCCCAATTAGTAATGCAGTTCCAGGAATGATGCACCTGGGCTAACGAGTCGCCGCGGCCCTTCCCCCCTTCCCTCCCCAAGGAGAACCAGACTCCTCTTACGAGGCCCAGATGTCCTGGCCTGTGGATTCGATCCAGTTGCCGAGCTTGTTGACATTCTCGCCCCAGTCGCCGAGGCGCTGGGCCATGGCGGCGATCTGGGCGACGTCGAGGATGCGGGGCTGGACCCAGGTGAAGTTGACGAGTTCGTCGACCTCGTCGATGGTGCCGCGGACGAGGCCGAGGCTCAGGGCCTTCATGACGAGGTGCTCGATCTCATCCTTGCGGACCTTGGTGTCGGCGGAGATGGCGGAGAAGGTCATGGCGCGCTCGTGCGGGGGGCGGCGGAAGACGGACTCGGTCAGGGCGGCGAGGTAGATCTTCTGGCGGATGGCGTCGTCGTGCTCGCGCAGCAGGGGGTTGCTGTCGATGTGACCACGCAGAACGTCGTAGGCGGCCAAGTCGCCGCGGTTGAAGGCGACGAGCAGCTCGCGCAGCCAGGCGTGCTCGTCGGTCAGGGAGGCCAGGATGGGGTGCTGCAGCAGCTCGCCAAAGTTGTAGATGGAGTCGGAGACGAGGGCGGCGATTCCGAGATCGTAGGCGCGCTGGCGGCGCTCAGTGGGGTCGAGGGCGGCGAGCTCGATGCAGGCCAGGTACAGCAGGGCGTTGCGGTAGTAGGAGGCGAAGTCGGCCTTGGCCTGGTAGTAATCGGCGTTTACGCGGTAGAAGGCGGCGTGGACCTTGGTCTCGACGGAGTCGAAGGACTCGAGGATGCGCTCGGCGCCGTCCAGGTCCCGGCGCGAGGCTTCGAAGTCGCGCAGGTCTAGCCGTACGCGGGCGACGGCGACGGTGGCGTAGACGCAAGCATCTTGTGAGTTCTCGTTGTCGACCTTCTTGGCGAGGTCGGTCAGGAAAGTGAGGCGTTCCTGGTCATCTATGTATACGAACGAACCCGTCAGCGAACAAGAAAGAAGAGATAAAAAAGAGGAGTGAAGAAGAACTAGAGAAGAACTACTCACCCCGACATTGTGTGGCAGCGTTCAGACCGAGATCGACGAGCTTCAACTGGTTAATCTTGTCGGCGAACTTGACTATGAAGACCTTGTAAAAGGGCAAACGCTGAGGGGCGCTTCCGGGGTGGGCGAAGAACTCTAGCAGGGCATCGGTGAGTTGATGCCATAGTTTCCGCTCCCAGTAATCTTCGAACTGGATGATGGAGGCCTGAAGCTCTTCGGGGGCTTCGTCGCGCTGTTCGGCGAGGAAGTCGGAGACGGTGTCGACGTTCATGATATTCTTTTTGGTCTTTCTTTCTTTCGTTCTTTCGTTCTTTCGTTCTTTCGTTCCTTGCTTTCTTTCTCTATTCTTTTTTTCGTTCGTGGGTGGGTGGGTTTATTCGATTCGTTTATAGAGATGTGTTTGTGGGTTGGGTGAGGTATTAGTCGTGGGTTGTGGTAGTTGGGTAAGATGGGATATGTAAAATGGTAGAAAGAAGGGAAGATGAAGCTCTCAGCTCCCACCAACATCTACGAATACCTGATAAGTACTGTAATGTCCAGTACCTAAGGTGTGCATGCCACTTAGGTAGGTATGTCAAGTACCTACGCGGCTACTAAGCAGCCTGATTAACTTGTGGTACGAAGTACGTACATGATAGATAGCTGGAGTGGGGCTACCTACTTACTTAAAAGAGTGGGGATATGAGTTTAGGTAGAGAGCTAATGATGCAAGAGTTACTCAACTGGGTGACAATGAAAATGGTTCACTGCCCAGCTATGTACCTATCGATGACTTGGGTACTGATCCATTTTCATTGTCATTCACTTGCTACTCTCCCTGTCTGTCTGTCTGCTTACCTAATGATGTAAATACCTTCTGCGACAGCTGCAACGTAGCCGGCTTTCAGCTGCCAGCAGTCTCCCACTCTCTCCAGCCAATGCGAACAGCTTCATTAAGCATCCAAATATCTCAGTAGTAAGTGCACTCTACTCTAAAGCTTCAAACCCACACGACTACCTACAAGCAGAGAGCTGCTGCGACCCTGACAACCCCGATAAACCCAGAAATACCCAGAAACCGAGAGGATGGCTTCCTTTCCTACCGCTGTGCGGTTCAGGCTCATCCCCAGGGTTGCCGTCAATTTCACGCAGGCCCGCCGCGTTTCCGATGTTGCCATCACCCGCACCGGGAAGCCCATTATTCGTGTTCAGGGTGGAAGGTGAGTCCTGGGGATAATGGACAATCCCCTTGAGGGATTCTAAATCTAAACCGGCTGCTTGCTGCTGACTCTTTTGCGCCTTTTTTTTTAGATCAGCTCTCGGAGGTACGATAGACCCATAAACCACACCACCCGTTCCGTTCCCCGATCCGTTCTCCGTTCCGTCTCGTCCCCACTCCGATCGATGCGACGGCACGAGATACTATAGACCATTATTCTGTCTCGCTATTCCATGCCATACCATGGTGCTGACCATTCTCGATTTATACAGGTCACACTGCCACCGTCTTTGGCGCAACGGGACAGCTTGGGCGATACATCGTCAACCGGTTAGGTATGATGCGCCGTTGCTATGCTTTGGATGCGCCCTATCTATACGCCCCCATCCATACGCCCATGAAGCTCTAATCAAAGATCAATATAATAACCGAATTCCATACGCACAGCACGACAAGGATGTCAGGTCGTCATCCCTTTCCGCGAGGAGCAGAGGAAGCGTCATCTAAAGGTCAGCGGTGACCTGGGCCGCGTACATTTCCTCGAGTTCGACATCTACAATACCGAGTCTATCGAAGCCAGCGTTCGCCACTCCGATATTGTCTACAACCTAATCGGTCGGGATTACCCTACCAAGAACTATTCCCTCGCCGATGTCCATATCGAAGGAACCGAGCGCATCGTCGAGGCCGTCGCCAAGTACGATGTAGACCGATACGTCCATGTATCTTCCTACAATGCCGACCCCAATTCTCCAAGTGAATTCTACCGTACCAAGGGTGTAGGAGAGCAAGTTGCCCGTAGCCTCTTCCCGGAGACCACCATCGTCCGCCCCGCCCCAATATTCGGCTTCGAGGACAGGCTATTGAACAGGCTAGCCAAGCCTACCACTCTGCTCACTTCCAATGATATGCGAGAGAGATACTGGCCTGTCCATGTGCGTCTTTCCGAGCATATGGCTTTTCTGTTGTTTGGGAAACTGCGCTGACAAGATGTACAGTCCATCGATGTGGGTCAAGCCCTAGAAGCTATGCTCTACGACGATAACACGGCCGGCCAGACCTACGAGCTGTACGGTCCCAAGGAGTACTCCACGGCTGCGATCGCCAAGCTTGTAGACCGCGAGATCTACAAGAAGAGGTGGCATATCAACCTGCCCAAAGCCATCCTGAGGCCCTTGGCCGCCGTCCTGAACCGCGTCCTCTACTGGCCCGTGCTGTCCGCCGAGGATGTCGACCGGGAGTTCATCGACCAGCAGATCGACGAGTCGGCCAAGACATTTGCCGACCTTGGCATCACCCCTGGTGACCTCAAAGACTACACATACCATTACCTGGTAAGGGACACCCATCCCGTTCTACGTGCAGCACGATGGATGCTAACTATTTTTCTCACAGTTCGGATACCGTAGCCATGCTTACTACGACCTCCCTCCTTCAACGGAGAAGGAAAAGAAGCAGGAGAGAAAGTATGTTCATGTGCTGGACGACCAATAAAGGACATATATATATCCCGTCTTTAGAGAACCGGGTCCAGGAGGGCTTGGAGAATGCGCACCTGTCTATTCCATATGGTATGGTCTAACAGAGGAGAGAAAGAGGGAAAGATGGAGAGAGAGAGGCACGTGTCGCGCTGTACATATTATATAACTCTTTTAGACGACAGGGCTTTTTTTCTTTCCTTTTGTTAACAAAGAAGAAGAAAAGAAAGAATAATGCAAAGAACTGACCAAAGAAAAAAAAGGAGAAGAAAAAAAAAACCTACTAGAAGCAAAGTATCCAACAAAAGAGAGGTCAATTGGATTGCGGGTGTAATGGGCACATATCCATACCTAAGATGTAGTGTGATTTGCTGGTCATTTTTAGCTTTTTGGCCACGACATAGCTATGGATATGGAGATATACGCCCTCCCAAATTTTGGGCTCACTCAGCCTTGGAACTTTTTTTTTTTTTCCTTCTTCCGACTTTTTGGGGGTTTTGGTAAGGCCACGACCTCACGACGACAAAGAAAAAGGGAAATTTCAAAACTGACAGCCTAGACCGCTTGGAAATTTAATTGCAGTATTTTTTTATTTTTTTGCATCTGCGTTTTTCTGGTTGTCATATTCGACCGGCCGACTCAGGAGAGAGATCAATTCCGACATCAAGCCCCAAAATGGTTGGCATCGACGATGAACCGCTGTAAGCGACGACCGCCCTTTCCTTCATCACTTTGCCTTTTTTTTTTTTCCCCTTCTCCCTATCGCCCCGCATCTTCACCTGACTTATTCCCGATCTCCATCTCATCACCCCCTTCACACAGTCCCAGCCTCAAAACTCTCTCTTCCCTAAATACTATACCTAGCATCAAATAAGAAATAAGTACGTACGTACCCTGGACTGACGGCCCAAACATGCATGCGCAAGGACGCTCTCGTCGCACGCGCTCGACGCGCTCAAGGAGTTCTACGCGGAGCGCGACGCCAACGCCGATATGTTCGCGCGGTTGAGGGAGGAGTCTGCCGCCGCCGCCAATACCGCCGCTGAGGCTGGTGGTGGTGGTGTCGATGCGGAGGCTGCTGGTGCTGATGCTGCGAAGCCCCGCGTTGTTAAGCCCTTGTCTATGGATGTCTTCTCTGAGGACTGGAATGAGTCGCAGTTTTGGGTGAGTTTTTGGTTTTGTGCTTGTGTTGTCTGTCCGGCTGTCTGTCTGGTGGACCCCCTGCCTGTCTGTCCGTCTGTCGGATTGGTTGGCGTTGAGAGAGAGGGGGGGGGGGGATAAGAAAACTGGCGGTTCACCCGGCTGGACATCATTTGGCCTTTTTTTTTTTGTTTTTCTATGGCTAGGACTAGGGCTGATGATGGGATGGGCCGCTCGCTCGGTGTGGTGGCCTGCCTCACTCAACTAGTACTCCGACGACACCGCAAACCTGCTCGCTGCTGAGCTCCTCGACGGCGCCACCGACGACGACGTCGTCGCTGTCGTTTCTGCCCCGAGCGTCTTCGTTGCGCTGAGAAATAAACTGGTATGTATATTATTTTTCCATCTCTACAGACTCGTGATCTTGAGGGAAGGGAAGGGGGGAAAAGGGGGGGGGGGGGGGGGTCCGCCGTTTGTTCTCTGTTCTGTGAGCCGGAGGGGACAAGACTGCATGTGTCACGGGATTTCCTGGCGGACTCTACTCCCCCTCTCATCTTCCAAAAAGAATTCACCAGAGGTCAAGTTCATACGTAGGAAGCTAATCGCCACTCTCGATAACCCAAACGAAATAGTCCGCCGCCGCTGCCGGCTCCCCGAGACCGCGGATCTACCTGCTTGAGCACGACCGGCGGTTCGCCGTCTTCCCCGAGTTCGTCTTCTACGACTACATGCAGCCCGTCAAACTACCTGGTAAGTCCGCTGATGTCGTGCTCCTCGTCCCTGACGCATTCTGGACCGGCTCGCGTGCTCATGGTCGCACATATATGAGTTAAATAGGTCATCTTAAGGGTACCGCTACCCGCGTCATCTGTGACCCGCCGTTCCTGAGCGAGGACTGTCAGACCAAAGGTACGTAATTGGATATCTCCCTGTCTCCTTATTGCTACTATTTCTAACATCCCCATCCGCCCTGAAAAGCGGCCCTGACCGTACGCTGGCTTTCAAAGCCTTCGAGCCCGACTCCGACTCCGACACCGCAGCCGCAGTCACGCCTCATCGTCTGCACCGGCGAGCGCATGGAGTCGCTCGTCCTAAAGCTGTACAGCGGCGGTGGCGGCGGCGGCACCACGGGCGTTAGAACCACCACCTTCGAACCCGTCCACGCCCGCGGCCTCGGGAACGAGTTCTACTGCTACGCCAACTTCGAGTGCGGCGCTTGGCGCTGGAAGTGAGGGCGGGGGTTAGTTCCTCATGGAGGAGTTCGTTCCCTATGCTCCACCTTCCCCCTCCCGGTTGGGGGTGGTTGGAACTACGGAGTGAGCATCGGAGGGAATTGGGTGAGCGAGTAGCAGCGCGCGGAGTTGGGACCTGCTTTTCTCGAGATGCGTCCCGCGGACATCTTTGCCAAGGGCGAGGTGGCTCTATTCCTCCCGTCACTGTTCAGTAGCCACACACGAGACGACTAGGAGTCGGTTTATGAGTATATATCCCGGGGCTTGTGGCGAGCAAAGAGTGCGCACACATAACGGAGAGAAGAAGGGAGGGGGGAAAAGCCTAGGCGTCCGGTCTCACTCGTCTCGGGAGTCCCTAGTAGGAGGAAGGGAATAGATAGATAGTCTGGACCGACCCGCGACGCATCGGGGTCTCCCGCGTGGATTCCGTGCGCACTGTAGTGCAAAAACCTAGGCCGATAAGATAGATAGATCGATTGATTCATCGTTCCGCTTGCGGCGATACTGGGTCTGTCTCGCGATGAAGGGGGCATGGGGGTGAGCAAGGCGGATATCATGTCGTGAATGCTTACCTCCTCCCCTCGCTCCCCCTCCCAGGTCGCGGCCGGTGTGCGGGCAGTTTAGACTCACTCTTTCTTCTCTAATAAATCACCTTACACGTATGTGGTTCCCTTCACACAGCAAGACATGAATAAAAGATTAGTTATGTCTACGATAGTCCCCCCGATATGTAGAAGCGAGCTCGCTGTTCCATGATGCTCCCATTTGCCGTCTTAGTCTACCGTCCTGCTAGGCGTAACATAATAATAATAATGCTACTTTATGCTATCGTTTGCTTCGCATGGACCGGCACCCGGCTCTCCGTGTATCTGTCACCGAGACTACACTCGGGCACAATACTCGCACAGCCCGAGATGGGGGGGTACGGATTGTCATCACGACCCAGGCTCCCGCGCGTTAGCTTTAAAGTCCATCCCACTTTACCCCTGAGCCCCGTGGCACAACATCAAATTTACATGATTGTGCGTGTGAACTGGTCGTGCGAAATGGATGGTCTAGAATATCTAACTTATCTGGATGGTGGGTGTCCGATCATGTGTTATATGTAGGAAGTCACTCGGCCCGAACGAAATGTTCAGTCCGCTCCGCTGTCGTGCTGACTGACTGACTGACTGACTGGGACTAGATCGGTGAGCCATCTCGAGAGGTGATGACCTAAGGAATAGGGTAGGGTAGAGTGATGTGGCTGGCGGGCCGGTCGTGCTTGGAGATCCGATGTTCAAGGTGCAATGCAATGTTTATCTGTATATCAAATAGTGGTACTTCGTGCCGTCGTCTTACGTTGATAAAAGTCTGCTCCCTCTCCTCCAGTCTCAAAGGGGGGATGGGTGGTTATAGAAATGGGTGGGAATGTTTAGGCACTGTTGACTATAGCATCCGCATGGGGAGAGATTCTAACTATCTTATTTGAGTACTCTGATCTCTTCCCTACCTTACTGAACTAGAAATATAATGTCGGTGATTACTTAAACGTATAGGACGCGCTCTCCTTATATCTGCCCCCCGGGAAGTGAGGGCTGATGACTCCTACCTGTTTCCTTGGACCTTGAACGGAGGTGGCGTCGTTCTTTATCTTTACGGTTCCAGCGATAGATAGCCTACCTCGCCTCGTAACTCTAGTGTTCTGTAGTTTGCTAATTTTGCGTACAGCATCTCGTCTTGAGGATCCGAACTTCATGGGGCAGTGGAAGTAGTACATATATGTAGGCACACACTGGATGTTTGTGTATGCTTTGGGGCGTTGAGAAGGATCTACTGGGCCTGTGCCGTGAACGTACACGATGACACTAAAAACGAATTGGACGGAGATGACATTGCTTTCTCCAAGACATGTTTTCCCCAGAGAAAACTCCTATATCCTATATGGATAGACAAGAACTGTTGTAGTATGTGATTGCTTCGCCCCTATTCGACCACACCACGTTGCCACGTGATAGTTGGACAGGGCCATACCTTGAATAGAGCTACGTCTACTTGAACGAGACACTCGCAAGTTCACATATCAAGGAAGTCATTGATCCACAAATCCGTATGTAGTCCGGATATCCAATAGGGTCATTATCTATCAAGGCTTATCAAGCCGTGTCGCGGGTTCTGTTGGACTACATGAAAAAGGGGCTTGCATGTCGTTCGGCCTACGTATGCACTGCATCATATCTTATCTACGCAGGAAGATACTAATTAGATCGTCTGGCTACCTCCCCAGGCTGCTAGGCATGCATGTGCGGACACCGGACATTTTCTTTCTTTCTTTCTTCAACAGTGGTACATACGTAACTTCATATGCAGAGAGCCTTTTTCTTTTTCTTTTCCTTTTCCTTCTGAATTCGACGGATCAGCGGATGTGCCGGCGGCCCCTGACTGAGATGAGCGGCCGCCGGGGCGAGGCATGGCGCGGCGCTACTACGCGCCTATGGTATATAGTAGCCGGCGTGGTACACGCACCGTTCCTGGGCCCTCGTCAGCTCGTCTAAGGGTATATCGACGACTACTAGTTAAGAACATAGGAGCTGAGGATAAGCAGTAATAGCGTTACTGGAGGATAAGAATCCCTGGATGGGGTGCTGGGCGGGCTTTTTTTTTTTAGACTTTGATACTAATTCTTCTTGCACTAAGGATCTTCCTCTACCTATTTAGATAAGTTTATCTACCTAAGTATATGGATTAGTCCGAGTTACCGGGACGCGGGACGATCTATCTTTAGGTTGCGCACTGAAGCACTTTTAAGGTATGCGTACATATATAATGAATGACCTGGGCCCTGGATTTGCGTTTCTTGTAGTTCCATGATTGGCTCGATCTGGGGCCACAGTCGTCGTTATCCTTCGACTGCCGGGTGCAGATCATTATATGAAGGACTTGTCACAGCTGTGTAATCGAGTTCGGACGAAAGCTGCTGACCAAGCCAAGGCGGGATACATCATTCTGTGGGAACGCAATGAACTGATAGTAATGCTTGTACGAAATTTCCTTCTCTGCCGTTACTTGAATGTCTATATCGAGCTTGGCCATGATCGAGTCAAGGACAAAACTAGCTCTTGATAGTGACCGGCCTAGTACCTGAGTTAGGAGAGACCTACGTGTTAGCGTAGAGGTTACCACCTAGACGGTTCAAATCAGCTTTTCGTCGAGAATGCGGGATGTCATGCGGAATGCCAGACCACGTAGACAGCTTCATTCATGTCGTCGGCGAGCGTCCTCCTGACCCCCCCGTGCGACCTGTACTGATCACAAACCGCAACCCCAATGGACTTAACGGACACCGTCTATCGAGGACTCGTACAAATACGGAGTACTCCGCATAGCCCCCCGTACACTTCCTTCACAGTAAGCCATCGCCAAGACCGGATCGGGGATTGGGAAGCGTTTGAGGCTTGTGTGAGCTTGAACCGGCCATGCCATCCACACAAGAAGACAACGAGTCTAACTACAATAAGTACAATTACTTGTCTATCTTGTCTATCTTGTCTATCTCGTCTATCTTGGAGTATGGATCACCCCTGCCCCTTATTGCCTGATTGCGTGACTGCGAGAAACAAGGCAACAGGGCAAGCAGGGCAGGTTTGAACGGGATGACCAGACTGAGCTGATTGGCCAGATCGACTACGGTATAGATTGAAGCTAATTTGGGGGCTTTCTACTTAAGTATTCTAGCCCGTGTAAGCCATTTCGTGTCCAGGTTGGTGTGTGTGTGTGTGTGTGTGTGTGTGGGCGCAACGTAGAGCAACGTCGGAGGTCGGAGGTTGGAGGTTTGGACGGAGACGGGTTTAGGGGACTCGTCATCACACTATGCATGCCTCTCCCCCACCCCTTTCTTTTTTTTTCTTCTTTCCCTTTAATTTATTAAAAAAATTAGCTGGTTGGCAGGAGTTAGGGGACGGAAAAAGAAAAGAGCCGAAACTAAAGACGACGACGACGGGAAGACGAGAAAAGAAAAAGAAATGGGTGGCAACTCCCGCCACTGCACGTTGCGCACTACGGCCCAGGCTATTGGCTGCCCCAACGCTAAGACGCCCGGTACCTGCATGTGTGCGCGCGGAGGAGGGTTGGAGGGCAGGGCAGACGTAAAATGATGCAGCAGAGGGCCAGTTTACATACTTAGGTAACTATAATTAATCGCATCTTCCAGAATGTCAGTTGACATTTGAATATATGGCTCCATTCAGGCTGGCTGGAAAGAATAGACGATAACCAAGTTATGCTGTCCATAGGTACAAAGTGGACCTTGGGTGTTACATCATGCAGAAAAGGCTATAGTTACCTGCTATAGCCGAAATTACATGCTAACCAACTGGGCAGGCTCGCCAGGTCATCATTCGAGGTACATTTATAGGAGGTATGAGCTAGGCTGTATGTACACTCTATAAGTTAGTATGTCCGAAACATGACGACGCTCCCTTGTATTTCTAAGTACCTTTTTTCTATCTTGCTGCCACACACACACACACATTTCTTACTCTGGCTCGGACGCGCTTCCTTGATGGGGTCATGTCATCCATACACCAAAAGGGTTGACAGAGGCTGAGAGGTTACCTATAGATAGGTTACCAAGACCACCTAACATCCAGATACGAGGTTTGGTAGGGTAAGCCGTCGATGGAAAGAAACAAAAAAGGTTAAGCAAGAATTTATCTTAAGTGCATACATAATAAGCCTGCAAAGAGTTATACGGGAGGCAATAATGTCGTATCGTTGGTGTCGTATATATCCATACGCATTTGCTTTCTTCACCATCAACTTATTTGTGACGTATATAGTTGGTTGTCAATAATTAATGACGGCATTTGCAACGGGCAAAATGCTCACTCCTGTCCCCCCCCTTCACTTTAGGAAGGAGATTGACGAGGTTGCGTTCGCCATCGCTGGCGTCCAATCGCTTTACATTGCGAGTTGGGAAGCCAGCGAGACCCGTTGCGATTAGGTCTGGGTATCTCTTATCTTCTTTGCGGGTTGGGGGTGGCTGTGGCTGTTGAACCTCGGTGGTAAGCAGAGAGTTCAGTTTTGATGGAGAGGAAACGCGAGGGAGAAAAAAAAAAACCCCTGCTTTTCGCATTAATGACCGCCACGACTGGTCCCAGGGCTAGGGGGGCGGTTTATCTTCGCGGGATTGCGGGACAACCACTTGCGGGAAGAGGCCGGGAGGCAAAAAAACAGACAACTCCTAATATGTACATTACTTGTTGCTGATTTGTCAGTGAAAGATGTTACCCCTTTTTGCTTAGGTACTTTACACCTCAAGTATAGCATGTACCGTGTCTCCTTATACGTACTGTACAGCCGATAAGAACTCCCTGTCCTTTTATGCTTACCAGGTAGGTACCTACCCAGTGGATCCTTCTGTCTCCCAGGGATCCAATGATTCTAGAAGTGTATGTAGATTCAGATAGTTGTTGAGGGCATGCAATCAGTCTTTGCCGCTCGTGATATGTTTATCTCTAAGTTAAGTATGTTGAAGATAATGGATGATATAGTGTCGACATGTTCAACTCGTGGTACACACACACAAACACACACGCACATATTTATAGATCACGACCTGCCTAACACAATATTCGAAGGAAGCAAGTTTCTACAAGTCTAGACGGAGGTCAAGACACGAGATGTTACATGGGTTCACCACGAAGGAAAGGCTTGGCGTAAAGCGGAAGCCACGGGACTGGTCTTGTAACCCCAGCACCCTTGCTGTAAAAGTCTCCTCTTACGTGCATACATGCCATCATGTACCTGCAACTAGTAGATACATATAACCGTCAGGTCAGTACGTACGTGGTGGAGATTCACCTGGACATGTAGACTGGTAGAGCGTAATTGTAGATGTCAAGATGCCTTCATCATTCACGGATTCCAGCAGGGAGACCAACTAATATTCTGGAGGCATAGGTTCGTTGGTCTGCCCGCGTCCCGGAATCTACATTGATGTAGTGTAGACTACCTCAGTATGCAGGTGTATGCTCCTGATACTAGATATGAAGATGATGCTGCTCTGTTGTACTAAATATGTAGTCGCTACGTAGTTCGCCTCGTCGTACTGGCATAATTATGTATGTTATACTAGTGTATGAAAGGCATGCTAATATGATCGTCCGGTATCTTGCCCGCCGATCCACTTACAATGTCAGGCTTGTCAGGCAAACAAGACGCGGGCATGTTCATCCTCGCCTTCAATCTCAACGTTGAGCTCGACGACTTGAAGATCTTGACGATACGTGATGGTTACCTAGATGTAGTGAACAGCAAGAATAAAATGACTTTTTCAACAAGGGTCAGCACGCGGGCTCTAGAAGTACCGACGATATACCATTCACCACTCAAGCACTTGATGACTCTGTCACGGTAGTAGACTCCTCATGGATGCCAAATGCCAACCTACCCATTTATTATTGCACTGCCACTAACACATCTCGATCCCTCCCGACTGGACCTTCTGGGCCCTCTCGAGGACTGGCCTGTTGTATGAGCTGGCGGCGCTCGCTGGTACCCATAGGACGATCCGCATACCCACATAGAACGGTCGATTGGCGCTTCGATAGGAGACAGTTGCCCCCTAGCCTAGGATGTCCTGCCCTATCCTGCCCTGTGCACCCCTGTTATCCCTCTTCCCCCTGTTGTCCGCCGTCTCGATATGCACAGAAAATAATCCGCGCTATGCCACACGGGGGAGACTAGTAACCCCCCTGTCCTCCTTGGCCCCTTGCCCCCTTCTCCTTTTCCATAATTCTTGATTCTCGATCAGTTCTTTTTCTCAGCCCTCTGGCCGTCACCTCCGACTTCCCTCCCCTTGTCCTTGTCATCTTTTTGCCCGCTCGTCGAGTTTCTTCCCAAGAAAACCATACACTCGTTAGTTGGTTTGTCGCCCTTCGTTTCTGTACGGTTCATCATAGCATTCTCCCCTTCGTTTCCTCTTCGTTGCTACAATCCTCTCCCCTCATCCCGGCCGTGACTTTTGAACCGACGCTTCGCACCTCGTCAGCGTGCGTCTAGAGCAAGGCAAAGCCAAGAGAAGAGGCCTCGGACTCGGTAGAAGTGTGGTAAGCAAATTTATAAGTATCTGAAAAAAGTAAGAAAAAAAGAAGGTGTCCTCGAAAAGACGGATAGACAGAGACGGAGACGAATCTCTCAAGGCGGTGATAATATCGCTTTATTTTCCTGAACTGAACTTCCCCCGTTAAACATTATATCGTTGGCGTTTTTTTCTTGTTCTCCGTCGTGCCTGTCAACCTGTCTTTCCACCCACTCCGCCCACCCATTCCAACCCCATCTCACCCGTTGCACTGCATAGCTTTCGAGGAATCTCTCGGAGGGCTTACGTTCGTTGTTCGACGCGCGTGATTTAAAAACTGTTGCAAAAATTCCCCGATAATTCGGGCAAAGAGTGAAAAGACAACTCATAATATTTAATACTGTCGGTTCGAACGAAGAGCGCAGAATTATCATCCCCTTTAAGTGGTTTTGGCATCTTGAACAGTCCAGGGGGTTGAATTCCCTGAATCCCTACTACTCCTACCCGCTACCAGATACATATCCACCTACATACACCATACACACGTAAAGACCTATTCAGGTACACGTACATATAATACCTGCAGGTGGGTACTATTACTACCTAGCAACTATCAGGTACCTCTTGTACTGCATAAGTATTATCAGGAGTGCCCGAAGTGCTTTCAGGGAGCGCTTACAAGGAACTGCCCAGGTATTCGGCTCCGCACAGGTACAAAAGTCAAATCCGAAACCAACCAGCCCTGGAGACTGGTTGCCAGACCCAGAGGTCCGTAACACATCTGCACCTTGCACCTTGCACCTTGCGCCTCGCTCGCACCTTACACTTTGTACTGTACCTTCCCATTTGCATACCCACCACCCCTTTTTCAGGCAATTAGGTCTCTATTTTTTCGAGATGTATGTAGGCTGCTAGGACAACCACAGTAGCCAGCCACCTGGGTACCTCAACTGAAAGCTAACTTGGAAATAGCGCTAAGAAGGGACTAAAAGTACGAAGTGCCACCATTCTTAAGTACCTACTTAGGTACTGAAGAGTACCAAAAGTTTTTTACATAGGGGAGGGCCACCCGCCAATAGTTAACCTATCCTACCTACCATTTACCGGCTACCGCCTGTACCTGCCTATCGTTCATTCCCGACCCATCCCTCCAAACTCAAACAAAGCTTGGAAGGAACAAATCCGACAAATCCAATCCTTACTCTACAACGCGGCCAAAAACTTTCTTCTTTTCCCCCTCTTCCTACCAATCCAACCCCCGAAAAAAAGCGTGTCATCAACACACTTTCATCATACAGACAACACACACTCTCACACATAGTCAGTGGTGTAGGTAGCCACAAACAACAATAAACTACCATCACCTTCACCATCGTTTACTACGACTAACCAATACAGTCAATTTTTCCCTTTTTACTTGACTTTCAAGTGGGAAATTGATTTTGTTTTTTATTTCTTTCATTGTTTCATTGCTTGTGGCCGGCCACGTACATTACGGTACCAATACAACGCGATACGACACGGCAATTGATCATTTCTCATTATCATCATCAACATCACCAGCAGATTGAACATAGACATTTTTTTTTACGCATTTCTCGGATTCCCACAACCTCGAGACTTTCTCTCGCTTTCGGTGTCTTGTTAACTTTCGCCTGGAGAGGGATTGGCTCTACATCCAAGGGGAAGAAGAAAAAACCCAGTAATTTTAATCGATTCAGACTTTACTGTACACGCTCTTTCAATGACTCTATGATCTGGTAAGTATAAACAATTCCTCCCCAACTGAACCTGCATGAAGTTCCCAATCCTTTCTGCATATACATACGATACGCGCTTGAACCCGAAAATCTTCATCATTTCGGTGATATCCAACCAATGAGCATTGCTTCGATGCCATTCATGTTATCATCATCATCATCACCATCTTCTTCTTCCCTGTCGCCGTCTTTTCTACCACGTCTTTCCAATGAGAACCTGTAATGCCTAGCCTGTGTAATGCCCTAACTAACATCCCATCTTCTTGCTTAGAACTCCCCAATTTTAATACTACTAGCCCGAAACGACAGCAAAAATGTCGGGCTACCCAGGAGGCGGTGGCGGCGGCGGTGGCCAAGGCTATGGAAACAACGGCGGCGGCTACGGTCAGAACACCGATTCGTACTACCAAGACGATCATAATGACCAATACTACGACAACCACGGTTATGACGCTCGCGGTCAGCATGGCAACAACGGTAACAACGGCGGCAATGGCAATGACGGCTACTACGACGAATCGTAAGTGTTTCCTTTTACCCATCTAGAGCTTACACTTGATATAGCCCTTCCTTCATTCACTAACCGCTGTCATTGTAGCGGTTACTACAACGCCGACGCCAACAATCCCTACCAGCAAGACGGCGGCTATTACGATGGCCATGATCAGTACCAGAACGATTACTATGATGATGGACAAGGCGGTTACTACGACCAGGGCTACCAACAAGGCCGCGGCGCCGGTCCTGAGGACGAATCCGAAACCTTTAGCGATTTCACCATGAGATCCGATATGGCTCGCGCTGCCGAGATGGATTATTATGGCAGGGGTGATGAGCGGTACAACAGCTACCA
The DNA here is from genome assembly GCA_023313575.1 of Eutypella sp. D-1. Classification (NCBI taxonomy): domain Eukaryota; kingdom Fungi; phylum Ascomycota; class Sordariomycetes; order Xylariales; family Diatrypaceae; genus Eutypella; species Eutypella sp. D-1. The sequence continues at coordinate 175,503 of JAJTTP010000030.1, forward strand.
GGACGGCTACCGGCCACCCTCCTCGCAGATGTCGTACGGCGGCAACCGATCCTCCGGCGCTTCTACTCCCAACTACGGTCTGGATTACGGTAATGCTGCTTTTGCACAGAAATCCCGCGAGCCCTATCCAGCCTGGACCTCGGACGCTCAGATTCCCCTCTCCAAGGAAGAGGTTGAGGATATCTTCATGGATCTGGCGGCTAAGTTTGGTTTCCAGCGCGACAGCATGCGGAACATGTACGACCATTTCATGGTTTTGCTCGATTCTCGTGCCTCTCGTATGACCCCTAATCAAGCCCTCTTGTCACTGCACGCCGATTACATCGGCGGTGATAACGCCAATTATCGGAAGTGGTACTTCGCCGCTCACCTTGACCTTGACGATGCCGTCGGTTTCGCCAATATGAGTGGCAAGAAGAAGGCCCGCAAGTCGAAAAAGAAGTCGAAGAAGGGTGCTGAAGATGAAGCCGAGACTCTGGAGGATCTCGAGGGTGACGACAGTCTCGAGGCAGCCGAGTTCAGGTGGAAGACGCGCATGAACCGCATGTCCCAGCACGATCGTGTCCGCCAGGTGGCTCTGTACCTCTTATGCTGGGGTGAGGCCAACCAAGTCCGTTTCATGCCCGAGTGTCTCTGCTTCATCTTCAAATGCGCGGATGACTACCTCAACTCTCCTGCCTGTCAGAGCCAAGTCGAACCCGTCGAAGAGGGTACTTTCCTTAACAACGTCATTACCCCGCTCTACCAATACCTCCGTGACGAGGGATACGAGATTCTGAATGGCGTGTACGTCCGCAGGGAGCGGGACCATAATCAAATTATCGGTTACGATGACTGCAACCAGCTCTTCTGGTACCCTGAAGGAATCGAGCGCATCGTTCTGCAAGATAAGAGCAAGCTGGTCGATGTGCCACCGCAAGAGCGATACGCCAAGCTGAAGGACGTCAACTGGAAGAAGTGCTTTTTCAAGACATACAGGGAGACGCGGTCGTGGTTCCATATGATTGTTAACTACAACCGTATCTGGATCATCCACTTGACCATGTTCTGGTTCTATACGTTGTATAACGCACCCCCGATCATCACCGAGAATTACGAGCAACAAGCCAACAACGGCCCACCCCCGGCGAAGATGTGGTCTATCGTCGGTGCCGGAGGTGGCATCGCCTCTCTGATTCAGATCATTGCCACTTGTGCCGAATGGGCCTACGTGCCTCGTCGATGGGCCGGTGCTCAGCATCTCACCAAGCGCCTGATATTCTTGATCGTTGTTTTCCTTCTCAATGTCGGCCCTACCGTGTACGTGTTCGGCATCGAAGGTGCGGCGGACACGACGCCTGGTCTGGTTGTCGGCATCGTGCAGTTCTTCTTCTCCGTTTTTACCTTCGTGTTCTTTTCCGTCATGCCACTCGGAGGTCTTTTCGGAAGTTACCTAACTAAGAACTCTCGCCGCTACGTTGCGAGCCAAACGTTTACGGCCAGCTGGCCGCGCCTCAACGGGAACAATAGGGCCATGTCGTACTTCCTTTGGGTTATCGTCTTCGGTGCCAAGTTTGGCGAGTCTTACACGTACCTGACACGCTCCTTCCGAGACCCTATCCGTTTCCTGTGGATCATGAAGGTCGACTCCTGCCTTGGCGATTTCTACCTCGGCCAGGAGCTTTGCAAACTGCAGCCGCTCATTACGCTTGGCCTGATGGCGTTCACTGATCTAGTCTTCTTCTTCCTCGACACGTACCTCTGGTACGTCCTGATCAACACCGCCTTCTCCATTGCTCGCTCTTTCTACATCGGATCTTCTATTTGGACCCCGTGGCGGAACATCTTCTCTCGTCTGCCAAAGCGCATCTACTCGAAGGTTCTGGCAACGACTGATATGGAGATTAAGTACAAACCCAAGGTTCTCATCTCTCAGATTTGGAACGCTATTGTCATTTCCATGTACCGCGAGCATTTGTTAGCTATCGACCATGTGCAGAAGCTTCTGTACCACCAGGTCCCGTCAGAACAGGAAGGCAAGCGGACCCTGCGTGCTCCGACTTTCTTCGTCTCCCAGGAAGATCACTCGTTCAAGACCGAGTTCTTTCCCACGCATAGCGAGGCTGAGCGTCGTATTTCCTTCTTCGCCCAGTCGCTCTCGACGCCGATTCCTGAGCCTCTCCCAGTGGACAACATGCCCACCTTCACGGTCTTCATCCCCCACTACAGCGAGAAGATTCTTCTATCTCTTCGGGAGATCATTCGAGAGGATGAGCCTTACTCTCGTGTTACACAGCTCGAGTATCTCAAGCAACTGCATCCTCACGAATGGGATTGCTTCGTCAAGGACACCAAGATTCTGGCGGATGAAACCTCTCAGTTCAACGGCGAAAACGAGAAGGGCGAAAAGGACACGGCAAAAAGCAAGATCGATGACTTGCCTTTCTACTGCATTGGTTTCAAATCTTCGGCACCCGAGTACACTCTCAGGACCCGTATTTGGGCTTCTCTGCGAGCTCAGACTCTTTACCGAACGATTTCCGGCTTCATGAACTATAGTCGCGCTATCAAGCTCTTATACCGCGTTGAGAATCCGGAAGTCGTCCAGATGTTCGGTGGCAACTCTGACAAGCTGGAACGTGAACTGGAGCGTATGGCTCGCCGGAAATTCAAGATTTGTGTTTCCATGCAAAGGTATGCCAAATTCAAGAAGGAGGAAATGGAGAACGCCGAGTTCCTGCTCAGAGCCTACCCGGATCTCCAGATCGCCTATCTTGACGAAGAGCCACCTGTAAACGAGGGGGAGGAGCCGCGCATCTATTCTGCTCTCGTCGACGGCCACTCAGAATTCATGGAGAACGGCATGCGTCGACCTAAGTTCCGAGTCCAGCTTTCTGGCAACCCCATTCTCGGTGACGGGAAGTCCGATAACCAGAACCACGCCATCATCTTCTACCGTGGAGAGTACATCCAGCTTATTGATGCCAACCAGGACAACTATCTTGAGGAATGCTTGAAGATCCGCTCCGTTCTCGCTGAGTTCGAAGAGATGAAGTCGGACAATGTTTCGCCGTACACACCCGGAGTTAAGAACGAGTCCTTTGCGCCTGTTGCCATTCTCGGTGCTCGCGAGTATATTTTCTCCGAGAACGTTGGTATTCTTGGTGACGTCGCTGCCGGTAAGGAACAGACGTTCGGTACACTGTTCGCGCGAACCCTATCCCAGATCGGCGGCAAACTCCACTACGGTCATCCTGATTTCTTGAACGGTATCTTCATGAACACTCGAGGAGGTGTCTCCAAAGCCCAGAAGGGTCTCCACCTGAACGAAGATATTTATGCTGGTATGAATGCTATGTTGCGCGGCGGACGTATTAAGCACTGCGAGTACTACCAGTGTGGTAAGGGTCGTGATTTGGGTTTCGGTTCCATTCTGAACTTCACCACCAAGATCGGAACCGGTATGGGTGAGCAGATGCTTTCTCGAGAGTACTACTACCTGGGCACTCAGTTGCCTCTAGATCGCTTCCTGTCCTTCTACTATGCCCATCCGGGATTCCACTTGCAGAACATCTTCATCATGTTGTCGGTGCACTGTTTCATGATCGTCTGCGTACACCTTGGTGTGCTCCGGAACCAGACCATTCCCTGCGAGTACAACCCGGACGTACCTGTCACGGATGCCCTCTTCCCTACTGGTTGCGCCAACACCGATGCCCTCATGGACTGGGTCAGTCGCTGCATTGTTTCCATTCTCTTCGTCTTCTTCCTCGCCTTCGTACCCCTCGTGGTGCAGGAGTTGACCGAACGCGGCTTCCTACGTTCCGCCACTCGATTGGCTAAGCAACTGTGCTCGTTCTCGTTCTTGTTTGAAGTATTCGTCTGTCAAATCTACGCCAACTCGGTTACCCAGGATCTCTCGTTCGGCGGTGCCCGCTACATCGGAACGGGTCGTGGTTTCGCCACTGCCCGCATTCCCTTCGGCGTTCTTTACTCGCGGTTCGCTGGTCCCTCGATCTATTTCGGTGCCCGGTTGTTGATGATGCTGTTATTCGTCACGGTCACCATGTGGCAGCCTGCCATGGTATATTTCTGGATCTCGCTGCTTGCTCTCTGCATTTCACCCTTCGTCTACAACCCGCACCAGTTCTCGTGGAACGACTTTTTCATCGACTACCGCGATTTCTTGCGCTGGCTGTCCCGCGGAAACTCGCGATCCCACGCTAGTTCCTGGATCGCGTTCTGCCGCCTCTCCCGTACCCGGATTACGGGGTACAAGCGAAAGGTGCTTGGTGACCCGTCAAGCAAGATGTCCGGCGACGTCCCCCGCGCGGCCATGACTAACGTCTTCTTTGGTGAAATCATCGCCCCCCTGCTGTTGGCCGTCGTGACCATTATCCCGTACCTCTTCATCAACGCCCAAACCGGTGTGAAAGACAACGACAGTAGTGCCAAGGCGACGAACACTATCCTGCGTCTGGCCATTGTAGCCTTCGCGCCCATTGGTATCAATGCTGGAGTCCTTGCCGCGATGTTCGGCATGGCTTGCTGCATGGGTCCTCTGCTGAGCATGTGTTGCAAGAAGTTTGGTAGTGTGCTGGCCGCCATTGCCCACGCGCTCTCCGTGATCATGATGCTGGTCTTTTTCGAGGTCATGTATGTCCTTGAAGGCCTCATCTTCGCCAAGGCGCTTCTCGGGATGATTGCGGTCATTGCGATCCAGCGGTTTGTGTTCAAGCTGATCGTGTCTCTGACTCTCACCCGTGAGATGAAGACTGACCAGGCCAACATTGCCTTCTGGACGGGCAAGTGGTACTCGATGGGCTGGCACACCATCTCTCAGCCAGCACGTGAGTTCCTCTGTAAGATTACGGAGCTGAGCATGTTCGCGGCCGATTTTATTCTGGGGCACTTCCTGCTGTTCTTCATGCTGCCCATCATCCTGATCCCGCAGGTCGACAAGCTGCACTCGATCATGCTGTTCTGGCTTAGGCCAAGGTATGTTAAAACAATCCCGTTCTTGGTTCTCCTGTCGAAAAACGCAAGCTAATGTGGAATTCTAGTCGTCAAATCCGCCCACCCATCTACTCGTTGAAGCAATCCAAGCTCAGGAGGAGACGCGTTATCCGTTACGCGATTCTCTACTTCACCATTCTTATTGTCTTCGTCGCCTTGCTTGCCGGCCCAACGGTTGGCGGCAAGTATATCTCTAAGGACACCTTGAACGACCTCGACTCGAAAATGCCGATCGAAGGATTGTTCCAGCCGAACAACGGAGATTTGATGAACAACACCAAGAACAGGACAGAGACTGGCACTGGTGCTCCGGGCTACAGTGGTGTCGCCCTGAAGACTATGACTAAATCAGCGGCTGATTCGGAGGCGACGGACGACTCTTCTAGCAATGAGAAGAGGGGGTTCCGTTTCGTATAAAGTAGGGGGTTACAAGAGATTGGTTGTACCATAAGTCGACGGCCAACGAAACCGTTCGTGGACCGTCATAAAGTATGTTGCGAAAGAAAAGGGGAGGGGGAGGGGGAGTAGTTGCTAAACAAGGCAAGCAAGACGTAATGGTTATTCTATTTCATTTTCTCACTCAGTCTAAAGGAAAATGGGCCTGTATTGAATTGTGATTACCTGTCTGTTCAGGAAGGGGGTGGAGGTTCGGTCGGCATAACATATTTGAGCTTTTTATCTATACTTTTTCCTCGTTGCTCGTCATTTCTAGCTTGCCTTTTTGTTCCTCTGCTGCCGCGCGTCTTCTCTAGAGCGAGAGAAGTCGAAATGAATCGTTTTATTAATCACATCGCAAATAACTTATGTGGTATCTTCGCTTTGCCTCCTTTTCCCCTCCTCCCTCCCCTCTTCTGCTGTGTGCGTGCGCTACTGTGCCATGTTCGATATACCTCCCCTAACCCTGTTTGCTGTCTTCCTTTCCTGGTGATCTCAAGATGTTACTACCATAGAAGGATGCCAGCCGAGTAAGCACGCACGCGTATATAAGGTTCGATGTCATTCACGGCACGGCACGGTATGTAGACATGGTATGTAGACATGGTGTTATGGTATATGAGATGTTCTACGTCTGCCATCGTCGCAGCTTACCTTACCCGCCTGTTGATCTCTGGTTTGAGGAGATGGCAGTGTCGTGTGTGTTGAGAGTTCTTGGATTACTTATGCATGGCAGGTTTGGGGGCTCGCGGCTGAATTGCGGTTTTAGTAGGCGGACTGACTATCATGCCCCCCCCCCCCCTTCATCTATAACTGACTGAGTCTACCGGGGTTTGTTGTTTCTTTCCACACTCCTAAGTCAACTTACTACTCTTAACTGATAGCCATTGTTCGTCCTACGCAGTAGTTCCTTGTATATCTGTCAAAGATAAGATTGGAAATGAAATTAAACCCCCTGTGCCCAATTATTTATATACTACGCTTTAGGCGCTCTCTTGAACTCCTATCGATGTTGGGTCGGCGCTTAGTCCGGGCTGCCGCTTAGTTCCGGGCCGGCTACATCGTTATATCACATCGCAGAGCCCGTGTATGAGAGTGTTCGGGCTGGGGCTGCGACATTCTGGGTAGTTAGGTATACCGTAGATACATACATATGCATTTCGGCAAGGTAGGCTAAGCTAGGCAGTCAGTATTTGAAGCCCATTCACTTCTTAAACACGGCAGTGCCGTCCGTATCGGAGATATATGTTCGGATGGATGTGAAAGTCGCCGGTAGGTAGGATAGTTAGAGTCGGAGGATGGATCACGTGTTTCGTACCCGAAGATCAAGGCATGACGAGGCACCTCGATTTCCGGGCATTTTCTTCCTCTAGGCGGTGGCGAGGATTATCTCGGCACCTGGGGGACCGTTGCTACATCAGTAGTTACCTACCTAGATGGGATACGGTTCGTGTCTGGCAGCCTTCTACGCGGTGGTATCGGCAGGAGGTTATGACGGGATCTTGCCGTTATTTAGTCGTCATCACGCTAATCGTTGAGCCTGGTTGCCTGGTAGAGCTTTCTCTCTTACTTTTACTTTCTTTCGCGGGAAGGTGGTTAAACCAAATGGGAAACCAGATATTGCGCATCCATGGCCTCGTTCATGCGAACATCGAGATCCCGCCAATCCCGTCGGTCTCCCTGTATGGTACGATGTTTTTTTTTTCTTCATTAAATATCATGTAGTACGGCTGTGCGGCAAGGTGATGGGCACATGAATTCGGATGATAGAGTTGTAAAGCCATTTTTACCCCTGCCGCCCATCGTTGGGAGGTGTCAGAATTCTTGTGCCCGCCACGTCTTTGTGTAAATGTATCTTTTGGGCGGGAGTGACGGATTCTGTTACGTATGAGCATGTATATCCTTCACCTTTACCCCAGAGTGGCAGACCAGGCTACCGAGGTAGATTTCTTACGTATGTCTCTGTGGGCTTCGTCCGATGTACCCAATGTCCAATACCGAGGGATCACACTGCACTACATAATTGCTTACCTGCGGCACACAGTGGTGAAAAAGCTTAACATGCGTAATTGGTTACCTGTGCCGTGATATAGCAGCTAACAACGGAGTAGGCCAACGATGAAGCGGCTGGGGAGGCGCATACAATGGAAGGGCCGAGTGGCAGTGTGGACGAATGTATCTCAACTGCCAAGACTGCAATAAGTAAACGATAATGGCTACTTAGCTTCGCTAGCGGTAGTTAGCTGATACTGGCACTCTGTTCTGCTGGTTGTCCGGCCTTCGAAGATCGGGAGCACGAGCACATGAAACAGGGCTGCTATGTCGTGGCGTTAGCCGGTGGTCTTGGTTGGTTGGCTCCGTTGCTCTGTGTACCATCTCGTTATGCGGCCGCAGACGGATCACTGACTGGACCGGTAGGACAGCCCATCGCGTCGCCAAGAACCTAACGTAAGTTTTAGTTAGACGATGGCGACTTTGCTGATGTACTATATAGGGACGATCTGCGTCAAGCTGATCAGACCTGCCAAAGAGGTGTTAACTCTACAGTACTACAGTATCCCTGGGCATTGTGGACGGTGCAGCACACTTTGGCGCCGTTAACACGATAGGGACAGACCATGGGAAAAGAGTAAGCCGATCGTCTGATTTCCAACCAGCGAACCGGTCAAATTCAGTCTCTGCCCAGTGTCCATACCTCGGCTACGGACTGTACGAAACGCTCCGACTACTTGTACATACATAGTAGTAACCTGGCCACTGGCTGGCCCTTTACCCGCGATAATCAGCGAAAGCTGCCCAAATATTTCAATGTGGTAGCAGATAGTCATAGTTGGGCAGTCCAGCACGAATTCTTCTGGGCTTACATCATCGCGTCTGGAACAGTCGTATTCCTTCTATCTACAATTCCTTCCGCTCTATCTTCCACCCCGTACCACCGAGGATCTTTGGACGTCGTCACACCCCCGACTATACCAATACCGGCAGCTACTTCTTTAGGGGTCCAAGGCCACGGTGGCACTGGATTGGCCGCCGGGGTTATTGAGAAACAAAGGGGCAAAGGCAGTAGGCGATCGTCCCATTGGCTACCAGATCGGCAGGCCGATGAACGAATAAATGCTAAGAAATACAGAATCACTGACAGCTGCCTAATCGATCAACTGCCGTCTACTCTTACGTACGTGCGTACATGGTATTGTCTGGGCATTCCGTATCGTACCGTTCTAACTGTAGTAAAGCCACATTCTGACCAACGTAACTTGCTGATGACTGGCACAAACTGATGGACTGAGCTGAATTTGCCCGGCGCTCGTAAGATGTCGATCGTCGACTACATGCCACCATTTACACCCAATAGCCGGACGCCAACCCGCTGGATGGCATCCTCTGCGTGCTCCGAGCTGTCCAACGCTGCTACCATCAGGAAGTAGGTTGGTAGGTACCTTATGTGTAAGCTTTGAGCACTGAAGCAATGGTGGTATGTGTCAGACTTGTCTTCGTGTTGGATCCTAGCAGCAGCAACAAGACCCCAAGACGACAGGGAGGCTCACATGTGGGGATCGCGCGGTAAACCCACTTAGCACATGATTTGCCTATCCCCCATGTAGAAGGACCAAAAGACCCTGTAGCACGCCCAACATGTTTATATCATATCGAACTATACTTTGCTATAGACGCCAATACGAACAAAGTTGGCGGGGATGTCTGCGGCCCCGTTGTCCCCCAAAGTCCATTTCAGCCCCTGTAACACATACAGTAAACTGACTTGCCAACATGCCTTCCTAACCGACGTGGCGCAGTATATCCATATTCCTTCCTTACTCGGCTCGTATTTTTGCTTCCATTGGATGGGAAAGATCGGTGACCGGCATTCACATAACTTCTTACGGGCTCAGGCTCGAAACTCTCCGCCCAGCCACCTTGAATTGGGCAAAGGATTGACGTGCGTGTAGAGAGGACAAGCCCGACGGATGAGGCGCATGATGTATGTAGTACGGATACAAATCCATAGTTACCTGCTATTCATAGTTTCTCCATAGGATTTTCCCCATACTGTCAGACGGGAGTCAGTGTACGGAAAGACGAGAGGAGAAAAAAATTAATACATATTTGAACGCCCAGCCCGCCTAGAGTGGGTTTTTTGCTTTTTTGTTTTGTTTCCCCTTCTTTTTCCCTCTCTTCATTTCCTCATCCCCATCAGACAAGAACATTACCGTACCACAGGTCCACACACTGCCCAGATAGCGAACTAAGCTGTGAAATCCACCGAAACCCATCTGTAACGCACGTCAACGAAACCACAGTTTAACACATTACCAAGATGGCCCGCCTGAACAAGTCTCTGCTCGCCGTCCTCGGCGCTGCGGCCCTCATCAAGGCCCAGGAGGTAAGTCGGAAGTCCCCTTTTTTCGAAGCTCGCACGTTGGCCCAACTCGTGTCCGGCCGTGCAACGAGACACCATGTTCTCCCTAAGAGAAAACAATAAGAGCTAACATCAGGCACCAGATCTCCCTCCCCGTTGAGAGCCCTACTGACACTGGGCTGCCGACTACGGACGTGGAGGCGCCGACGGAGACGGCGGACCCGACGTCGACCGGCGGCGACTCGACTGAGGGCCCGGGGACGCTGACCGTTTCCACCGACACCAGCATCGTGGACCCGGCGCCCACTAGCTCGGGCAGCGGCGACGATGACGACTGGGTCGCCACTCTACCTTGGATCACGGGCTCGACCACCTTCACGACCACGGGCCCCGACGGCCAGCCCACCACCGGCACCCTCAACGAGGGCTCCGGCCCCGGCGACGCCACCACCACCTCGGACGGCGGCGACCAGGAGCCCACTGCTGAGCCCACCGGCGAGCCCACTGAGGGCCCCACTGACGAGCCCAGCCCCACCACCGTCACCTCGACTTCCACTGAGGAGGGCGGCAGCGAGCCCACCGACGGCGGCGACAGCGGCAGCGGCGGCGACGAGGGTGGCGACAACAACGAGGGCGGTGACGGCGACAGCGAGGGCGGCGAGGGCGACCAGCCTCCTACCGCTGCTGCGTCGCGCGTCCAGGCCGTCGGCGCCGGCCTGTTCGCCGTGCTCGCCGGTATCCTTGCCCTGTAAGCTGTCAGCCTACCAGCCAGCCAAGCCACTACGACTACGACTACAACTACGATCACCGCTACTGTTACAATCGAATGGATTAATGATGGGGGGAAGGGGACGATAGGTAGTTGATGATGATGATGATGTTGATGATAGGGAAGTGGGGGGAATGAAAGGGGGCTATGATTTTTTTTTGGACTTTTTTGGGCGAGATTTTGTGTTTTGAGATTGAACGTACATCGCATTGTATCGTATCGCATCGCATCGCACTATACCTGACCGCATCGCATCGAATCGCATTATCTTTCAAGTCTAAAGCATCCTTCTTTTAACTAGTTCAGCAACGACAAAATACCATAAATGCATCACATTATCATTATAGATTGCCCATTTAACTAGGCTGAACCGATCGCTCCTGGGGTTAACTCATCCGGTGTAAAAGCCCAGCCTATGTAGCGACACTGCCAGAGGCGTGGGATCACACCCACATGTGCCCAGACCTACTAAGCGGAGATTGGTTTTTTATAAGGCACCTCAAGACTCGAACGAAGTCTTGAAGTCTTGAAATCTTGAAATCTTGAAATCTTGAAATATATGTGTGTGTGCATACGTATCCGTAGGCAAGCAAACGCCCGGCCCTACGCCTGCGTATAACTACCTGCTGTACGTGATCTTATCAGATCTAGCTCCTAATCAGTCGCTGATATATATATATTTATACTTAGGAATAGTTTACTGTTCCTCCTTATAAAACCCCGTCCTGCGTTCCGGACGGGTAAGTATGCTCCATCACCAAGGTTACTCCATAACTTAAGTTCCTGTAATATGTCGATATAAGCAAAGCAAAGCAAAGCAGAGCAGAGCAGGTGGCTCAACAGCGTTCATTTCGCCTATCCATCACGCATGTTTCTGGGATGAGGAGCCACAAGCGATACTTCTAGCCATAAAAAATGATGTTAGCTATGCCTTAGATACCTGGGTATAACCAACTACCCCTATCTTGGCTACGGGTAGTCCCGCACTTTCTTCCCTGCCCAACCTTAGCTTTATAGAGATCCCCTACGTCTGGATGCGTATGGTTTTCTTCCGAAGCTTGCGGGATGATAGTGTAGATGCGGAAAACCTGAAAGACTACGTGCTCGTGTAGCCTCCCTATTTGCCTGGATACCTATCTAAATACTTAAGTACATATGTAGGTATGTCCTTATCCATAGATGTACGTACGTAGAAATATCAATCATCTGCCTGTCGTGAGTACTCTTTCCCTCTCGGGTCAGCTAGCAGGTGAATAGCTACATAAAGATACAAAAGTACGTAGATAGATAGGTGGCTGTACCTTCTCAAGCTTCTCTACTGTTGTTATCAGATTGCGTCTGAACTAAAATATCAAATAAAGGGTAGGGTAGCTTATATGACAAAAATGAATGTGTGTAATCACTCCTAACCTGGAACCCCCCTGCCCCTATTGTACTCCCCACCTCTCACAATCAAGTACAGGTAGATATCACCACCACAGCACACCACCAGCATAAGACATAGGAAAAGGGAATAACCGGAATTTCACATATGAATCTCGTCCTTTGATTTGGTTATCCCGTATAGGATATTGAGTGGTGTTGGTAGAGTCTTATCGGGCAGGCACCAACCCATTACCTGGTTTGGTACTGGTAAATTCTGCCACCTCTCTCACCTCTTTTTTGGTAAAAGATTTTTCCTCGACAAAGTCAAGCCGACGATTTCTTGGCCTTCCAGTAAACCCAACCTACGGAGACGAGTCAGGTGAGTTCGGTTGTCCCTTTATTACCAAGGGTCTATTGTCTACTGTCAAAATGTCTATTGCCCCTGGATACAAATATCTATTGTCTTGCCTCGAAAATGCCCCTCCCTTGCCCCGACAGCCACCATTCCTTTACGCGCCTACAAACACGCGTAGAATGCCTATAGAATGCTTCGTTGTAGTTCGCGACAGATTGAATCAAATGGTAAACAAAGAGATAAACGTCTGCCACCTTTGAGTATCCGAATTCGCGCCCTCACCTTTTTGTTCCCTTGTCCGTCATTCTCTTATGCCCGTCGCTCTTTGGCTAATTCGTTGCCTCACTGTCAGGTCAAGTCGCTCGTTATTTGTTTACGGGAGTTTTCTGTCATTGCCTACGTCAGAATTCGTTTCGGTTCCTTTTCGTCATTCGTTGATCCTTTTACATGTTTCGCAATATGAAGTTTTTCGTCAGCATCATCTTTGGCGTCCTCGCTTCGTTGCAGCTGTCGGCTGCGCAACCGGGTAGGTTACAATGACGCCCGTCGTAACACCCATAGTCTCTTTTGATATGCCTAGCGATCACCACTAACTTCAGTCGTAGGACGCCACCACCCCCGTCACATTCATCGCCCGAGGGCTCACGCTCACGGTGCCCTCCATGCGAAGCGGGACAAGCTCACAGTTACTGATACAGCTCACCCTGATCCCACTGAACTGCCTGAGGTGGTTGTGTACGTCGATCAGTTCGGCTCGACCGTTCGTACCGCTACCGAGACTGTCGTCTATGCCGCCCCTCCGTCCTCAGAGGCTCCTCCTGCGGCCACGACTGCTGCAGCCGATGTCAACACGGAGACCCCTAAGGTTGTATTCTCTCCCATCTCGGTGGAAGAACCCGCACCTTCTAGCTCTCCCCAGCCAGAGACATCACTTCCCGAGCCTACGCCTTCCGAGCAGAAGCCCACGCCGACTTCGGCAGTGGAGTCGAGCAAGTCAAGCGTCAAGCCGAGTCCGACCCCTGATGTCCCCCCTCCCTCGGACGGTGGTAACCTTCACGGCGTCGCTTATTCCCCTTACAAGAGTGGCGGCGGCTGCAAGTCGAGCCAGGAAGTTCAGGACGACTTCGCGCTCTTCGCCAAGGACCACGGCATAATTCGCTTGTACGGAGTCGACTGCGACCAGGTGGCCTCGGTCTACGCAGCGGCTAAGGACTATGGCAACAAGCTCTTCCTAGGCATCTTCGACATTAGCCAATCGGCAATTCAGGAGGCCGTCTCAGCTATGGCCGCCGGAGTAAATAACGACTGGGGTATCGTTGACACCGTCAGCGTAGGCAACGAGCTTGTCAACAGCGGTCAGGCTAGCCCAGCGCAAGTCGTGTCCGCCCTGGGACAAGCACGTGCGGCCCTTAAGAGCGCCGGATATGATGGCCCCGTCGTCATCGTAGATACCTTTGTCGCCGCTCAAGCCCATCCCGAGATTTGTGAAGCGTCCGACTACTGTGCGGTCAACATCCATCCGTTCTTCGACCCTAACACCTCTGCTGGCGATGCGGGCAAGTTTGTTACCACCACTGTTGGCAATATTCGGAGCAAGCTGTCCTCGGACAAGCGCATCGTCGTTACCGAGACTGGTTGGCCCTGGCAGGGCGATTCCAACGGCGCTGCCGTGCCTGGCATGGACCAGCAGACGAAGGCGCTCTCGTCCATCAAGAGCGCCTACTCGGACAAGCCCGGAGACGTGATCCTTTTCACCGCTTTCAACGACCTGTGGAAAAAAGCCGAGAGCGGCACTTTCATGGCGGAGCAGTTCTGGGGCATGGGAGGCCGCTATTCGCCAGCCGACAAGCAGTGATAGTAGTTGTTGGCAGACGATTCGGCGACTGCTTTTTACCTGCTTCCCCCCCTTATCTCCTTCATCTTTTCCCCTTGTCTTCTTTTTCTTCTTTTCTTTTCTCTACCTCTGTTTCTTCTTCTTTTAAGTCCTGCGAAAATTTGAGCGCAGGAGTATGGGTTGAAATATCGCGAGCCGCAAACTTTTTTTTTTCTTTCTTCGGGAGGCGAGATAAAATGAGCTGTGTACGAGGTCGGGGTAGGGGGCCGCGGTGGTACGGTACGGTTCTGTTCGCGCACGCATACATTTGGTCACTGTATGGTATGCATTGCATTCTCTTCTGTGGTACATATTGAAGTGAAGTTGCAAAATTTCCAGATAAAGTTTTCGTTGCAGATAAACAAACCCCTTGAAATAAAGCTTCTCGTGCTGTGTGATGATTGTGGAGAAAAAGGGGTTAATTCATACCTGTCACCCCCTGAGCGTTGACGTCCAGTTAGTTCGTCAGTTCATGGCCGACATTAAAAACCAGGGATGTTCTTGACAGTAAAGTAGTTCTTCGTATTAGTGATTATTATATTTTTCTAATGATGCATGCATGCATGTATTCCTCCGTATGTATACAAAGGCCTCTTTTTGCTACTGTATACTCCTCTCGTATGGGCCTCGCATCGGTAGAGGCCCCAGGTCTATGTATCGTCATAACTTACTCCACCTCCCTTATCGTGTCCCCGCAACTCGTTCCGTGTGTCGTGTCGATGTTGGTTATTTGTACAAGCAAAGAGAAAAGGGGGTAAGGGCGAGGTGGGTGGTGGGTGGTGCCGTTATTTCGTATCCGTAATCGTTCACAGTTCAGCAGTGTTACGCTCGATATTCAGCGTAGCTGTTGTGTATAATACACACGTATATATATATACACGTCGTGAGGAAAGTGATTGCTGCAGCAGTGCAGTTTTAAAAGCCCGGCGGGGCGAGATGAGGACCGCCGGCTTAGGTAGACAGCGTCGGCTGCCTGCTCGACTTCCGGGTCATGACCTTGGTGATGGCGTGCCGGATGATGACGCCGGCCTTCTCGATCTCCTTCTTGGACAGCCCCGACGTGATGCAGACCTTGAGGGCCGGGTTGATGACCAAGTCACTGTCGTTGAGCGGGCCGAGCTTCTTCACGACCGGGAGGCTCTTGAGCTTGGTGATCAGGACCCCGTTGGCCAGCGCCTGTATCTTTGGTTAGTTTTTTTCAAACTTGTCCCCACAGCCCTTCTTGGCTTGAGGGAAATCTCGTTCCCATGGGACAGACATAGAACATACCTCGTCTACGCAGTCGAAGAATAGTCGCTCCTGGTCCTCGTAGCTGAGCCGCCTGGACTGTATAACCTCGGGTTTGAAGACTAGGAGCATGACGGGGTTCTCGGGGTGGCTCGTGCACACGACCCAATCACTGCGGGGGTCGAGCTGCGCCCTCATCGCCTTGATGTTCTCGCGGCACTGTAACAGGATCTCGGGGTTGGACTGCAGGAGGTTCAGCGTCTCGCTGGCGGTGACAGCGGACATGGCGGGGAGGGCGGCCGAGTAGGTGTACGAGGCGGCGTTGATGCGCTGGTGCTCCACGGCGTCGCGGGAGCCGGCGCAGAACCCGCCGGCGGCGCAGAGGGGCCCGGCAAGAGAACCGATGATCATGTCTACCTGTGACGGGTCGACGTTCTGGGCTTCGGTGAGTCCTCGTCCGGTTCGGCCGAGCACTCCGAACGACCACGTCTCATCCAGCACGATGCGGAACTTGTACTTCTCCTTCAGCTCAATCTGTAGACGCCCGTGGTTAGTCAAAAGTATACATGTATATAGCATATAGCCGAGACTGGAATGGGTAGGAACGCACAAGCTTTGGTAGGTCAACGCTGTTACCGGTCAACTCGAAGAGGCCCTCGGTAACAATAAATCTCCTGGTCAGGATCTTCTTCTTGTTCTGCTCCTGGACAACCTTCTTCAATATCTGTTCGAGATCCTCCATGTCGTTGTGCTTGTACCATTTGATGTTGCTCCTAGAGGCCTCGAGACCGTTTCTTAGGGCGTGGTTGGCCATCTTATCGGCTACGATGACATCACCGCGCTTGCAAAAGGACGGGAGGGCACCGGATAGGGTGGAATAGGCGTGGGCGTATACGATGCTGCTCTGGGTACCGAGGAAGGATGCGATGTCGGCTTCGGTCTTCATGTGGACATCCTGGGTGCCGTAGAACTGGGGAGGACCGCAGGGGCCAACTCCGTAGGTGCGCAGGGTCTGGATGGCCTTCTCCTTGATGGTTTCGTTGGCATTGAAGTTGTAAAAGTTGTAGGTAGCGAGGTTCGTGACGGTCTTTCCGCTGGCCAGCTTGGACTTGGGACCGGTAGGTCTATTGAAACACCAGGCGTTATTAGCAAGATATCCCCGTCTACTCCCATCCTATATTGTTCATCACATTGCATTCCTTACCCAACTATGATAGGTAGCTTCTCCAGCTCAAGCTCTTCGGAAGGAGTCTGATGGGCGGCCAGAGGCTCGGGCTCCCACTCCCTCACGAGCTCATCGATCTCGTCTTCGCGTAGCTTCACATAATTGGGGCCATGGGTCGGGTACGAGGGCGACAGTAGATAGCGGATGAAGAAGATGACGAGGACGAGCTCGATGGCGGAGCGCACGGGGTCATTCTGATAGCTGGACTGGATGTATCGGATCAGGACGGCGCTTCCAGGGACCTTCTGGAAGGCCTGGGAGATTTCGTGAACGGAGGCCTGAAGGTAGGCCTGCGCCTCGTGGAGATCCATCGCGGCGGCGGCGCGTTAGATCAAGTGCCTAGGTATGTACGTATGTATGTGTGTGTGTATGTGCGTATGTATGTATGCTATGCGGTGAATTTAAAGAAGAAGGCAAAGTGATGCGCTATCCATGGGCATTATTATATATATATACTTGTATAATGTACGAGGCGGGCAGTATGTATGTATTAGATATAGACAGAACACAATGGGCAGAAGGGGTGTTGGTTGCTAATAGCAGATGAATTGTGTTTCTTTTTTTTAATATTTTTTTTACTGTTCCCACATGAAGCTATCCCGGGATCGTGGAAATAAAAACCCCAGTAGAAGGAAAAGAGAGAGAGAAAAAAAAACAGTACACCTAGTTAGACACACGGCTGGCACGATAGATGCAGGAATGGAGGAAACGGAATTGGCACGGGACAGACGGAGGACTAAGTGAGGATGACGGAGAGAACACTAGGACAAGAGAGAAACCGAGTTGATCCCTTAAATTTAGTCTGATCGGTTTGTACCCATTTACATTGGAAGGTGGACCAATTAGATGAGCGGAATTGGATGAGCCAAATGGACAGACAGGAATGGGCTGGTACCTGACAGCAGCAGCCTGTCAGCGGAAGGGCAGGGCAGGGCGGTAGGGCGTTGCGGATCCCTGCAACCTTGAAGTTACCCATTTATCCAAAGTGCATTGCTTACCTAAAGCGTTAATATATACTTACAGCTGCTGCCACCTGTCGTATAGCTTAAAATCTTGCCCAGCTGGATTTCCACTTATATATCCCTTTGTCCCCCTAACCCCTGAAGTGTTCAACAATATTCAATTAGATTATTCACCTTCTTGTTATTCAACCAATAACTATGTTTAGGTAAATATTACTGGCAGTTTCTAGGATGGAAAAAACCAATTGATATGCTGCAGTGAACTGGAATAACTGATGCTAAATAAGACTAGTAAACTACCTAGGTACTTAGCTGGTGAATCTGGTGCAGGAACGCTCCTTCCTCCTTCCAACTCCGTATATGTAGATACGCGCCTGCCATTTCACTTACCCAGGTACCCTTATACATTCAATGACACCCTCAAGCTGTCTTTAACAATACGAAATACATACGCTATAATACTACCGCGATTCTGCCTGGCAGAAAACACCTCGCCGCCCTCACAAGCGGCCATCCGACTCACCGCCTTGGGCATATAAATACAACGCCTCCCTCGCTCTCGTCGTCTAATCCTTTTCAACTTTTCTTTCCTCACCTATCTACGATTGTTAGTAGCGTTCGTGCCCCTTGATGGGTTCCGAGTGGTCTCGTTTTTGGATATTGCTTGCGAGAGGCTACCTTGGGACCAGGAGGGAGGTGCGAGCCAATTTTTGGAACTGGAGACGTCCCCCTAGGTCTCCTTTTTTTTTCTCTCTTATTCTTTTTTCCTTGAGCTTTCTTCCTGGTCTTGTTACTGGGACTTGAGGAAGAAGTTATCCGTCCCTTGTGACTGACTGACTGACTGACTGGCTGGCTGGCTGGCTTGTGGTCTGTTTACTACCCTACCGGTCGACTTGTTCGGACGTTATAAGTTCCGCCTGTGGTCCTCTGCGCATCCTAAACGTGTAGATTCCAAACGCCTCAAATGGAAATAGACCTGTTGTTCTGGTGCTGCGGTGCTCACTTCTTGAGCGCGCACCTACGTATCTTGTCTTCTAAACGGCCGGGTACTACCATCCCAAGCAGCACGCACTGTTATACTGACGAACACCGGGCAACCGAACTGCTTTGAGACAGCATGCTTATCATGTGCGCAATCACTGGGCTTAACACTCGCCATGAACACCAGCAGAGAAGTTCCTTCTGCATTGCAAATTCATTGTATCATGTTGAAGCCCTGCTGGCCTACCAAAGCAGACTTCATCTCTCTTTGCTATGCTGTGGCATCTACTGAATGGTTAGCTTATTAAATAAAAACATATACAAAGAATTCACCTGGCTGGTAATAATACTATGTCTTCCTTCCCAACCTGCCATCGTTCATTTTCTGGTAGAAAGGAATTGCTCAGCCGCTAGGTACCTAGCTAGCTATCCCTACCTTTCTACCAAGAAGGTATGCATGTATATGGGCATGTATGAACGCAGGTAATCCCAGAGAAAGAAAATCAAGTCCCTTTATGGAAGCTTCACATATCTCCTTGTCCTGAGTAGCGAGGACCTTGCCATTATGATCGTCATATTCATAATCAAGGGAGGCATTCGGGGATGAATATAAACCATAAATGGCATCTTACATATCTTGTATCTAGGTAATGACTAAATACAACAGCGGCGGGCCCAACGAACCACACGGGATAGTTAGCCATAGGGACGGTACTGACATGAGGTCGGTCGATGACCGGTAGATTCATATATTCTCCCGGGCCCCCATCAAATTAGAGAAGGGAGTTCTCATCTGTCTGAACGGAGAAGGTCCGTCTTGCTAGCTACCCGGCAGTCCAGACTTGTAATTGGCAAGTAAATGTCCCTCTCCACTACCCGAACACTCCAACCACCACGAGTTCGTTTTCTTTCTTTTTTTTTTCTGGTTCTTCTTGACTGAAATGACAATAATGCCGAATCATATCCGGCCCCGCAGAAGAACGCCATGGAAATAAGACATAAGTGGGATAAACCCGAACGCCGATGTTCGTGACCGTAAGTAAGCACCAACCTCGCTGGAGGTGGGATGGAAAGCAGAAAACCCAAAGAAACGCCCAAAGAGATCGCCCAAGAATCCGCGGCACAAAAACATGAGTTAACGGTAGAAAATGCTGCCGTAGATGATCAGATCACAGTCTGGCACATATCGACGTGCTGTGTCACCGGCCGATGTTTCCTTCTATATATTCTCATCCCACGCGATCCACGCGGCATAGCCCTCAAACGAAGGTCGGTGACCTAGCGGCGGATATCTAGGCTTGCGCGCGAGGAGTCCAGGGAGGGGCGTACTGAGCTGCTGGAGCTCCTACGTCTCCTAGCGCGTTGCTCGTTGGGATCGGTCGGGTTGAGCCCCGTCGTCCTGGCGAACAGGTTCAGGATGTCCGTCAGAGTGATGACGCCAATGAGGCGGCCGGACAGGTGGGAGCCGGGGAGGGAGGAAGTGGATACTGGTGACGAAGGGAACTGGCCAGCCAAGAGGGACGATTGCGAGGTCGACGATGTGTTAGGCGTTACGACCGTCGGGCCGAGCAGTGGTGTCGCGGGGGCGGAGGGGGATGGCGACGCAGACTCGACAACCCACATCCTGTGGGATTGCGTGGCGACTAACTTGGCTACCGTGTGCGCGAGTGTCGAATAATGATTGACGTAGAAGATGGGGAACGAATCCTTGCCCTTTTCGGTGCCTCGCTCGGTGAGAATGACCGAGATGAAATGCAGGCAAGTGGACTGTAGCAGGGGTAGGCTTGCGGAATTGGTTAGGAGCTTGACGTCTGCCGTCGAGATATTGCCCACAACATTGAATCCATTGTCAACGACGGCCACACTGTTTAGGCCTTCTCGAATCATTAGCTCCAAGGCATCAGCGAGTGGGCTATCCGCGCTGTAAAATAGTTAGATTGAATTCATTGCATTCCGCTGTGGGGTTCGGGGGCATGGAGGGGCTTGAGGGGACGAACTTGACAGCGATGATCTGCTGGGATCCAACACCAAGATCACGTATGAGCCGGGGGTAGAGGTCGTCGATGACTGGAAAATTGATACCCTCGTTCCAGAAAAACTCCAGGAGTTTTAACTGGCTCAGGATACCGATGACCTGGCCTGCATGATTGGTCACCCACAGACGATGCATCCCGCTGCCAAAGACCTCGATGGCCTTGGCAAGGTCTTCGTCGCCCTGTAGAGTGACCAAGGTCTCCTGGCGGCATATGGGCTGAATCTCGCGTAGAGGAATACTGATTCGCGCCTGGGCCTTCTTCACGACGTCATCATATAGCTCGACGAGACCCTCAGGAGGGTGAGCCAAGCCGACAACGACCTGAATATAGGCGTTTAGATCATTGTAATCGAATGTTGAGATGGGCTTCGTAGAAGAGGCGTTCTCGCGGATCAAGACGACGTTGCTCGAGGTATTCCTAAGAAGGGCCTAAGAAGCGAATGCGAATAGTTAGAATGGAAGATGATAGATAGAATAAACCCTGCTGACGTGGGTGGGTGAACCGACCTTTGTGGCATCTTCGACGCTGGTGTCCATATCAACCCATTTTACATCTTCGCCGGTCACCAGCTCACCAATGGCAATATCTCTCCAATCTCTCCCGGCAAAGCGAGGGTTCTGTTGTTTGGCGGTAGGTGGGTGGTTTAGTAAGTCTTGTATGGCGGCCTGGGTAAGAGAGGGGTGTCGCTGGGATCTTGGCGAGGATGGTAAACCGCGGAGGTTCTCGGCGAAGCTCTGTCGATGACTGGAAGCATGGCCGAGTTTGTGGACGCTCGAGGAAGAGCCGGTCCGCTGGGGGACGGGAGGGGAGATGCCCGTCTCCCTCACCGACTCTCTACTTTGTCTTGGATTGATGGGAATGGGTTCCATGGCGGCGGCAACTATTTATGCTAATAAACTATCTACGTGAACGTGAATAGGTTAAAACGGTGCAATCGCGCTGGCGGAGGTGGAGGCGGAGGTGGGCGTCGTAAAATGATGTGAGGATGTTATGGTTTACTCGCGTATCGCAGACAGCATGAGGGATCTCAGATACGTGAGAGAGGAAAGAGAGCGAGATCCAAGGTCTTAAGAAGAGAGTAGATAGAGTAGATAAATTATCTCCTCAGACGAGATAGATATTGTATTCGTGTCCGGGCTATGAAGACATTCCGTATACTCGAGGGCTCATCTAATCGGTTCCGAAGTCTCTTGATTTCTCGTAAAGTCTCTAATTAATGAAGCCGACCCGAGATGAGCAGCGACAGACAGATGCTGATTCGAGAGAAGAGGACTAGATACCGGATCGATCATCGAATATCGAATATCAAGTAGCGAATAGCGAATAACAAGATAGGTATAGGTATTAGATGGTCGGTCACACTTATGAAGTTTCTAGGGTTGTTAAGGTGTCTGTCGGATTGTCTGTATGGACTAGGGAAATGTTGAATGGATCGAATGGATAATGGATTGATCATAAGTGAACTTGGGATAAGTTTCTTGGTATTCCTCGATAGTACCGACCTAGGTCTATCTACATGTATCTATCCATCTTGGCCCGCCCCGGGGCCCAGCCCTGCCCGTGCCCTTGCGACTCTCTCTCTCTCGCGTGCAGATCGCGAAAGGAATGTACCTCGCTAACTGTATACGAGTACCTGGGAGAAGCCATACATACTAGACGTATGGCCAAAAAGCTTTCAGCTGCTTTATCCGAAAAAAAGGTAGGTAGTACCTAGTACACCCCTAGACTAAATAATGTACCTCTGCCCGTCTACCCCGGAGTCCCCGCTATCGCGGCTCCCTATCATCATCTGCCGTCATGATTTCAATCAGAGGCGCGGTGGAGGCAGGTGCTGCTAGGTATATGGAAGTAATCAGTATATGCATATATCTAGGTAGCCATACGTAGATGCACCACTATTTACATACCTACTGTAGGTAAGCAGTATCCATGCATGTATGTAGTGTAAATAGGCCAGCCAAGCAGCTCGTTAATAACCCCTCCTTTAGTGGTACGAGGAGACAAGGGACAAGAGAAAAGGCAGGCGAGAGGGGACCTTCAAGACTCTCAAGACCCTCAAGACCCTCCAGACCTTCCAAAGCTTTCAGGTTGATAGTTAGTTGAAAGCACGAGCCATATTCTACCACCACCATAGCTGCCAAGCCCCCCTACGGATATGTAGAGAATCTGGTGCTATTGCTGGCGCCTGGGACCATCTGCGAACATCAATAAATACCCAGAACAAGCTAGAGTGGAGGGGTAAAATGGTTAGAGGCAACCTCGGACGTCCCTTCCTGGGTATACGCGCGCCACTTTGTATGTATAGTACTTTTGCTTATCGGAATTTGCTTTTATATCAGCAACCTCCAGGGCCAGTACCTCGTGTTCTTGCGTAGATGTCAATGGATGGCCAATATATGATAGTTTCTCCCTTGCTTTATAAGTTGACACATTTGGCATCTGGGTAGGTATAGACAGACCTCTCCGATGCCCACCAGTCTTCATATAACGCGCATAATTCGTAAAAGCATCTCAGAAGGTTAATCAATTGCTGGTGCCGCTTGACATTCCTGCATCCCCAAACAAATATGTGTCTAGGTACCTAGATAGGAGGTACCCAAGTATGTAGATAGAAGCCGGGAAAGTGTGTTATCAGGTTATTTGGTACTGCAGCCGCATTCAAGACTATCTACCTAGGTAGGCAACTACATGATATGTAAGTATCTAGCACTAGCAAACTTAAAGGCTATGTATGCGGGGCAACCACGAGTTACGACCTGCACAACCATGGAAGTTTTGGAACCTTCAGTACCTTTTTTTTTTTTTTTCTTGATTGGAGTTCCTTCTAGACCAGCTATCAGCCAACGCTTGCCCTCAAAACGACGATACCCGATACCCAATCTGATCCCAAATACATTCACATTCACAATTCCCATTTCGCACCAGTCAACCATCACAACACCACCTTCGCTATTTACCAAAGGTGGTTTCAATTCCATACGCATATAGCCCTTGGCAGCGCAGTCTCGGGTCATTTGAAAGAACCGATTTTACATTCCATGTTGATATTCTTCAACTGTATCAACCGTCCTTTTTGGTCACTTTGGTCACTTTTCTGCCTCTTTCCTGCCCTTCCTGCCTTTCCTAGGTAAATTTTCAGCTTCGATTGGCGGGCGCGCGCACACAACATACACACAACATACACCTACACACACACTACACTACAACACACACTACAACACACACTACACACGTAGTAAATAACAACTGGAACAATAACAACAACAACAACATCATCATCAACAACAATAGCACCAGTACTATCCAACCCCTCCAGGCTCACTTAGAACCAACCCGACCCGATAAACGCGATATAAACCAATACGTCTTTTTTTTTCTTTCTTTCCTACCCGGCTAGCTACCTAATCGCTTAGGTAGCTAGAAACCTCGCTGGTCAATATGTCCATCCTCGGAGCGGATACCTATAATGAGTTGACACAGACACTGCAAGCTCTGCAATCGCCGGATAACGCTATACGGTCTCAGGCTGAAGAATACCTGCAGAATTCTTGGGTTAACACGCGCCCCGAGTACCTGCTTCTTGGGTTAGCTGAGCACATATCAAACTCGAGCGATGTTCTTGTATGCGATCCTCTTTATATCCTCTTTATATCCCCTTTTATGTCTCTACCCCTCCGTGCCGTGCTTAGCCAGCTTCCACTCCAGTATTGTACTGTACTAACTCCCTCGGCCTCTTTCCATCAAAGCTCCGATCTTTCGCCGCCGTTATCTTTCGCCGGATAGCTTCCAAGACCCGTAAGAACGACAAGGGCGAGACTGCCGAGATCTTCATCTCTCTAGGCGCCGATTCCGCTTCCGTCATCAGGCAGAAGTTACTCGAGACTTTGGCCAACGAGTCCAACCATACCGTGAGAAATAAAATAAGCGATGCCGTAGCTGATGTAGCAAGGCAATACTCTGAAAACAGTCAGTTACAAAGACTCTCCCTCCTCCTTCTCCGCCTGCCTCTTCTCATATCTACGCAACGTAATTTTCCTTTCCTTCGCTAACCGCCTAGCAGGTCAGCAATGGCCCGAAATCCTCGCCGTGCTCTTCAATCTCAGCATGGCACCCGACGCAGGGAAGCGTGAGACGGCTTATCGAGTGTTTGCGACGACACCGGGCATCATAGAGAAACAACATGAGGCCGCCGTTCTCGAGGCTTTCAACAGGGGCTTTAAGGATGATACTGTCTCCGTCCGCCTTACCGCCATGGAAGCCTTTGCTTCCTTCTTCCGGAGCATCCAGAAGAAGACCCAAACCAAGTACTTCTCTCTCCTTCCCGATGTCCTCAACATCCTGCCCCCCATCAAGGACAGCCACGATTCCGATGACCTTAGCAAGGCTCTTCTGGCTCTTATCGAACTCGCCGAGGCCTCCCCTAGGATGTTTAAGCCCTTATTCCACAACTTGGTTATGTTCAGTGTCGGCGTCATCCAGGATAAGGAGCTGAGCGACATCTGTCGCCAGAACGCTCTCGAGCTGATGGCTACCTTCGCCGATTATGCTCCTTCCATGTGCCGGAAGGACCCTTCTTATACCAACGACATGATTACCCAGTGCCTCAGCCTCATGACTGACCTGGGAGAAGACGATGACGACGCCTCCGAATGGCTTTCCTCCGATGACTTTGATCAAGAGGAGAGTGATCTGAACCATGTGGCCGGCGAGCAGTGTATGGACAGGTTAGCCAACAAAATGGGCGGCGAAACGATTCTTGCCCCGACTTTCCACTGGCTTCCTAGAATGATGACCTCCATGGCTTGGAGGGATCGCCATGCCGCTCTTATGGCCATCTCAGCTATTTCCGAAGGCTGCCGCGACCTGATGATCAAGGAGCTTAGTCAGGTCCTCGACCTTGTGGTTCCCGCTCTGAAAGATCCCCACCCGCGTGTTCGTTGGGCCGGCTGTCAGGCTCTGGGACAGATGAGTACCGACTTTGCGCCGACCATGCAGAAGGAGCACTTTGACGTCGTCCTGAGGGCGATCATCCCTGTGCTCGACTCGCCTGAGGGCCGGGTGAAGGCTCATGCCGCCGCAGCACTGGTCAACTTCTGTGAGGAGGCCGAAAAGAACATCCTCGAGCCGTACCTCGATGATCTGCTCTCTCACCTCTTCCAGCTCCTCCAGAACGACAAGCGGTACGTGCAGGAACAAGCGCTGTCTACTATCGCTACCATCGCCGACGCTGCGGAAGCCGCGTTCTCTAAATACTACGATACTCTGATGCCGCTGCTCGTCAACGTTCTGCAGCGCGAGAACGAGAAGGAGTTCCGGCTGCTTCGCGCCAAAGCCATGGAATGCGCGACGCTCATAGCGTTGGCCGTGGGCAAGGAGCGCCTTGGGAATGATGCCATGACTTTGGTCGACCTCCTAGCCAAGATCCAGTCGAGCATCACCGATTCAGACGACCCTCAGTCGCAGTACCTTATGCACTGCTGGGGTCGTATGTGCAGAGTCCTAGGCTCCGATTTCTTGCGCTTCTTGCCAAATGTGATGCCCCCTCTGCTCGAGTTGGCCAGCGCGAAGGCCGACATCCAGCTTCTCGAAAGCGAAGACGAGGTCGAACAGATCCAGCAAGAAGATGGATGGGAGTTAGTGCCCCTGAAGGGCAAGATGATCGGTATCCGAACAAGTACCATGGACGATAAGCACATGGCGATCGAGCTCCTTGTAGTCTACGCCCAGACGCTGGAAGGAAACTTTGCCCCATACGTGGCAGACGTGATGGAAAAGATTGCTCTGCCCGGCCTCGCCTTCTTCTTCCACGATCCTGTCCGCTTCATCTCCGCAAAGCTAGTGCCTCAGCTTCTCAGCTCCTACAAGAAGGCCTACGGGCCCGCCTCGAATGAGCTTCGCGGTCTGTGGGTCGGAACGGTTGACAAGCTGTTGGAGGTGCTGACCGCCGAGCCTGCTATTGACACTCTGGCGGAGATGTACCAGTGCTTTTACGAGTCGGTTGAGGTAATTGGAAAGGATTGTTTAACGTTGGATCACATGAACAAATTCATAGATGGCGTCCTCTCGGCCATCGAAGATTATAAGGACCGGGTCGCCCAGCGCGAAGAGGATAACGAGGGCGCCAATCCTGAGGATGCCGAAGACGAGGCAGAGGAGCTCTTGCTCGCCATCGAGGATGACCAGACCTTATTGTCAGACATGAACAAGGCGTTCCATTCCATCTTCAAAAACCACGGTCCAGTTTTCCTTCCGTCCTGGGAACGTCTTATGACCACATACGAAAGCTTCCTCACATCCAGGGACCCTACCCAACGCCAATGGGGACTCTGTATAATGGACGATGTCCTCGAATACTGTGGCGCAGAAAGCGTCCGCTATGCACAAGCTATCAGCACCGCCCTACTCGAAGGGTGCAAAGACCAATCCGCCGCCATTCGGCAGGCTGCTGCGTAAGTCGCCTCATCTCATTATATGAGCAACGGAGACCAGCCAACCCCTTCCTGCGACCTCTGAATATATTGTCAAGCTTATACTATTGCCCATTGCCACTAACAATGTATTTATAGATATGGAATCGGTGTCGCTGCTCACCGTGGTGGAGCTCCCTGGTCTCAATTCCTGGCAACGTCGATCCCATACCTATTCCAAGCTACGCAAATACCCGATGCGCGTGGAGAAGAGGCTGTCTATGCTACCGGTATGTTATCATATACATAATTGCAAGCGGCTTCCCAAATTCTGGCTCTAAGCCTCCTTGCTCGGTTGATGGAGTGCTGATATATGAGAACAGAGAACGCATGCGCGGCTATCGCGAAGATTCTCCACTTCAACAAGCAGAGTGTCCCTGACCCGCAGGCCATCGCAACGCAATGGTTAGAGTTCTCCTCTCGGAACTAGTGAATTCGCTGCTAATCCGTGATGATAGGATAAATACACTGCCAGTCACAAACGATGAGGAAGCAGCACCATACGCTTACGGCTATCTTGTCGAACTCATCGAGCAGTAAGTTACTCAGTTTATGTAAATTCATGCAACTATAGCGTTCTAACGTGTATCACAGGCAAAATCCTGCAGTGACGAGTCAAGTAGACAAAGTGTTCGTCTACGTCGCACAAGCTCTAGAAACGGGCATGCTTCACGGGCAGTTGGCAAGCCGCGTGGCAAGAGCAGTCCAGATCCTTCTCCAAGCAGCTAATGTCGATCCGTTGCCATTGCTACAACAACACTTTAACCCCCAGGGCCAGGAGATTATCCGTCAGCACTTCTCCTGAGCAAACGCGCTCCAGAGTTATGCGAAAAGGTGGCCTGCCTCGTGGTCTTGAGCGGAATAGAGAGTGCTTGAAAAAAGCCACTCACACTGTTGAGGAGTTTTGCGGTTATTACTATCACTTGATTATGATTGATTCCTGATACCCGATTTCCGTGTCATAACGTCGAGCCCTTTTCTGGCTTACTGGATTGCTGGGTAGCCCGATGACCTAAATTCGATAGATCAGCTTTTCTCTACCTCGTCGCTCGATAACCCCAGGGACATTTCCAAGGGGATGCGAGTACCAACATAGTCAATGTTAAGGGGTAGAAAGGTGACCGATGGGATAGGTCTACCGCTGGGAGGAGGGAGGTCATGGTAGTAGTCTACCGCCGACAAAACTTGTTACCAGGTCGTCTATGGTGGATGGAAAAGACGCCATTTGTAAATAGACTATGGTTTGCTGCACGCAATCCAGCGCATCCTAAGCGCGTTGGACGGAGTGTTGATTAGCTACAGGTTAGTCAAGGATAGCATAGCCACAGAGGTGCAAGTACGATGTTCTAGTACAGACTTTCTCCCCCTCATATGTGTGACCTGAGTAGCTGTGCGTGCTTAGCGAGCGACACTGGTAGAAAAAATTCACGGAACCCTCCCCCCCCCCCCCCCCCCGGCGCGCCCTGTGTTGTCTTAACAAGGATTCCAGTACTCAGATATTAAACATGCCGGGCCCAGCCCAGTCCGGCCCGGCCCGTCCTCCTCGCCAGCAGACGCCGTAGCACACATTACGGTTTATGCTGGAGATAAAAGGCCTCCCGAGACTTACACATCCACACCTTTGAAATCTAGATATGTACCCTACGACCAAGACAAGTCAACCAATCAACTAGAATATATAACCAAGCTGCAGCAACCGCCCCTTCCCCCGTCTGTCCCTCCAAGGGAGAGGAGAAAGCTTACACGACAGACAGACAGACAGACAAGGGCCAGCCAGCCAGCGGACACGCCGCCCCCGGCCCCCTCTACCCCCTTTACCCCCGCAGCGGCACGCACCGCACGTGGATGTCACTCACTCACGTATGTATGTATACGGCACCGCTTGAACTCCGCAGAGAGGACTAGCTGGCTAGCTGGCTGGCTGGCTGGAGTTCTGAAACCCTGTGCCACCCTACCTTACCCTACCACTGGGGTTAAACTGACTAAACCTTTTTTTTATGTACGACATTTGGGCTGCGTGCGCGAGGCGCCGGGGGGGGGGGGATACGTGTTTCCACCCGATAAGATGGATCAGGGGCGCCGCCCGGGGGGGGGGGGCGCGTTAGACAAGGAGAGCAGTTTGGGATGGGGATGGGATATTTCGAATAGGCATGTTTTTTTTGTTTTTCGTCCCTGTGGCCCGGCTCCCGGATCCCGGATCCTGGGTTCCGGCCCATGTAGGCATGCATGCATGCATGCGCGCGCGCGCGTATGCAGACGGACAGATAGGCAGGGGCATATACATACACATATGGCTGCGTCTGGTCTCCGGGTTGCTAGGCAGGCACGGAGGTAGTCAGTCAGTCAGTCCTGTCAGGGGGGATATCAGTGGTTGGTCTGCCTGCCTGCCTGTCTGCAGAGTATAGGACTATAGATTGGCTGGCTGGCTGGCTGGCTGGCAACTCGGGGGCTTTCTTTTCTAGTCGCTAGATACTGGATATCGTTTACGTGTCGGAAGCTTAGTCGGTTCAACTCATTCATCTATCTGAACGCGAGATGGGAACCGCGTGTACCTGCTGACTACTGTAAAGTGGTGTCGAGTGGGTTTCCTCACTAGTGACGGACGGGGAGACGGGTCCTTGCGGCTCGAAAGCCTTGAGGGCCTGTAGGAGTGATGGCGTCTCGGCTACGTGTGATCGGTAGATAAATAGATATATATGTAGGGGTTTTAGGGGCTGAGAATAAAAGCTGCCACGTCGTGCCCCGTCGTGGACGAGTTAGACGAGATAGTTAGGTCCTCTACCTACCTACATTGCACCCTTCCAGATGTGCCAGCAATATATATGCAAAAGCGTGTTGTCTGCCTCGCCTAATCGTGGCAAGGCAAGCAGGCCTGCGCCGTCATACGGTTGGTTCTCGAGGGCGTATAACCTATTATTTCCTAAAGGACTTCTTCTCTCGTTGTAGAAGATGGGCGTGGATGAACGTGAATGGACGTACTTGTTTATGTTCACTGTGTAGTGAATCCATCTATTTAGAATCTCTTTAGAAAAACCCCTTTAGGCACGGGCAAATCTACGTGGTTACTGGCCTAGCTCAAGACTTATAATGGTCTCTTCGGCTGAACGAACAATGTATTTACCATTGCGCGTCTTATCTCATAGGCGCTCACTTTCATCTAAAGCCGTGCGTCGCCGTTGTCAGCTCGCGCTTCGTGGGCAGGGGGATTTTCTGGTTTTCTATTAAATGACACGACAGCAAGGCGGATGAGCGTCTATTTTATTTTCGTGCTGTTCACTTATACATATGAAAAACAGGATTTCTTTTCCTTTCCGCTTTTCTTGTCGCCTTTTCGTTTTCGTTTATTTCTCTCTTCTTTTTCCTAAGAGGATGATTGATTGGCTACTGTGGTATAATTAAGCCGAGGTTAAATAAACCCCCTTTGGAAAACGCAAGGGTCTAGCAGACTACCAGAATCATGGCATCCATGTCTCATTCTCCCTTATGAGCCAGATGAGATGCAAGGTTGGGGATCATCAGTTCCTACATAGTTTGCTAAATACCCATTATTCGGGTTCTGTTTCCCGATGCAGTATTTTGAGGTCATCGCTTTTTGATGTCTGTGTCTTGGTGGTCTAGCTTTTTGTTGTGTAGTTGGAATAATTACCTACTTGCCTACCTAGTGCTTTAAGTTTAAGGGGTTATGTTTGCAATGTGCGATTAATTTGCATCGTCGAGTGGAATAATACCCACCCACCTCCTTTAAAATAAAAAAGGGGGAAACAAGAAAATGTAGGTAGGCAGGTAGGCCTGCAGGTTTGTCGAGAAAAGGTTTTGTTGAAAAGAGGAGTAGCTCCCAGGGTTGAAGCAGGAATAACGGGTATGGTTTCTGGTGGGGGTGGGTTGCAAGCTAATAAAAGCAATGGAAAAGTTGGATAAGGGAATGGGATTTTGCAGAATGCCATTTAAGACGTCCGCCGCTGCCGCTGCCGCTGCCGCCGCCGCTGCTGTGGTTTGGTGCCCACCCCCACTGTTTCAAGATACCCATCCCTCCATCCATGCCTAATAAGTACTTTAACCGAATGGTTCCATAGGGCGGGTTGGTGGGCTGGTGGTGGATGGGTGGATTGGCTTCGTCTAGCACCAAGCATGTGTATGTATTGTGTGGATGTACAAGTATGCAAGGCAGGCTGGCAGACGGGCTCGGGCGGGATAGCTCATCCATAGATAATCTACGATTCTACCTAGGTAGGTAGAGATTTGCATTGCGGACTTGACAGAATTCTTGCCGATCAGTAATCCCAAGCAACTCAAGGGGATAAGATGGTTTGGTAGTGTGGTAGTCAGGCTGTTAGCTGTCAAGGGGCCCGCCCCCTCCTCCTTCGGCCCATAACCGGTCTATCTTCGTTTTCTGTCTCTTTCTGTGTCTCAAACCCGCCGAAAGGGCTTCCAAGTTGCCATGGTCGCGGAAGCAAAGTGTAAGGGGCAAAGGGAGATTTGACTCGGGGTGGCTGGATCAGGTGTCGGCGCCTGTGTCTGTAAGTGACGTCACTGCAAATCTTTTTTTTTTTTCCAGAGAAGAAAATACCAGACAGCTACGATCAGTCACTGAGGACTTTTTCTCCCTATTCTGGTGCCAATAACCGGTGTTTGTCTAGAGGTATACTCGGGAGTGTTTATGCCTAAGTAGGTAGGCAGGTAAGTAGCATGTCGTCTATCTCCGGTTTATCTCTGCTTACCCCGTTAACTACTGCATAAGCGTTGTTTCTAGAGGTTCGTTTCGGGTTTTCTGATAACCCCGGCTCATCATGCATCCTTAAGCTAAAGAAGCTTGGAAACGTCTAGACCAAAGGTTCTCTATAGTAGTAAACCTGGCAAGAGGGGTATTAGGAGCCCAGGCAATTTTTTTCCAGTGTTTTTTTCGGGGTGGATTATTGAAGACCAATGTTTACTTGGTAGATTTATAACTTCTAACGAGTTAGAATTCGGCGTTAATAGATGGATGAGCATGATGTGGTTCGCTGCTT
The DNA here is from genome assembly GCA_023313575.1 of Eutypella sp. D-1. Classification (NCBI taxonomy): domain Eukaryota; kingdom Fungi; phylum Ascomycota; class Sordariomycetes; order Xylariales; family Diatrypaceae; genus Eutypella; species Eutypella sp. D-1. Next base: position 207,559 of record JAJTTP010000030.1, read on the forward strand.
TTCCAAGTATTGCCAGGTGTTGGTCAGGTGCGGCTAAATTCAAGGGGGAACTTAAAGGATACCTAGGAGCAGATCGCTTTATTTAGGGAGAAAAAACAATCCCCCTTCTAGAAAAGCATCTTCCGAACCTTTAGTCTTAGAAGGTTTGGAAATTCGTCGTATCCAAATTACCGGGACCAAAAAAAAAGACCCTGGAAGTTGAAGAGGGAAAAAAGCAAGATTGAACTTTAAGAGAAAATAGACCTACATACATTTTGTTAAAGACATTTAGAGGGGTAATGAGTGAATACTTACCTACAAGTAGGGTAGGTACCCAGCAATCCGCAACCTTTCCAAGGTTCTAAACCGACCAGGCGGCTCCCGGGCCGCATTATTATTACCTAATCTAAGTTTATTTTACAAGTTTACTTAAACAAACTGGATGGATAATCTGGAAGTTCCAGTAGTTATCAGCTTACATACTACCCTAGGTAGGTAGTATGTATTTCGTACTAAAATGGGCACGGGCTTTTTCCTGATTAAGTATTCCCATAGTAGCATATGGGAAATTCGATAGTGCCATCCTAACTCTGCCATTCTCTTCCCCCCTCCTCAGATCCCCAAATTCAAATCCTCCCTTCTTACATCGAGGGATTTCCCGTTTTCCATGCCTACCTAAGTACCTAGGCAATTAACCTGTGCCCAATGGATACTTTTTATACGTAGTAGAGTTTTCTTTACTTTACCATCATCATATATAACTCGAACCATACCTATCTAGGTAGCCTACCTATATAGGTAGGACCTCTTACATATACTTATCTACCTAAGTATATAGCAAACATACCTAAATAATTGCTTCTAGGTTGTTGTACACCGCCGGTGCGACCCTCCTTCCTCCTTGGCTTCTTTCTGCTTCTGCTTTCTCGCTTCTCCTCCTTTACACTTTTGGTGAACCTATCCGGGAATCCCTGCGACAAGCAAGCCAGATAAGCAAGCCGGATAAGCAAGCAGGCAGGCAGGCAGGCAGATGATAATAAGCTGTCTACATAGGTAGCCCCGGTAGTTCAGGTAGCAGCAGCAGCAGCGGCAGCGGCAGCAGCAGCGGCAGTGAACCCATACATAACGAACGATACCCATGAAGATACCAAGGATACCTAAACCCCATAAAGCCTCGAACGAATCAGATTTCGGAAAAGTTGTCCACTTAGCGTAGCCGAACCCCGTGCATATCCCACACTACACACTACACACTACACACTACACACTACGCTACAACCCTACAACACTGCACTGCACTGCACTACGCTGGACGACATCTGAAGGTCTCTCTTCCTGGTACCAACTTTGAACCAGACAAACACTCTCTCACCTGCACCCTTATTACACTCACCATACACTTATAGCTCAAATACAGCTCAAACTCATGCCCAAACACCATTCTCATACATTCTCTTCATTCCTTCTTTCTCCCCAATGAGTTTAGCAGCGCTACTCTGAATAACGAACCCCGTCTTCCCCCCTCTTTTCCCTTACGGCACCCCCCAAACCAAATGAATTCTGAGACGGTCGCTACGATTTCCCGCATTACCCCCTCTCCAGACTTTTCGGTATTGCTGGATAATACGCTCATCTAGCTCTTACACAACCCCTGCCCCCCCCCCCCCTTTTTCCGTGGCCGCCCGGTCAGATTGGTGTGTGGATGCCCATTTCATACGAGCACAACGAGGTCTTTAGCCACTAAGCTAGCAGCTACCTGGTCACTTGGAAGGGTTATCAAGAACGGGGAGAAAAAAAAACTATATATAAAAAAGGGGGGAAGGAAACTACGCATTACGCATCGACCCGAAGCCAATGTTGTCACGATGGACCGTTTCTTTGGCACCCAGCTCTCTCAGGAGGAGCTGCAGCGCCGTCATGCCCATCAGCGCGCCCAACGACGCCGACTTAGCAACCACATGAATCAACATCATCAAAACCTCCAGCAACAACAAGCACAAGCCCAGGCCCAGGCCCAAGCCCAAGCACAAGCCCATACTCAACCGCAAGCTCAACCTCAGCCGCAAACCCAACCGCAAACCCAACCTCAACCTCAATCGCAACCTCAATACTCGCCCGTTTCCCACAATATAAACAATATGTCCGCTCCCCACGATCCTATGGTCGGTACCGACTCCCTCGAAGACATAGTCAGTAGCAACAATGCCGAATTTCAGAGGCGGAGGAGTGTACCTCAATCTTTCCATGCCCAGATGCAGCTGACCGACGCTGATCGGAGGATGTCCATGTTAGAGTTCGGCGCCGGCGATGATTCCTTTAGAGACTACGCCCAGTTCGGTGCTATGGCAGACGCTTCTTCCTCTACCCCCATTCAGCCTACTTTTCCTACTATCAACACCAATATGGCCATGTCCGGCACCACCGCAAGCTTCTCCCCTCAGGCCATGAGCGCTGATGATTTCTCCGCTCTTTCCCCCGACATAATGGGCAATATGGTCGCCTTTTCTAACATGAACATGGGGGCCATGGTCGATCCCTCCATGAATATGTTTGCTAGTGACGGCCTTGCTCCTAACACATTCAGTCCCAGTCATATGGACGCCGTGCCCACCGACTTTGCCATGGACCTATCTAATGATAATGGTACCCTAGGTACTGTACAAGGAGACCCAAGTGTTACCATGGTTATGAACCATCCTGGTGACGATATGATGGTTAACACTTCTTCCTTCTCCCAGCCAGCCCAAACCGGTCAACAACAGCCCGCCAATCTCGGCCTGGACAACTCTTTAAACAATTATCAGCCAAGTATTCCGTCACAGGCACCTTCACAGGCACCTTCACAGGCTCCGACTCCAGCTGCGGCCCCGGCTCCTGTTCCGGCTCATACTTCAGTCATGCCTACTCCATCCTATCAGTCCCCTCTGCCCACCACGACAGATGCAACACCTGAAAGCATCATTTCTCAGTCACGGACCGTATCCGCAGCTCAAACTCCCGTCGCGGGTCCGGAGCCGAAGAATATCTATTCAAAGAGTGGCTTTGACATGCTCAAGGCGCTTTGGCTAGTCGCCACGCGGAAGAATCCGCAGGTTAACCTTGGTGCCGTCGATATGTCTTGTGCTTTCGTTGTCTGCGACGTAACCATGAACGACTGTCCCATCATCTACGTTTCTGATAACTTCCAGAACCTAACTGGCTACAGCCTGCACGACTGCGTTGGTCAGAATTGTCGCTTCCTTCAGGCTCCCGACGGGATTGTTGAGGCGGGTACGAAGCGCGAATTCGTCGATAACGGCGCCGTCTTCAACTTAAAACGGAAGATTGCCGAGGGGAAAGAGGTTCAACAAAGCCTCATCAATTATCGGAAAGGCGGCAAGCCTTTCCTAAATCTACTAACCATGATACCCATCCCGTGGGATACGGAGGAGATACGGTATATAATCGGCTTCCAGATCGATCTCGTGGAATGCCCCGACGCTATTGCTCAATCGCAAGGTCCAGGAACTATGAAGGTGAATTACAAGCACAACGATATTGGACAGTACATCTGGGCTCCTCCGGCGTCGAGCCAGTGGGAGCCAGAGAACGGACAGACGCTGGGGCTTGACGATGTGTCGACCTTGCTAAAGCAGTTCAATCCCAAGGTCCCCCCTTCGGATTGGCACAAGCAATCGTGGGATAAAATGTTGCTCGAAAATGCCGATGACGTGGTGCACGTTCTGTCTTTGAAGGGCCTGTTCCTATACTTATCTCCGTCATGCAAACGTGTCTTGGAGTATGACGCCACCGAGCTTGTAGGAAGTCCCATCTCTTCGATATCGCACCCATCCGATATTGTCCCAGTCACCCGAGAGCTAAAAGACACGACCAGCGGAAATTCTGTGAATATAGTCTTCCGCATACGGCGCAAACATAGCGGCTATACGTGGTTCGAAAGCCATGGTTCTCTTTTCGTCGAGCAAGGAAAAGGACGGAAATGCATCATCCTAGTCGGCCGTAAGCGGCCTGTCTTTGCGCTTGGTCGGCGTGAACTTGAAGCAAACGGCGGAATTGGTGATAGCGAGCTATGGACGAAGCTTTCCACTTCCGGGATGTTCCTTTTCGTGTCTGCCAACGTTCGGTCTCTGCTCGATCTACAACCAGAGAATCTCGTGGGCACAAGCATTCAGGACCTCATGCGCAAAGAGTCCCGGCCTGAGTTTGGTCGTTCTATCGAGAAGGCGAGGAAGGGGCGGATAGTCACCTGCAAGCACGAAGTTCAGAACCGGAGGGGCCAGGTGCTCCAAGCTTATACGACCTTGTATCCGGGAGACTCCTCGGCGGAAGGCCAGAAGCCAACATTTCTATTAGCACAGACCAAATTACTGAAAGCCTCCAGCCGTACAAGTGCGACGGCGGCTTCTTCGACCCGGGGGGGTTCTATCGGAAATATTTCTAATGATGGCAAGAATCTTGCTGTTGCGATACAGAATAGCAATGCACAGAGAGATCAGGCCGGAGGTATCCCAGCTCCTGGCGCATCTAGACTACTCCCGGGTAACCAAGACAGCGCTCTGGATTCAGATGACAACATCTTCGATGAGCTCAAGACAACTCGATGCACAAGTTGGCAATACGAACTACGGCAACTGGAGAAGGTCAATCGAGTACTTGCTGAGGAGCTACATGGCCTACTCTCGAACAAGAAGAAGCGCAAGCGGAGAAAGGGGGTTGGAAACGTCGTCCGAGACTGTGCCAACTGCCACACACGCAACACGCCCGAGTGGCGAAGAGGTCCGAGTGGTCAAAGGGATTTATGCAACAGCTGCGGCCTTAGGTGGGCAAAGCAGGTGAGTACATGGTCTCTTTCTCTATGCATCACGTCGGTTTCCGGACTAACCAATCTATGTAGACGGGCAGAGTCTCTCCACGGAATTCTTCCCGCGGCGGTGGTGCAGAGAGCATGAGCAAGAAGTCCACTTCTCCGGTGCATTCATCCCCGTTACATCGGGAGGTTTCTACTGTAGACGCCGGTGGCGAACAGTCTTCCGAGACCGAAATTAACGCCGCTATCAACAGATCCTCCAGCTCAAGCGTGGCCCCCACACCCAGCGGCGGAAGTACGGGATCTACGCCAACCGCGTCCAAGGGACATTCTTCAATGCCCCCGCCGTCGCAGCCTCTATTATCGGGTGGCACAGGCAATAACGATATGACCGCCATCCAGGAAGAGCGGGAGCTTAACTGATGAACAGTCTCGAAATACTCACCCGCTCCGACTCATGGATATCTCCTATATATCTCTTGTTACGTCCTTATCAGCCCGGGGTTGTGCTTCGAAAACGAGATACCATTTTTCATTCATTCGTGATTTTTACGGGTCTTTTCCCGGTCTTTGCTCAAATGGGCCTACTGGTCACTTGATTCTGAGGAAGGGCCTCGACGCATAGATAGTGGAGACCTTTTGTCACGAGATACCTGCCCCCGTAGGGCTTTTTTCTATCTTTGCTGTTTTGAATCGGGGGGTTATGCATATACGCGGCGTTAAGACGACCTCCCCGCCCCCTTTTTTTTTCTTGTACATCTGCATTACCCCCGTCAGATCTGGGATTTATCATTCATATCCTCCTCACCCCAGATGTCTTAGCTCGGTCCATTACAACACCATCCGAGCTATCTCGATTTTGATCAATGGAGTGGATGGTGGTGGGAACAGCAGGAAGGGGGGGGGGAGGCTAAAATGACGAGGTCAAGCCCGGCGTGGCAGCAGCGCCGTCTCAACTGGCTACTAGGCCAGAGAACCCCGAGGGGTCCCTTTTTTTTTTCTTGAAATACGACTTATCGTAAAGTAATGTTATAAAGGCGGAGGCGGGGTCTGGTTACGCTGAAACGAAGTATACGGATCTAAGAGGCGTGCGCGATATACAAATTCAGTTTATATGATATATTCCTCCCTTATGAGGTACCCTATGGTTTTATAACAACGTGTAAAGGGAGAAAATCTTGAGGAGTCTGAAAAAACAAGTTATCTTCGGCGTCTCCGATGAGTATAAGCAGAATGAGCGATGATGCGGAAGGTGAATAACCTTGGCCTTGTGCTGGAAGATGTTCCAGGGATGGGCTTAAGATCGGCTGTAAGGAGCCGTTCGTTACTTTCTGCTTGCTTTGCTGACTGCTTACTTTTTCTACCTGTGCACCTACCATCTACATAGCAGGGAAGTAAAGAATAATATAACAATCTACATGATTCATACTTAATCACCGCTCATGAAACCAACTCGCTACCTATTTCAACCTGGCATCTGTGGCGGAGGCGGTGACTTATGTGATTCGTCGCGGGCGAGGGACACTTAACGAATCGGCTGTTTGCATGACTAATTAATTCGAAGAAAGTATGTGAATGGATGGACATGACATCGCTGGGACTTTTGTCGCTGACGGCACAGCCACACGCGATACATGGCGCTATAGCAGCCCGGTTTCTTCTAGTTGGGTAGGTAGAGAGAGGTGACCGGGCGATATGGCCATATTATCTATGTACTCAAAGCATCCACCAGAGAACGTGATGTGTATGGGAACATTCATCCCGTCACGCCATTCCGCCTCACGATGCTAACGGTACTTCAGCTGATGATCCGCCTAAAAGGGAGGGTGAGGCGCAAGCTGAGACAGACAGTCAAACTGGTGCTGACTAGCTAAGTCGTTAGTATATCATGTGGACGAGACAGAATGAAAATAAAAAAGTCCCTTGCCTACCTACTAGCAGTACGTATCCTTTCCGCCAGTGTGGCAACAAGGAGATCTTCTTCCCCGACCCGAAAACCCAGTAACAGAGTATCTTGACCGTCTATATGGATAAGTTGGATAGGTTGACAGGTACATGTTCAGGCTCAGCTCGTCGGCCGCTCCCGCTATCGGCCCCCCCTGACCTGCCTGCACTGCGCTGTGCTGCACTTCTTTCCGGAACAGGAAATAAACTTGGCCAAGACAATATGCAGTTATGACACTACGTATTATGCCAGTAATCAGTTGGAAGTCAATTAGAGAAGGGCTGCTGCTCAGTGACTGGCCGTCCATTCCAGTTCAGGACCTTCGGCTGGTCAGCCTAACTTTAGAGCTAGGCACCACATGAACATGAGATCTTCTGCCTCTATGATGCTGTCCCGCGCCGTGGGCTGTGCCAAGCCCGGCGCCGACGCCGCCGTATCTCGCATTGGGGTACGGCTGCCGTATTGTGAGATGATTGGCCGGTTTTCATGCCTGGCTGGTGAGCTTTGAGGCAGAGTATCATGTGTAGATGCTGGGGGTTCGGTGAGTATGTGGCTTGCATGCCTACCTTTCACGCTGCCTACCTGCAATTGGCTATCCGCGTGTCTGACGGGTCAACCAGGCAAGATATACCGATTTGCGGCATCGAATTGGTGGCGCTTTACCCAGAAGGGAAGCGAAGAGAAGTGACGAAGATTAGCCTTCTGAACCAAGGCATGCTTTCCTTCCCTTCGTGGCTGCCATTTGGCGTTTTTAAATATAGGATACGTTCCCGGAATTCAAATCGCTGTTCAGCGTGATATCCCAGCACTGGGGAATCTACTGTCTCGGGGTTTTCTCCACACCGACAAGAACAACGGCCGTGGATCCTATACCGTGATAATATACTCATAAACCCAATTGTACTACTTTGCACATAACATTTGGAATAGTCTGCCATATAGGTTTTAGTATTCGAAGACAACACTCACGCACTTCATTCGTATCGACGACTCTTTCCTTTTCAAACGATCCATCATGGCACACGGCGACTACGCCGAGGGCAGCATCTGGTACTATGCCCCAAACAAAGGGGCTCCCGTCTTCTTCGCCGTCGCGTTCGCGGCTAGCGGGGCGTGGCACGCCTGGCAAGCAGTGTAAGTTACCGCGAGGTATACGCGAACAACCGAACCGGACCAAGTGACTAATAACGACCGCGGCTATAGACATTACAAGAGTTGGCGGTTAACCGGCCTCTACGTCCTTTGCAGCCTGATCTTTCTCGTCGGCTTTATATTCCGGGAGCTGGGCGCGTTCCATTACGACGACCTCGTCATCTACATCGTCAGCATCTGTCTCTGCTTTGCTGCACCGTGAGTGGATCCCCGCTGGTTGTGATAATTGGGGACGGAAAAAGGGGCAATAGGTTGCTGACTAACCATAATCGCCCCTCTAGACCTCTGTACGAGCTCGCTAATTACTATATGCTGGGTCGCATATTATATTTCGTACCTTACTGCTCGCCGATTCACCCGGGACGTGTCTTGACTACCTTCGCCGCTATCTCGATCGTCGTAGAGGCCTTAAACGGCAATGGAAGCGCGCTCGTACGTTCCTTCTTCTTTCTTTTCTCCAGTGGACGAAGGTTACTAACGGCCTGTCGATAGGTGGCGAATCAGTCGTTGGCGCCGTGGCGACAGGAGCTGGGCAGGACGCTGCTAAGGGCGGCGCTTATCCTGCAGCTGGTGGTGATCGGGCTCTTCCTCGCGCTGGCGACCTACTTCTGGCACAAGTGTCGGCAGCACGAGATCCGCAACGCGAAGCTGAACCAGTCGCTGCTGACGCTGTACCTGAGCAACGGGCTCATCCTCGTCCGCTGCATCTTCCGCACGGTGGAGTTCTTCGACCTCGAGACCACCGACTGGTCGGCACCCGACCTCAATCCAAGCCCCATCATCCGCTACGAGGCCTTCTTTTACGTTTTCGAGGCCTCCCTCATGCTCTGCAATACCTTCCTTCTCAATATCCGCCATCCTCGGCGCTACTTACCCCAGAGTACGTATCTGCCTCGCCCCCACGCCCCTTCGAACACGAAATTCGTACAGAAACGGCGCTAATACAGAAGAATTGTCAGGCACCAAGGTCTATCTCAGCAAGGACGGCATGACGGAGATCACCGGGCCGGGCTACAAGGAGGAGCGCAACTTCTTCCTCACCCTCATGGACCCGTTCGATATCTACGGCATGATCAGGGGCAAAGACAACGAGACTCGGTTCTGGGACGACGACGAAGCTCACACCGCTGGTGGGCCAGCGAAGGATCACTCTACGCACCAGACAGTCTAATCTAGTTCTGCAAGTGTCAGGCGCCCAGGACGCGCCGGCCTAGGTCATATGCCATACAGGGGAAGCGCGGGATTCTGGTGGGGAAATAACTGTTGTTTACACTAGGCTTGGCCTTGAGAGTGGGATAGCCTCATATCAGATGCGTAGAAACCACCATGGCTAAGGCCAACGCAACATGGAGGGGAAGATGCCAATGTAGAATAGATGTCACTAGATACCCAAACTCGGAAAGACGTCACATGGATAGATACATGATCAGGGTATCCAACCGAGCATAGCAGCAGAACTAGCGGATTTGCGGGATTTACCTAATATCATAATATGCGGAACTAACACCGAAGTGTTTGGTCTGAAAGACTTCACCTTGATAGATGTTGGTTTGGGATCCGTGCGAGACATTGAGTAGGGTATACTCGCAGCCAGCCCCTAGACTTGACAGGGTCCAGAGCAAAAGAACTGGCTAGAAGGCCACTAGTAGGGGGCACATTGTCTCTATAGACATCCTACTAACGTAGAGCGGGAGATACATATACATAGTATTATACACTAGTCTAGGTGTTCCGTAAATCGCCTCAAGTTCCGGTAGCCGGTGTTCATCCCAATCATTCCAGCCCGGAAGCAGAGCCGGGCGACAGACAACTTTTGGAAGATATCCCGACGAAAGTCTCATTATACTACGTATATGACTAGTTATGCTGCTCGGGACTGTGTAGGTAGATAGCTGGTTGGGACGCATAACATGCTAACGAACTAGATCTCGCGGTCCGGAGGGATGAGAAGCGAAAGCCACATGTAGTCGGGATTAAACTAGGGCACGAAAGGCCGGGAAAAAAGTACGATCAAACTTTGTAGTAGTAACATAGTAGGGTCAGTATCGAACTAACTGTAGCTGACGGCGATCTCACACTAGACGGGCATGACTATCTCGTCAACCGGCGTTCTCGCCACGCACCGAAGGCGCTCCGAAGGGACTAAGCAACTCGTAATTTTTTCTCTACTTTTCAGCCGCAAAGTTTGCAAAAACGCTGCCGGGGCTTCAAAGGGCTGTCTGATCCCGTAGCCCTCGATGGGACACTAAATGTAGGCATGAGTCGAACGAGTCAAGTCGGCCTTGCCAAGCTACGTCATGCCATGCTTTCATATAATAGCCATGTGTGTCGCACGTGTACGATATGACTAGGTGATTTAGTTAAGGACGGTATAGCCGTTGTTGAATAACTAGGGAGATATATTATGGCTTGACTATGTAATAATGAAGCACTGGTAATTAATAACATACTCTTGGCTGACAGCCAGGGGTGACACAGACGAAACCCGCAAAGCAAACCAGAGCAGAAGGAATTGTCATGCGTGAGAGCGAGCTCAATCATGTGCTGCTCGTTCCTGGGCATAGTAATGTGGGAGCGAAGGACGACCCATTCTTTGTGTGTATTATTTCGGGAGGTTGTAGTAAATACAGCATTTATTATATATAGATGGGCGGTGTGACAGCGGAGGAGAGTAGGAGAACATCACTTATATAGTATAATCCTTTAAGCAGCCCGCACAACCTAAATATTCCCATCCGGGCCATTGTAGTAGTATATCGGGATACTTGTTGTGGTACGCCACGGGACCGAAATTCGTTCCTTCGTTCCTTCTTTTTCCTGCCAGCAAAGTGGAGGATTTTCCCTATTCCCCCCCTTTTCCCTTTTTGAAGAGCCGCAAGCTGTTTTCTTACTAGCGTGGCTATAGTTAGATAGTACGAGTCGGCGCAACGCAACGCACGCCCCAGGAGGCGTAGTTCAGTAGTTTCCTTAGGTAATTATGCGCGGACCTTTTGTCCCATCACTGAGATGCGCAGCAACACAGCGGCGACGCTTTGTCACCGAGAATTATTTTGTCTCGGGCAGTCAATTTGTCACAAGGTCCGACCGTCTAATACTGGTTGGCGGATGTTTTTGTACGCATACATGTAGAGGATGACGATGACGATGACGGTGACGATGATGTCGTAAAATATTGATGACGCTGGTGAAACCTCGACGTAGTAAGAATAAGGGTCCTACAAGTATCAAGTATCGTATATCGTATCGTATGTATATCGCATCGTATCAGACAGGGTAGCGTTGTAATGTAATTATTTACGTATCTCGGTACCTTTATACGCAAATATCATCTCATCAAAGTTTTTTTTTTGGTAAAAAAAACACTCCTGATAAAGACGAGGAAAAAATATATAGCAGATGTTAGAAAACCAACGATGCGTTTTTTCAATGTTGAGGCTAATTGGTTGGGTGTCTACGATCGCGTCATAAGCCAAAAGCAGAAAATGAAACAAAATACTACACTACTCTCTACACCTTGTAACTACCTGCAGTAGGTACTGAGTAACTTTTTTGCTCCGTGTGCGCTATCTCCACTATATTACCGCTAGTCTGCATATGGATACTACATAGTATTCTATTAATAGGTCACACTCAAGCATCTCCCTGGTCTCCCATCTCTTCTCTGACGCCACCCCACATTCTTCACATTCTTCACATCCTTATGTATAGATCAAACAAGGTATTGGATTGCGATTCTCAAGAATTTGCTAGGAGTATCTGGCCAACTGGCTTTGTCTGGTAATAGAGTATAGATAGAGAATGGCTTCCAACTATTACATAAGTATATTCGGTCTGCTGCTGTTATCGGTCACCCCCACCTCCCACTCACCCCGGCATGGACTAAACTTCCATCCATGTACTTTTGTATGCATATGAAGGAAGATTGTTTTAAGATAATTGGCGGTGACGAAATCAGCCAAGGATGAGAGATCTTGATAAGATCTCTTCCTTCCTCCCCTTTCCCTTTCTTCTTGTCTTGTGGCTGACTGTGTATCAGGTATGGCATGTCACGTTTCGTCCGGTCTCTTCGCTACCTTCTTACTATTCGCCCAGCATGTCAGCCATGTGCAGTTCCTAGGATCAACTCCGCGGAAGAGCTTAAAAGAGATAAACTTGAGGCTGTAACTGGTTCAGCCCGAGATATGTTTCGAGTCATCCATAGGTATGTGCCTAGAGTACGTACCTATGTAGCTACGATCCACCTGTAATGGATACACTGGACGGAGTATGGTGAGTGGAATTTTATAGTTCGAGTATTGTGAATCGGCTATCCCGTTTAACTTCGGCATGCGTCTCGGTTCCGATTCGGTTCGACTAGCTGGCTACTATAGAGGCTTGACTTAAGGTTATGACCTGTTCGAGATAAAACTTGGAACTATGGAACTATGGAAGGACTCCCCTGCTTCTTTGCTTGGGACCACCGACCAAGTTCCTCCCATTCCTATGCACGCATAAGTAATATCGAGCCTATCAGGCCGCATTGCCTTTTAGGCGGGCAACCCGGCAATGTATGAAACCAGCTAAATGTGCGCCAATCGGCACCGGGCCAGTGAATATGTATTATGATATATCACCTACAAGCTTGCAAGCGAAAGAAAAAAAAGTCACGGCTTGAAAAAAACGCAGGCACGACAGAAAAACGGGGTTGGGTACATAAGTCTTAGATAATTGGAAGTATAATAGTCTGAATCCTACGGCCCACTGGCTCAGAAAGTCTTCCATCACTGTTCCATGCCAGGGTCTTTTCTGTTTCTTTATCCTGGTCCCTATTAGCTAGACGAGTGGAGGTTTAATGGAGGTTCCGTCGTGCCGCGTGCGCTGGGTCAAATTGTGTCACCCCCTTACGGCCTGGTACGTGCACTTCAGCTAAGGTCTCGTGCGTAGTAACTAGGTGATACCATACCTGACATATCTTAGCTGAGGCAAGCGAGGCGAGGCGAGGCGAAAGAGAGCGGAAAGAGAGGAGGAAGAAAAAAGGGTGGTCCCCCTTTACGTAGTGTAGTTCTCAGTTTGCTAGTATAGTGCGGATCTATGCACACTAACTTATAACTAAAGGTACCCGTTGACAGATTCGAACTTACAAGCCTACCTAGGTACCACTGATTACGCAGAGGGAAGGCTACCTGGATTCCGTACGTATGGATGTATGCTCTCCCAACGTGTTTGTAGGTGAGAATTATCGGTCTATGCATTAATATACTACCTAGCAAGCCTAGGTAGACTCAAAGTTATTGTTACCTTGGAATCTCGGGAACTGACATTCCTGATGCGCAAAATGCGGTACCTACATACCTATGTAGGTAGGCACTACTAATACGGAAGTAACAACTACCTAAGAAGGTTAGTCGCGCATTCCCCGAAAGCTGCCCAGTGCCCCCAGTGCCCAGTACCCAGTGATTAGGTACCCAGTACCCACCTGCACCTGGGGCACCTGGGCAGTGATGGGTCGTTGGTGATGGCAGCTGATCCACTTTTATATAAGGAAGCGCTTTTTGTTACAATCCATCCATGAGAGAGGTACACACCTACCTACATATGGTATCTACCTACATGTACGTACTACCCGCTTCCATTCATTCAATCAATGGAGTAGCATAGTAACATTGCCCATTACCCCCCCTTCCCCTTCTCCAGCTCTCTACATAGTACATATCTTCTCCCCTCCCGAGGTCGTCATTAACGGCCGCTAGCCAGTTACATCCATATCATTCATCTTAATCATACCAATCCATGGATCTATACTTTATTACCTTCCTGGGTTAACCCTCCTATATCTCCTATCCATATCTCCTATGCTGCTTAAGAATAGTAGCAAAACTATAACAACTACAACTTACAACGACCAGAGAGCAATTGTTATTCCTACTGGGACTACCACTTACGAGGCGTCGTCGCCGATACCGATAACCTTCTCTATATAGCAGGAGTAAGGATAAATCCATCATCCACCATCATCGCCCGCCGTCATCATAAATAAGTCATCATCACTAACCAAAAAAGAAAGAAAAATAAGGAAGATAAATTTAAGAAAGAAGAAAAGAACCCCGAAACATATTCACCCTACACCTCCTTGCGGCATCTGCAAGCCCCCCCTCAACCCCCCCTTTTCCCTCTTTCTCATCTGCTACCACGTATACGGTGAATGAAAGCCAAAACACCATAAGCCTCTCCCCATCTTCGCATATGAGATCATCATCCTTTGTCGCTTACTTATACTTACACTCCTTGTAACCTCGTGACCCTGTCGGCCGTTTCTCTTGTCTACTCGCCAACCCCGTGAACCCGCCTACACGAAACGTTAAGGTGTCCCGGAAAATATCTCTCCGCATAGGATTATCCCCGGAGCGCTCTTTAAAAGGGAGTGACTCTTGGTATATTTTTGGGGCCCCTGCGCCATCTCAGCCTTCCTCCGATCCGCTTCCCGACCTCCTACTGGAAATTTCCTCCTCCCGCTCCTGTGGCGTCTTCCACTTCATCTTTAATTTTGTCCATTAATACGATCATTTCTTTTGTCACCTTTGAACCCCCCCCCCCCTTTCTAGCACACTATTCTACCCTACTCCCATCTTGATTCTGGCATACAATATTTAACAACAGTATATCACCATTCCGATCACTCGTCGCGACTGTTCGGAAATTCCTTGGGAAGTTCACTCTGAAAGTTTCTTGGCTCGGAATTATTCGAAATATTTATGAGTTGCTACTTTACTTCATACCTAGATGAAAGAGTCTACCACCATGGATCATTTGTCGCGTCGGACAGGTCAGATAAAAGATGAGCGGACTCCTCTTCCCAAACCGCAGGTCTTCGTCCAAGTTCAGTTCGGGATATCATGGAACAAGCGGCATTCTCCATCCAGTCATACCTTAACATACATGTCCCGTAATCTACGGAATTCGAGAGACCTCGGCAATTTCCCTCGTCAGGTCCCACCTGCGACCACTAACTACCTAGCCGCTGCGACGGAATCCGGTGAACCTCGCCATCAGAATCAAGAGTGCTCGCGTCGGCCTCAGACACCATTCTATGGTGAAGGCCTTCAACCATCAGGCGGTCTCTCACAGCAACCCGAAGGTTACGCAGTGCCCTCGCGACGTGCACGGGCGGCTGGTGAGCATGGTCGTCATCGAAACAAGCCTATGGACGAAAATCGTCTTCAGCCAACGCGGCCGCAGCGGAGAGAAGCAAGGAGTGGGACCCGGGCGCCATCTCTTGATAGGGGAAATTCGGAACCACCCCCTTTGAATGAGAGCCCTTGGGATGCTGAGGGTCCATCATCGACCTTATTTCCGCCTCCAGGACGCCGTCCTCTCAGCGAAAACCCACAAGTAATGGCGAAACCCCTGCCAGCAGCCCCGGACCAGTTTCGATTGGGGTCCGATGGCCTGCCTTGGGATGCGTATGCCTGGCCTCCGGGAACGAGCAGCCACGACGAGGAAGATGCTGGCTACGAGTCTCCCTACGAGAATAACCCAACGGTAGTTCCGCTTTCTGCTCCCACGAGTCGCACCCGCGACACTCAACAGGCTCGTGAACTTGAATCATTATCAACCGCCATGATGACGATAGACAATGGGTTTGAGAACCAGTGGTGGTATCAGGGCCCGAGGGAGTCGACCCAGTATTGGACACGTTCCGATGCCGACTCAACAAGGAGTCTGCCAGAAGACGTACTGGTCTCCGCGGCAGAACCAACATACTCGACGACTGCTGGTTTCTCGGGGGCTATTCCTGATGACAGGTCAGGCTTAAATGTCCTCGTCTCCCCGCTCTCCCCTGCCTCCAACAGTCCCGCCCAGAGCTTTAGGCCTTTGCATCGGACGTTGACTACGAAGTCGGAAGAATTGTTCATGGAGGCTTAAGAAAGAGGTCGCCAGGGAATCCACATGGATCTCGCTAAGGTTACAACGGATAAGGACTCGTTTCACAAAATACAAACTTCGCAAAACAACAGGTGACGCTACGCGGTGCTAGTAAGAAAGCTTACACCGACTACAATATACGAACGCTCGGCTTTGCCGTGCCAGCGCTGTGTCATAGCAGCAATTTGAACAGAACGCGGGGATCGCGGAAGACAATCTTGAATATAATCAGCATATCTACGGCGTTATGGTACAAAGGTGCTCATATTTGCACATGGAAGGTTACATAGCGGAGGATATTCCCCAGAGGCATGGCGTGGTTTATCTTCTCAACTGGCATTTACAGGTCATCGTACAAAAAGATTTTATATTTTACATATATTCGCATCAACTCTTCTTTGTTGAGCCGCTACGGTTCTCATTCAAAATATCCGGTTTCCAACAGGCACCGTGGGGCTCATTCTCTCTTCACGACGTGATTATTGTATTGTGTACCAGGCTGAAGCTGAAAAGCCATACGACTTGTGCCCCTCGTAGTTGCAGAAAATACTTATTTCTCACGATGCTGCTAGTACTACACGCTTATTCACTAGAAACTAATACAAAAATATGACGCCCATCATCTACGGTAATAGGGCTCGAAATAGACGCGTACCGCTATTAGACGTGTATCTAGGAGACTGAGCTAGTACTATGTTGGTAGTTCACGGGACTCGCGGCTCGGCGGTAGAACGATTGTGGATAATGATCTTATATCGAATATCCTAGTTCAGCAGGTGTTATACAAGTCTAATCCTGTATTGTGCGATTATTTTGCAGTTGGCCCGGGGAATATCATTGTCTTCTCGGTTTACAGAGCCGACAGGTGTAAAGAGATCCTGGAAGAAAGGGACGTTCCTCCATCCTAGCTCGGCATAGGACAGAGATGTCGTAATTTACCATGCAAGGAGTTCGGCATTCTGCTGTCATCTACGTATGTACGTCTAATACCAATTCTGTATCGTCATTAATACTCCTACAGGGTTTTCTAGTCATCGTTATGCAGGTACCCAAGGCGCGTGAGAGGCCAGACCGAAGCCAAATCCGACAGCAGCTTCCATTTCGAGGAGATGTATCCTGGGCGAACGGGGCCCGGGAACCTGCCCGGTCCGCCAGGGGATCTGGAGGCTTAACCCTGTCTTTCAAGTGCACAAGAGATCTGTTTTTAATAATAAAAATCCTCCCATTTGAAAAATCCCGACCCGACGATAGCTCGACTATTCCCCGGCAACCCCACGTACATTTTTTTGTCCTATATGATTATTTTGAATTCTATATATATTTTATACCCGGTCTGCTAAGCAGGTGCTTCTCCATATCCTCTTCTGCAAACGGGCCGACTCTTTTTTACATATACAGAAGTGGACATCTCTATTTCACATTTCCAACTTACCCTAGTCATAAATATCAAGCTCCAGTCTGGAAATTCTTTTATCCAATCAAGTTCAACATACAGGTCTATCATGTGAACTGCCACCTAGAATATAGGAAAGCAACAATAGGACCCGGCGTAGTTTAATATTATGTTTAGGGAATAGTCTACTACTCAACGGGTGGCCCCGAGGCCGCTGGGGAGAAGGGGCGAATCGCTTGTCTCCTGCCCCCAAAAAGTTTAAGGTTGCTCGTCCATAAGACGATCTCGGAGAAGAGCTACTCTGGGCAATGCCAATGTTTCTGTGAAGACTACGGCTCGTTTATTACTTAACCTACCCCGTTAACCGGTGCTTCCTCGGGGCGGGCCAACATAGATGTGGGAATGGATCCATCCTCCCTGGTCCTGGCTCTTCTATTGCTGTCCCTTTCGCTGGGGGGGAAGGGAGGCTATCGCATGTTACCTCACCTTCTCATGCGACGAGGACATGATAGCAATAATCTGCGACATTGACGGACCATAGGATGATGGTAACGAGGGGCAGGTTAGGTAGCATTCGACCGGCTTATGCTGCACATCTTCCCCACGCCTGATGGAACCCTGACGTTCATGTGCGACGAAGCGCGGGGCGCCTCGCCCCCTATTACCCCAGGTAGATGGGCCGACAGCGTTACAACATAACGGCCGACTTTCCGTGGCCCTCGAGCCTCGTCATCTATACAGTGGCATCGATACACACCTAGAATATAAATATATAACTATCGGCAGCCGTACTGCGTGGAATCATACACTTAGCGCCGGGTCGCAGTAGAAACAAATGTGACTACAACCGCCCGTTGCAAGCGATTACCCCCTTGCCGGAGTCACTCACCCGATACCAACCAACCGGTAGGCTGTCTCCCGGCCATGCGGCTTGGGATCATCTATATATGCCGATATGCCTAGCCTCGGGGGTGACAGCGCAGGGTTGGAAGGTATGAACACAGCTATTCCGTTGCATGTATATTTCCCTGCATAGGGATTCGTCTTATCTTCACTTACTGTGATTCAACACTGGCACATATTACCAGGGTGACTGAGGTGGCTGGACGAACGCACCAATCATCGACGCGGTATCTGCTAGCCTTCCCAGCATCAACGTAACGCAATGGCCTCCAAAAATTTTATATTTGCTGGGTTCCTAGGTTATCCATTACCTAAATACTACCTATGTATTTGCGTTGCAATGTGGGCGCGTGCGTGGGTGACACCGAGTTTGCGAGTTTCTATTTTTGTCTCCCCCCTTGACAGATCTACAGACGGGATCGACAGCCGGGGTTCACCCCCGTGCAATTTGTGCTGACGATCTTCTTTCAAGCAAGAACGACGTTCATACGCCACCGAGATGCTTTCTACTACCTAGTTACATTGTACACCTGCCCTAGAGACGTATATAATCGACCGTGAAGTACAGCTTTGCTTGAGTAGACGACTAGTTGCCAAAAAAAAGGAAAAAAAAAAGGGGGGGGGGGACGCAAGTATCCTACCTAGGGTCTAGATGCGACACCAGTTATACGCTTTGCTCGAGGCCAACTCAACTTTCCTCGGCTCGGGTAGTTGCAGGGACCGATATAATGACGATCTGGCCAGGTACCCATGGAGCTCGCGGTTTGTATGTCGTTACCCAGATCGTCGAGGGATACCTAGATGCTGATCCGGCGCCAATTATCATATGAGTCTACCAATTACTTCGCGTAAGAAATGCCACTGCATGTACAGTGGTGGTAGGTGGCATGCTGGCCGACAGATCGATGGACAATGAGCACCCTGACCGCTATATCCAGCGTACTTCTCTCTGCATGGCCTTGAATTAACACGGTATACTTGTGTGACCCCCAAGTACATCATCTATCCAGCTGTATAGCTTTGTATGGCTATTTTTCGGTCTTAACAGAACCCCTTTTGTACGCAGGTTGCAACCTGTGACAGAGCATCGGGCTGGTATGACAGGTGTAGCCTTGTCGTCTGGGTCGAGAAGCCTCCCGCCCAGTACTCCCGCCAAAGTGATCAGCGAAACCCTCCTGCCCCGACCAATGACCACTGCTACACATAGCACCACCGTAAAGTAACCAATCTAGCCGATATAGGTGGATCGTCGGAAGCATGATGGAGGCACAGAGCGTATAGCTAAGGTCCATCCGATTTGGGTGCTCGCAAGGACCATACAGTTCTACTCAGTGATAACCCCTCTCGTCTTACATATACAACCATATCTAAGATGGAACATGTGTTCTGGCCATATGCACGGGCGCCAGGAGGTGCGCTCCCACCTCCCCTCTTGTTGACGTGGGCCAGGTATGTGTGACACTTAACACCAACCCGTTGATGCTTAGTCCATATTATAAAAAAAGGACCTTGCAGATATTCGCTTGATATACTATGCTGCGCTACCGTTCTAACTCAGAGGGGGTATGTGCGCGCGTGAATGATGACGCCCTTGACACTCGGGACTTATTCGCTTGCTGAGGGTTCATAGGCTCGCCCCACCTCTAAAGTCCCTCCTTGAACTCCATCTTATGGCTTACACCCTAGTGTATAAAGTGCTGAGTAGCGAAGTGCTGCATCGGCCGGTATCTAAGTTTCACAATCTAGGATCTGTATCTGCGTCGGTGAACTGCCCAGACATGGGACATTTGTAATATGCTGCTGATTAGTTTCTTCTCTACGAGTTAAGCACGACAACTCCCGCTGTGCCATATTGGCACTATCGAGTGTAACCTCAGCAATCCTGCTGGGCTCATCCTTCTATGAGACCCTAAATCCACTCAAGCTAGCACCCCACGACGTCAACCTCCCTGCCGTTCCTTGCCAACCATATGCCGCAAATAGGAGCTGCGATTGCATGCACCCCCGCGTACACACCAAGGCCTTCGTGTTCGAGAAGTGTGCATTAGAAATCAACACCCGCTACAATGAACCATCATCTGGCCCTTCATTCTGAGCTGCGGTACTAGCCACACCACAGGTATACGCGAACTCTACCAGCGAGTGTTGTATATATCACAGTGACTTTTGCGGACGTTCAGTGGTTTCAATAGCATGATGAGGTCAGCCACGCCCCCTTACGCCGGAGAATGGGGCCTCGGAACCGGCATATGTCAAGATACACGGGAATAAACACATTGGGGTCAAGGCGTCCTGCGACTACTGCTCGAAACAATAATAGTTGCACCAGGCGACATCGTTGAAGCTAGGTGCGCAACTATTTAGGAAATAAAGTACACGATACCGCGGGGGAGAGACAGTAAGCAGTGGTCTTCCGATCCAAAGCCGCCATTGGCTTGCTTCCTTCATGTCGGATTGCCATGTAGATGTAATCCAGCCAGCTGATAGGGGTGATGGGGGTTATTATCGAGCACGCCGCATGCTGCCTGCTGGCGCGTAGTATGTTGACCGATTTACAGTCCACCGATATCCAAGGTTGGGTATCTACGTCTTCCCGGTAAGAAGCCGCAGGACTACGTTGTTCCGCAAATACGGCTAGTTTAGAGAACTAGAAGTTACTGGTGCCATTGCAAGGGGGCGTTTGGTGCTGACGCCAGTTCGATGTCCTCTCTATCTTTCCACATCAATCCCCCCGCATATATTGTTGGGTGCCTAGGAAGGATACACTCACGTATGCATGAGTGGATTCATGGTCCTAAGGTGTTATGAGGCCTAGGATAACCCATTGCCAATAATAGACATCAACCATTGTCCGATGATGCCTAGACGCCACTCGCGCCTTAGGGTCGATAGCTCCTATACCGGGTAGGAAGATGCGATAGGATGCTTGATCGGTCAGTAACTACCTCCTGATGTTATTGCCGTTTCTTCGCCACGATGGGGATCACCAATACCTCTGGGCGCCCAGGTTCTCTGAGCCTTTCCCGGTCGCACTATAGGCATCTTGTCCAGCAAACCTTCACAGTAGCGAGGCCACGAGCGAATCGGCCCGTGTACAGTAGCTTCGTAGCTTAGATCATTCGAGAGTTCACAGTAGGATTCATGATTAAGTCGTGAAAACACGGGCATAGAGACCCTACGCTGCCTGAGCCAAGGCTAGTTCGCTAGACTGAACATTGAAATGCACAAGCAGTGGTCAATCCAGTCCAGGATAGTCATGCTCGAGTCCGACGGGACACGCCATGAGGACCAGCGTCACCCATCCCGAACTCATGGGGCTATGGGACGACGCTGATGAGGTCCAATGTATCTCTTGGCATACGATGCCGCAAGGAGGTCGACTGTAATACTGTAGGAAGTTGACGTTGTGGGTGCCATGGTATATCCCTTATACCCCGACCGACCCCGGGAAATAGTTGTAGGGGCGACTTTCAGGGCATGGCAGAATAACAATCAAGGGCATTGGAGAATTGTGCGGCCCAGCGTCGCGACGACGCAACGTGGAAAAGTTCTCCGCATAGCATAGCCTGCCCCTCCCTACCTGCAGATGGCCCAACACGGCGTACTTTATGAAACACCGTAGATGTGATCGCTATTTAGCTACATAAGGTGTACGTGCACTACGAATACATGTCCAGCTCGTACTTCTTACCTCCATGGCGAACTTGGGGGTGCTCATTAAGAGGCAGGTCCACGATGGAAAGGCCCTGGTTTAGGAGTGTCGCAGAAGACTACCGGAATCTCTCTGCGGAAGGGAGCTTCACCTGCTATGAGGCCGACTGAGAGTACGGCAACGGGTCAGGTTTGGCGGATAGATCCGACCCATAAGTCATTTTGAAATAGAAGTGGTATGATATAACTACAAACCCTCCCACAGCCCCTTTGCCCCTGAATCCTAATGGTCTTCACATAATTAGGATAATGGTCCTGTCGAACCAATGTAAGCCTGCTCATTCCTCTGACCTATGGCCAGACCACTTTCTTCCTACTTAAAACGGCCACATGTTGAAGGAAGTAAAAAATATCGAAGGAGGCCTGGAAAGGCCCATGAGCCGGTTTTTGATCGATCTTGGGTGGGTAGACGGGCGCGTAGTGACTTCGTATGCCTTATGCAGTACGGTGTCTACATGCCGTATATTCGGCATACGCTTCAAATCTCTCCCTCATGACGCATATAACCAGCCAGGCACTGTTAAGTACCGGCTCAGGCGAGGAGCTTGAAAATAACCCTAAACCCTTAGTTACAATGGAGTCAACGGCTCGGAGAATAGTGAGTGAAGGTCTGAGGAGAATCCAGCGGATTGCATTGTAAGTAGGTATGTCTACAAACTACGCTCTCATATGTCAAGCTAGCTCACACAGGGCATTGCTCCCATCCCTCAGTTCCGGACAGTTGGAGAAAGTTAGTCAGTCTCTTATGATGCCATATCAATATGCACCATCTACAGACTGCGCAAGATGCTCAGTCCATGCATCTGCTATATGTTGATATCTAACGGCCAGGCCAAGGGTAGGAACCACCGCTTCATAGGTGTCGATGGGGTCGTGTTTCTTCTCACCATCCTGTCTCGTCTCAGTTTGAAGAGTTGGGCTACGGTATATGGGCATGGGGTGTTAAGTTTAATGTATGGGTGAGTAAACCACACCACCTGTCGCAAGCTGTAGTTGGATATGCGATTATTCGCTCATCGTTAGACACGAAGATAAATTTGTGGGATGTGTTAATGTATTTATTTAACTATGCCGATTATCATCGTTCTAGTCTAGTAGAAGGTAAATCTATCTAACATCACTGCCTGCAGCGACGTGACAAAAGAAAACTACGGTGCCAGAGATGGCGCATTACAAGCGATATTCACTTATGTTCCAACTCCAACTATGCATGTGTGTGTCGTCAACAGAGGGGAATCGTCACCTGGCCCCTGAACTCCAGAACCCTCATACCGAAACATCCAAACCCTCGCGCGCGCCAACCCTTGATGCAAAGATGGTAGTACATGTCTGCGATATCCTCGCCTTTAATCGACCTCGGTGTTGTAGCTATCGCTGGCGCGGCGACGAGACCTATGTGACACCCTGTTTCTATAGCCCGGGATGAAGTAGTCGTCGTCGTCGTCCTCTAGGTCGCTGAACTCGCCGTCGGAATAGTCCCATTGTACCGGGATCTGCTCGCCACTTTCACCAAAGCCGAAGACCAGCCCTCGCCACTCGCCGGATACAATCATCTTGGCTACCTTCAGCATGAGGTTGACGAGGTAGCGTGGTGGACCTAGGAGAATATCCAAAGTCCGCTGAATGATGGTGCCTGGAATTTGGCGCATACTACTGAGCGGGCTTTGGGACTCATCTTCCCTCTTTGGTGGCGAAAAGATGTTTACTGCGGGTGGGAACGGTGAAAGGGGCCGCCGGTCAATAGAAAGATTGTTGCGACGCAGGCGTTGTCTCGGCGCTGGCCTCCGATCCAAACCGGACGTATGCGAGGTAGTGGACTCCTCAACGGGTATTGGGGAAGTGGGTTTGCCATGGGTTTCAGCAGAATGTCCGGGGTCCGGTAACGCATCCGTGGAACCCACTGCGTCCGCCGTAGGGATCGAGATGACGGGCGTCTTCTTCTTCTTTGGAGAAGTGGTAAACTTTGGGTCCTCTCTCTCGCGGGAACTGGAGACGGCAAGCGGCGGGGTAGATGGTCTCGAGGATGGCGGGGATGGTGGAAGCGGTGTGAGGGGCGAATGCCAAGATTGGACGGTGTGAAAGGGTTCAGTAGAAGAGCTCACAGAGGAGCTCCCACCAGCTGTGCGGGACTTTGATGTCGTAGACGTGGCAGATCTCATTGGCGTGACAGATCTCCTCGTTGGCGTAGCAGATCTAGTTGGTGTCGCAGATCTAGTTGATTGGGTGTCTCTAGATCTATATGGGGTGGGACTGGCAACAGGGGGGGTTGCCGGGGAATTATATGAGCGGCCAGCCAGGATGCGACTCATCCGCTTCCTCGTCAAGTTTACAGGAGCGACGTGGCCGGAGCCTTCAAAAGAAGACGGTCCGTCGCCCCCATCCCCAGAGTCCCCAGATGATGTCTCCTTCTCCTTCAATGAAGCCGCAGGTGTCCTATGAGCCCGTCCACGTCCGTCACGTTCACGCATCTCTTCCTGACTCTTCGAAGAGGACGCGGCGGACTGGTGTACCCTAGCTGGCACAGAGGAACGGCGCCCGGGTCGCAAGTCGCCGCCATAAGGATACTCCGTGGGCCTCTGTAATGGCTTTACATCGATGTTGCTCTTTGGATACTTTGCACCACTATCGGAAACTACTGATAAGTCTGAAATGACACTACGGTTCTCGTCGAAGTCGGCAAAATCGCCATAGTCTGTGGGCAAATAAAAGTCACGGTCGGCAGACGGGACGGTGCCGTCCATACGAGGTCGTCGGACGCGATCCATACCCTGTCGTCTGTCGTCACGCCAAAATCGATCGTATTCGGCGAGGAAATGGCTCTGGGTACCGCTCAAGGTGGTCCGTCTCTCCCTCGAGTAAGTGGTGGGAGAGGGCGAGGACAAAGGGCCGAAGGGGGAGGATATCAAATTCTTCCCGTCGGGCGTCCAAGGTTTTTTTCTGACGGGGGTTTCGGGGCCCTCAGGCAATTCGACAGTAAAGCTTCGCTGGAAGGGACACTCGGTTTTCTCGAATAGTAGGATCCTTTCGAAGACATTCCGCAACATCAAAGCGCGTTGGATGTCATCGGCTTCGTCTACGGGGAGCTCGATGCGCCAATACTGAGGTCTCCGTATTTGAAGGACGAATCTACTACTGTCCTCATCGAGACACCAGCATTGGCTCTTAGGTAAGATGGGCTGCAAGGCAGAGCCGCAACTTAGGAAGGCGACGGAACCGGGGGCACGATAGATGCGGAAGGGGCCTGAAGATGCAATCGTTAGAGCTATGCTATATGGTCCGATTGGTTGTACGGAGTACGGAGTAGTTCCCACATAAACAAGGTGACTATGGACAAGGATCCGTAGAAACGTAGAAAGAATTGTACGATAATTATGAAGTGGGAAGCAGTGGAGGGGACAGGGGATGAGGTGTACATAACTGGCATTAAAAGAAGCACGTACCAACAGCTATGGTCCTCTCTAAGCGGGTCGAAGGAGGCAGGGTACCCGGCTGTACGTCATTCTCAGACCCAAAACGTTGATTGGAGGTGAAGGCAGTGATCTTGACAGAGGGATGGACGTAGAGGGTCTCGATATCTTTATCTTCCGAGTTGTGTGTTGAATCAGATATCGAGGCAGAGGCAGAGGCAGAGGTAGAGGCAGAAGTAGAAGGGACGGAAGCAACCGAAGCAACCGAGGCAACGGAAGGGGGTCTTGGAGGTGATGAAGTGGAGGCGGTAGAGGTGGATGCTGATGCAGATGCAGATGCAGATGCGGATGTTGTGGATGCGGATGCTCTAGATGCCCTAGATGCTGGAGATGTTGTGGATACTGTGGATGTAGTGGATGCAGCGAATGGTGAAGTGGATGATGAAGTGGATGTTGTTGCTATTGTTGCAGAGCGACGAGGACGAGTCGAAGGGGTAACGCCTCGTTGGGACACTTGAGACACTTGGGACACTTGGGAACGTTGGGACCGTGCCGAGACGGACGATGACGGTGTCCGTGGATCCATAGGTATAATAATATAATAGTGCTGAAGTATTCGACCGAAAAGAGAAAACCTTGGAATATACCTTCTAGTTATGCAATGTGACTGAATACCAGGTCCAGATTCACAGATTTCCCGGGTCCATCTCACTTCCAGAATCTCCGATAGTTATGGGGCTTGTCAGTCGAGGTTCATGACGGACGAACCAACTCCTCTGCCAGTCTACTGTATCAAGTGTGTGTGTAATAGATAGCACAAAGCTCGAGCCATAAAGGCTTTGCACACAATTGGAAAAGTATGTGGTCAGGTAGGTAGTCAGTATGCGAGTAAGAATGCGAGGCGAACGAACTGGCGGCTAGTGGTTTTGTACGAAGTACGTAGGTTAGGTTTAAGATCGACGAGGAGGGGAAAAGTTGGAGGAAGAGACTGGAGGTGAGGGGTGACGGTGATCAAAGCGATCAAGCAGTCAAGGTAGTGAGTGGTCAATGAGGTGGTCAAGTGGTGTGTGCCAAGTTAGACATTACCCATCCAAAAATGGAGAGTAGTATGATTATAATATATGGTGATCGTCAAGCTGGGGTAGAAGGTAGTAGTAATAAATCTGACAAACCAGACAATGCGATGTCAAAATAGAAGAAGCAGAAGAGAGAGAGAAAAAAAAGAGTATATATGATATGCACGCCTGCCTCTGCCTCGCTATTCACAATGCAACCTAGTGACGGGGAAAACAACGTTAGAAAATGACGAAAAAAGAAGCAGTAGATATATCTAGCCAAGCTACATTGAGATCATTGAGATATCTAGGATATCCATGGATGTAGATGAGATAGGTGGTCTGTCCGTTCTCCCTATGGTCAGTTAATCAGGGGTTTGGAGTTTTAGATATTGGCGGGCAAGACGGGGAATGAGACGAGAGACAAAGGCATGGAAAAAAAAGTCAGAGCGAATAGAATGGTATGGATGAACGGGGACCTGGACCTGGACCTGAACCTGAACAAGGGCTGGCTGCTGAAGGGACCCGGGGACACATCCATGGGTATGTAATGGGACGGGAATGGGGGGGGAGGGGAGAGGGGGGAAGCAGGGAAGGGAAGGGAAAGGGAACTTGGAATTGATTGGGAATGGCTGAATGGGAACGGTAACGAACGGTAACGAATGATAGGACAAGAACAATTCAATATATCCGATTAAGATCAAATTCATCTTTTTAGCTGCATACTATGTACAAATTCCCATAGAAATGCAAGACTTTAATCCCTGCACAAATGCACAAATGTCAAATGTCCCACATAATCTGATAATTCAACATTTCCAACATTGGGACATACCTAGGTAGACATCGTGACCCGCCAAACCCGCTTTATGCCACTAAACGAACTATATGTATCTGCATTATTAGTGTACGTCGCCTGTCACATCCTTAGTGCAGTAGTCTAATGTATTTCAAGGGGAACGATACTTCATTTCATTAGATAATTTGTTCCAAGTGACGTACGTTTTTCTCATGTTACCCGCGTCAAAAATTCAGGGCAGCGGAGATGGGAGCTCAGGGGTTTCGCGTTTTATATCAAGAGTACGGAGTACCATACATAAATAATACTAAACTTATATCTTCTGATGTGGCTTCCAAGGCTGGTTTTTTCTTTCTTTTTCTTTTGTCTTATCACCCTAACAGCCCCAATATGTAGCCCCCAGTTAGCCCCCCGGGCCTCCCTCCCAACCACTCGAAAATAACGGTGGAGCGCTGCCAGCGGCTAGGCACATCATACATATTATCACTCTCCGCCATACCCTTTCCTGGCTCTAGACTCTGTCATTCGTCATTAAATGACCGAGATATCACTTGCCGGTCCACCGCGTTACGAGTCTGCGGGTCTGAATGAGATGCTCACTGTAACTGTAACGCCCCTGATCGTAAGACTCAAGTAACAAGAACATGTCCTTCGCTCTCTTCCCATCATGCTATTCTCAGCCCGGTCTCTGCGGCGGTCCCGCTACTTCATTCCTTAGCGCGTCCGAATTATCGCGGCTGTCAAAAGTGTCGGAGCTGTGGAACTTCTCGTCTAGCGTGGCCGTAGCCAGTTCCGACCTTGGATTCCCGTCCAGCTCGCCTTCTTTTGAGTGTGCGTGTACTTCCCACCCGCGCCATTGTCCATCCAATTCTTGTGGAGGCGGCGGCGTCGAGATCGGTACCGGGTGCTCGCTCGCTGCAGCGGATTCCCTCGCCAGAGCCTCCGCCTTCCTCTTGTTCCGCAAGTATCTCCAGAGGAATAACGCCCCCAGCACCACTAGAATCGCCCCGACCCCTGCCCCGACGCTGGCGCCAACGATGGTACCTATCGACAGCCCCCGCCGTGTGCTGGTTTCCTGAGGCAAGCCCGTCGCCGACGCCGAAGCCGATGATGTTGCGCTTGCCGGTGCCTGCCGGCGGTCGCAGTCATACACCATAGAGCAGCTCACGTTGCCCCACTGGTACACATTCTTCTGGTAAGAGGCCCAGCACGAGAAATCCCCCCACCCGTTGTTCCCCTTCCCCGCGTACTCCCCATCCGCTACCCTTGGTCCCAACTCCGCCGTGAACGTGACCCCCGTCGTGGTGAAGAGCGCCGATGTCGTCGAGTCGACCCACAGGCTGTACTGGCCCTCGGGCGTGGGCACGACGGCAACATCCTCTGGCTGGCCTCGCACGGGACCGCGAAAGTAGGCCATCTGTGACAGGAAGCTTTTGCTGGGGCTTGTGCAATCCGCCAGCACAACATGCTCGTCTAGGTCGCGGTAGGAGAACTGTCTGCCCGATTCACGTCCGAAGACGGCGGCACCCGCCGATTTCGTTATCTGGAGGGAAAGAATGGCCGCTATGAGATGGCCAAACTTTATTGTTGGCAGGGCGATGCCCTTTTGAGCCGGGTGGTGCATCTTGATCACCTACTATAGAACTGTCCGAGAGCAGAGGGGCTGTACCCGCCTTAGGTGGAATGGCGACTAGGTTGAAAGGTGAGAGATGAGGTTCGTATGTACCGCGGTCGAAGACCGGAAAAATCTATAGCTTCGGGCCTCGAAAAAGATAGAAAGGACACGGTAGGAAACCTGGGGAGAACGCAGTTGAAGAACTGATCCTCCCAAAGGACCTCGGCCCCGCCCCCTCCCCCGGGTGTCAAGACAAGGGCTAGGAGAGGGGACTTCAGCTCCTCGAATAGGAGGTGCTAACCATCCACGGTCATGAGGTTGTGGAAGCAGCTTTCGGGCATGGAGAGGATCCTGAAAAACTGCCACTGTACGACTCTTATTAGCCACATTCAATTCGCGAGTGGACATCGACTGTCCTGACAAAGCCTCTCAGCGTTTTCATAGTCCTCTCTTGAGCCATATTATTAAGTTATCTTTATGTTACTGGCCAGGATATTTGCTACCGGGGGGCTTGACTCAGCACTCTATTTTTATATAAGTAGGGGTGGGCATGCTGACATGCTTGGACATGCCAGCACCCCCAGCAACTGGGCCAGCTGAGGCGCCACACCACGCTGACGGGCTCAGAGGGGACGCCAGAGCACATCAAGAATGCAAAAGTCACCACGTCGCTCATACCTATGCTTGCACACACTCCCACTTTGTCAGGCCTCGACTCTCCATCGTATATGCCGCTCTACAGATAGGCACGGTAATGTACTAGTCATGAGAGAGCAAACAGCCTCGACAACTGTATATTCGCACCAAGCCATGGACGATGCATATTCCTCGCTCGATTCACAACGGTGGTTCGTGCCACAACGGAGGAAGCCAGAGAGGGAAGGGATGTGTATGCTAGTACTCAAGTGTATCAACATATAACACCGGGATCGCTGCACCGTACATACTGCCACAAAGAGCTAGAGTCGCCCAGCCTGCTATCAGGTTGCTTAACCCCCACTCTTTCTCCTCTGACTACGAATCCAGCCATACAGGAGGGCTTCACTTAGAAGCCAAATTTCTCTCGATCTGTTAGCCACTTACCATGCGGTATATGTTTGAACCTATGTCTTGTGTAAGCCTGTATCGAACTGGACTTTATGAGCTACTTATCAGGTATGTAGAGCAGTATTTCCAAGGGATGGGAATATCCTACATAGCCTATTTTATCCCTGCCATATGTGATCGGCGGCGGCCTAGCAGAAGTGCAGACGCAGCTCAGCAATACTTCCTACCCATTAGGCAATTGGATGTGGGAAGTTGGGGTCCCCAAAGGGTTTTTATAAACGATAGTGTACAACTCAATATCTGGGCAGGCATGGATACACCGCCAAGATAGATATCTCCATCTCCGGCTCCTAGCCGATGATATACTCAGCCTACCATATATTGAATCCCAGCAACATCACTGGAATTGAATGTAATCGCAAATCCAATAGCCGCATTAGGCAGTATGGTAATTGGCACCAGTTGTGATGTTCTTTTATAAACGATAAAATAGTAAGGCTTTGATAACAGGAGGCGCATCATCTCAGATAACAGAGGTTTACCCCACGGGTAACGAAGTAGGCTATATATAGGTTCGGTTAGGTAATGACCACCCAGTCGGGTAGGGTGTCCGCAAAGTTGCATAGGCTCGAATCCTGCATACCCTAGCAGACAAGGGGGGAAAGGGTGTCCCGGGGGAGGGGGGGTTACGATCACTACGGCACCGTAAGTGTGGCAGATGACAATCCCGAGAGACGGAAGAAAGAAAATACGATTCCGAGGTACCTTATTATAAGAATCGGCATAGAGGCTGCCAATGAGCTCATCAATGGCTACGAGCATCGGTAATACAGGCGAGAATGGCATACGCACGTATCAACCAATCTTCGTTTTCCACAGCCTTGCCAGCCTTTAATAAGACTTGTAACAGCAAACCATACAGTATACGGTAGACAGTCGCTCATTTTACTTCTGCTTGTGGCATGATCGAAAACGTTCCTCGATATAGCTATAACAACAGATAGATCGAACATGCGACATAACGGCGTGAACCAATTACCTGCCATATCTTGACCCCTCATGCCAATAAGCTAGCTTAGAGCTCCTTCTTGCTCCTCGGCTCGGCAGATCTACCACGAGTGATTGGCGGATCGTTGTCAATATTCGCCAATGAGAGGCTGAGGAACTCGTGTTTATTCGTCCAGATCTGTTGGTCCTCTTTGAAGTGCTCGATCTCCGAGGGCGGCGTATTCGGTGACGGCGGTGGGTCGGTGATCTTGGTGATCAGGAAGGCCGTAGAGGCTTCGGCGATGCCATAGATCAGCACGCCGAGCAATGGCACCTGAAGAAGCGTGTAGA
Source organism: Eutypella sp. D-1 (assembly GCA_023313575.1). Lineage (NCBI taxonomy): Eukaryota > Fungi > Ascomycota > Sordariomycetes > Xylariales > Diatrypaceae > Eutypella > Eutypella sp. D-1. The sequence continues at coordinate 238,612 of JAJTTP010000030.1, forward strand.
ATCCGATTCCGAAACCGAAGAGCAGTCCCTCCCGGCTTCGGAACCAGTTCCGCTTCTGTTCTTTGCTGAGGTGAATGCGCGCGAAATAGGGCTCCAGAAGCTCACGCATTAAGCTGCGTGATGAGAAATAGGTCTGAAGGAATATGACCAGATATCGCCGAGGCAGGAAGACGCCGGTACCGAAGACGACAGCTGCTGGTCCCAACCCTACAGCCTTGTTGAAAGTGTAGAAACTGCATGCTGGAAGGACCAGGCGGCCCACGTAAGGAACGTATGATAGGAAGTATATGGCCAAGGAAATTAGGGCCTTCCGGGCGAAACGCCACATAAACATGCTAGATGCCTCTGCAGTGCTCGACGAATGAGTGCTGCCGTCCTTCTTACTGTACTGTCGAAGATTTGGGTAGTACATGTCCCGTAGATTGTCGGGGTCCTCGTGTTTGTGCTTCTCAACATAGGTTTGATCGACCCACTTGAGTGAGTCCATGAACCTAGACGAATGTATCAGCCAAATGTGAATAATAGCCAGCGGCAGGATGGCGAACGTACATGTTATCCAGGGTGGGTGTCACGTATCTCATAAGAGTCATGAGGAATAACGGGACTTGAAGCACATGGTTGGCGATGAGATCGAGTCCATCAACCAAGCTATTATCCCATGTGGCCTTGTCCAAGTCGAAAAACAAGGATAGAAAGCCGATGAGGACCTTAATGCCGGTAATGGGGATCGCAATCACTAGTCGAATAGCTATCCCAGCGCCCACGGCTATGAGCGCTTGCTTGTAATGGGCATTTGTGAAGATCTCCGGGTTCTGCATAGCCCTATGGGCTTCAGTATCGAAACGAAGCAGTTAGCTCCCAGAAACCCCAAAGTTGAAACCTCCCTGTAGAGCGATGAACCCACCCCCTACCAAAGTCAACTGGGCACCCCGAAGAATGGCGTTGATGTCAAAATGTGAGATATCGAGGGCCTTCTTTAGTTCCTCCTTATCAAGTTTCTCTTCAAGTTTCTCTTCAAGCTTATCAAGCTTGGAGCTCTTTGATGCCGCCATCTCGTAACCTGACGCAAGAGATTAGGTTAATACCCTATTCGGAGTCTTCGGTATCTCGGGGTTTCGAGTTTACACTAGATACCTTAAGGTTAGATAGGAATTTATGGAGGTGCTTTCGATGTTATCTTCCTACTCCTTACCTGCCCAGTAAGTAGGTAGGTAGGCAAACCGGCCAGTTTCAAGGTTGCTGTTGGGGATGTGATAGATAGTAAGTATGTACTGAGTATCCACGGATGAGCTTAGACAGGTACCTACCTACCTAGCTAGGTAGATTAGACCAGCTAGCCACGTATGTAGGAGCTTTATCTTAATGACGTATCTTATGCAGATAAGGTAGGTAGTGAGAAATGGGATTGCATGGATTGTATGGATTAGGGCATACCTGGAGCACCTAAGGTAGTTAATGCATTTCCCGGAATTATTGAGATACTGAGATGTCACGCCTACTACTCTCTTCTCTGTATGTCATACACATATTGAGATAGACTACTCTCCAAACATTAGGTAATGGGTAAGTTACTTAAGAGCTTCGCAGGTGAGAATATCCTCACTCTTCCGATACACCTGAGTTGCTTGACGTTCCTTTACATAAAAACATATGCCTGCCAAGAGGTAGTTGTTGTGCTGGTCTGACGCCAATATACACTATATTTGTCATCGCGGGGGTAGGGCCATCCACTTACCATAGTAACATCCGTGAATGTCTTATCATTGGAGATGCAGAGTACATACCTCCAAGATAGAAAACGACTACGTAGATATCTATGCCGTATCTATGCCACAACCATACCTACGGAGTCCGAGAGGGTACAGTTACTCTTCTTGGGACCCCTTCTTACCCGGATTGATAACAGCTGTGCGGGGATTTGGAATTGACATGGCTTGACCAGTAAGTAAGCCGCCGACCCGAGCAATGGGCCACTATCTGTCTATACCTAATCCAAGGCCAGCCTATCATGCTCATTTTCCCCATGAGCTAGGCAACGAACGCCAATGGCCCTCAACTCGTCTCATCTCCATGACCGAGGCCCCGGGCGTAGATAGCAACACGCAAGCTGTTGATCCCGGGCTATCACGGCGTGGGATATCATTGGAGATATGTAGCCCTGCCTTTGCGTAGATAGCCGAGACGTGTATACCCTTTGATCGATGCGGGGTAACTCCAAGTATTTATGTCTATATAACATGACTCTGTTGCCTCGTTAAGATCAAGAGTGAATCTCTAGAGTTCCCCAGATGCTCCCAGTATAGTAGTAGTGATAACCCTGAACATCTAGCCTGAACAACTAGTCCTTCACATTAGGGCTACAAATACTCGATCTAAAGACAATGGGCAAAACCGAGATTCGAACTGTCTGCAAAGTGAGCTTCGACAAGCCCGCTTCTGAGCAGAACGTTCTTCATGTAAGCTTCCCTGGGATACCTCTCCACCTGTGAACGCCCTCGACTAACACTTTCGGCAGAACCGTTGGCACCCTGATAGTCTGTTAATCCCTCCAGCCCCTCGCCATTCCTGTCCGGGGTCGGTAATGCTAACTTCCTTAAACCCGTACAGTCCCCGTTGCCGGTACGATCCAGGATGGCGAAACGGTCAAGATTGAATGTCTAGACTGGACCGGGGGCCAGATAGGCAACAATGATAGCGCCGATGATATCAAGAATATTGACCTGACCCGAGTCCACTATCTGTCTGGCCCCTTTAAGGTCGAGGGCGCTCAGCCAGGGGATCTCCTACTAGTCGAGATCATGGACGTGCAGCCCTTCCAAGACAAACCTTGGGGGTTTACAGGCATCTTCGACCGAGAAAATGGAGGCGGTTTCCTGGATGAGATCTATCCGTCTGCGTAAGCGTAGCTCTAATCTTCTGGTGGATCTCCTTCTGTCGCTACAAGCTAACGCCCATGTAGAGCGAAGGCCATCTGGGACTTCGAAGGCATATACTGTACATCGAGGCACATCCCTCACGTCAAATTTGCCGGTCTCATCCACCCGGGAATCCTCGGCTGTGCCCCGTCTCCTGAGGTTCTCGATACGTGGAACAAGCGTGAGGCGGAATTGATCGCCGCCAATAAGCTCGAACGCACAGTAGCATTGCCTCCTGAGCCGCAGAGCGTTCGTAAGTGGTCATGTCTAATTACGCTTTTATGTTATCGGAGACTGACCCGCCGTTGCAGATGCCGGCTCCGCAGATCCTGGCATTAAAGAGAAGGTAGGCAAGGAGGGCGCTCGCACCATCCCGGGAAGGCCAGAGCACGGTGGCAACTGCGAGTAAGTCATCGTAACCCATTTTAGTTCTGAGATTACGAAGCGGATGATGCTCATAGCGACGGAACAGCATCAAGAATTTGAGCCGCGGGAGCAAGGTCTACCTTCCCGTGCACGTGGAAGGGGCGAAGTTCTCCGTCGGCGATCTCCACTTCTCCCAGGGAGACGGAGAGATCAGCTTCTGTGGCGCCATCGAGATGGCTGGTGTGATCACCATCAACTTCAAGGTCATCAAGAACGGAATGGCGGACCTCGGCCTTAAATCCCCCATCTACATCCCCGGTCCGGTGGAACCGCAGTTTGGAGCTGGCAGGTACATATACTTCGAGGGTTTCTCGGTCGATGAGCTGGGCAAGCAGCATTACATGGACGTGACTGTGGCCTACCGACAGACCAGCCTACGTGCGTTACCCTCTAGCCCTTGCTATCGAAGCCCAGAAAAGGCGGCAGCCTAGTTGAAATAGCTAACGATGGGAACAGGGTGCATCGAGTATCTCCGACGCTTCGGGTATTCAGACTACCAGATCTATCTCCTCCTCTCATGTGCTCCTATCCAGGGCCACGTCGCGGGCATAGTCGATATCCCCAATGCTTGTACCACGCTTGGCTTACCCATAGACATTTTCGACTTCGACATATCGCCCAACGCGATACTGGCCAAATCCCTGGAAATGGGCACCTGTGCCTTTGAGAGCGATCCTAAGACTGGCAAGGCCAAGAAGGGTGAGGTCACGACCGGTGGTAAAAACAATCAGTTCAGCTTTGGGGGTGGCTTGAGCTACAAACCTGTGGAAGGGTAGGCGCTGGGCACAATTGAGGACTGGAACTCCATGTATGGAATGTTCGGTGGAACCTAACCTGGAATACAATAGCGAGGGGTTGTAGCTGTGATTTCCAGCAATGAAGTTTGTTATCCGAAACAAGAAAATGATTACACTACTTTACGGCCCTTCCCGATCCCCAGTAAGATGTAAGATGTGATCTCGCTCGCGCTTGGGATCCAGAAGATGTGATAGGGGTGGCTCACCTCTAGCGCTTGCTCGGGTAAGTCAGGGATGTGGTATGTAGGTCTTGCACGGCATGCCTCTGAACACTAACTGGATTAGCTTATGCAATTCAAGAGTCGGCGTCCCCTCGCATATGATAGTACAATATAAACCAGAGAGATCAAGATACTATGTTCAATTTTCGCTGGACTGCTGTACGGTGATGATCGCTAACTTTTCAACTCGCCTGGTGCTCTTGGTGACATCGATGACCTAGGGGCTTAATGCAGATGCGAACCATGGAGATCGAATCTGGTACACCTTTCTGAAAATTTTGGGGGTTTATTGATTGTCCTGAATCTCCGAGATGTTGGCGTGTCCAGTTTTCAAAGAGTGCTCAGCCAGGGCTTTTTGCCCCTGGCCAATCCAGCCACAGTCGTTACACATGACTACGAACCCTGATGTGTCGGTATAGTAGTGGTGCTCCTCCTTCAGCTTCCTACACATCTCCTTGGTGTGCTGAAGAACGTGGTCGCTACTATCGACGGCCCACCGGGTGACGTCGAACTCCATCTCCTCCTGGTCCTCGACAAAGACCTCTGCGACGCGGTCGTAGTGGATATCGGAGTATATGATGACGCAGCGTAGGTCGTACTGGCCCTCGCCGAACTTGAAGATGTTGTTCGTCCTCACGTCGACGCTGCAGATCTCCAAGCCGAACGTCTCCGAGAGGATACCTAGCTCGATCGCGCCACCCCAGCTATCAGGCTGCAACATACGAGCGCAATACCGTTCCGGACTTGACCCGAGAATTGCCTCGCTATACTTTTCGGGGTTATCCCTGATGTGGTCCACTATGATGCGCCGTAGCTGCTCCGGGGTGTACCCCTCGGGAGAAGGCTGCAGACCTCTGAGAGCGCCACTAACCGCGGTGAAGAGACAGCTGTTATCGTCAGGCATGACCCGGAGGACTAGAAGTAAGTTATCAGAATGCGATATTGAGTAAATAAGGACTGGAGGTTTCGTAGATACCTAAGGTAGAGCAGGTCTCGGGCATAAGCACACTGATGTTCTGGTCCTTGATGCCCTTGGGCGGCTGCGAACTAGGGACAGCATCGGACGCAGATGCGGACGTAGCCGGTGCGGCCGAGAAAGCAGGCGCTTCGCTTGACGAGGATTTCTCGACAGGAACGACAGTCAGGCTCTCTCGCCGAAGACCGAGAGACTGCAGCGAAGTATCGGGTTTATCCAGCTCTAAGGCCTGAGGGGGCCACCCATACTTAATCGTCACCTCGGATGCGCTCGTGGCTTGCTTGATTGATTCGAGGAGCTGGCCTACGGTAGCAGCATCATCGAGTTCGAGTGTGCCCCCTCCAGAAGGAGCCTTGTACCGCAATCTCATGGTGGGTAGAGCAAATCGGTGAGAAGATGCCTAGCTCTGCACACGGAGGCAGGTTTTTGTGTATACGGCACAGGCTACCTAGGGTAGGCTAGGCCGGGTACTATAAGTACTTATACTTGAGTCAATGAGCCGCCGAACTAACTTGGAAACCAAAAGGGCTCTATGCGCCTACTTTGGGTACTTGTCACTCAACTGGGATATCTGTATATAAGCAGTATCTACTTAGGTATATATACCTAGGTAGGTAATGAAGAGCTGAAAGATGGCCTGGGGGCACTTTGTGCTAGAAGCAAAGAACTAAATAGCTACCTAGGAGGTAGGTACTCGAGAGTACTACAATAGGCATGTAAACAATCTTCACCTCTCAAGTTGGGCGCAAATACCTCTTAAGCTACATGTACCTATAACATGGTAGCCTGGGTATCTTTGTTGTCCCGTCACCTTTCGAGGTTGCTCTTGCATGCCAAACACAGCTTGCCTTACTCCGTACAGGAGGTAGGTACTTAATTACTAGCAATACAGCTGAGGGGCAGAGAACTCAATAATACGATATTCAGTTAAACAGGAGACGGAGAAGCTGACTAATATCTCCGATGTTTGTAACTGTCCCGTACCCGGACCTAACCGGGACGACCCACTTTAAGTACATACCAGGGTACCTAGAGCTCTAGGTGCTAGGTACTACAGCTAACGGAACATTAGGGAAATTGAACCTAAAACTTCAATCCGTTAGTATCTTTTAAAGGTTATCCCGTCTCCATCTTATAATTATTAGTATTGATTAATACTTACCCATCGTATCATTCAATATTGTTCAATACCGTTCAATTCCGCTCAATACCTGCTTTCATCTATCCCATGCTTAGTTGGTGATATGGAATGGATCGTGTAGTATCCATTACCATTGGCGCCTCCGATATCACTATCACCATCTACGACCTTCGTATATCTCTCTGATCCTCAGAACGCGTAGAACAAACCATTGGAAAAAGGCAAAAAGGAAAAAAGAGAAAAGAAGGGAAAAAAAGAAAGACGCATCGCTATCTAAAACTCCCCGGACTAACATGAACTGGGAACCTATCCATATAACACGATAACACGATAACACACTGTAACGACTATAACGCGCTATAACTTGATTACCCTTGCGCGGATGCAACTCAGATAATGGCCGACCAAAGCGCAAAAGTACCCGCCGAGACTCCATCTAACGCTCACGAGTCTATCGAAGCCAAAGTCACTGCAGAAGTACGCGCCGACGGCACGAAGCCGTCCACCAATGCAGCCATGAATGTCAAAAAGCAAAGCCCCGAGAAGCAAATATCAGACCCAGATGTAGATGCCGATGGTGACATAGATATGGACGACGGGACGACAAAGCCGGGATCAGCCGAAGTTAAAGATGTCGACGCTCCTTCTGTGGATGTTACCATCAATCCTAAGGGTGGCAGCTCAAACGCAGATGCGGATACAAGTACAAATTCGAAGGCGAACACGAATGCGACTGGGACTGAGACTGTGACGGCAACGGCGATGGCGACCGCGGAAGGGGATGGTAATGCCGATGCCGATGCCGATGCCGACGCAGATGCAGACGCAGACGCAGACGCAGACGTAGACGCGGATGCAGACGCGGATGCAGACGCGGATGTAGACGCAGACGCGGACGCGGACGCAGATCCGGACACAGACACGGACGCAAAGTCCAAAGCAGAAATGACGGCGAAGGTGAACACAGAAAACAAAACGGGAAAGCAAGACAGTCCGGAGACCGGTACCGGTACTGAAGGTGATGCGCCTGGCGATCCTAGGGAGGGACAGACCCCCAATCGCCTTGATAATGATATGCTTACCGTTATCGAGAATACTGCCAACTATCTCTCCTCATATAGAGAGCCCGAGTGAGTAGCCTTTACTATAACAATAGGTTCCTCGTATTGTCGCTATTTTTTTTTTTTTTCAAAAAAAAAGAGTGCGCTAGCTAACATGATTACCACCAACTCGCAGTGGTTACCAGGTTGCCGCCGGATTTCAGCGTATTCCTAATAGGCGCTTACTACCTGATTATCACGAAGTCATCAAGGAACCTATTGCCTTCAGCACAGTTCGAGTGCGTTGCACCCTCCACCTAGAGTCTCCGTCAGAGTCTCCGTCAGAGTCTCCGTCGTTCTACTCGAACCCCCCTTGCTAACTTTTACTCACCTCGCCCTCCAGACCAAAAAGCTTAGGAAGCAATACACTGCCTTCTCCGAATTCGTCCGCGACGTCGCGCTCATTGCCCACAACGCACAGGTCTACAATCGACCTTCCTCCGAATACTTTCGAAACGCGAACCGCTTGCGTGAACTATTCATGGAGGAACTACAGAAGCTGGTAGACGACGGTACTATTACTGCCGAGGATGCCGTCCTCCCTGACCTTGGAGAGATCCCTGATGCCGAGGATTCCCTCCCTGAAGATGAGGATGAGGATGTCGAAGAAGATGACGAGGATGATGACGAGGACGATGAAGAGGACGATTCCGATGACGACGTTGGTCGACGCCGTGGACGACGGGGAGGGCGTTACTCGACATCCGGTCGGAAGTCCGGCGCAAAGGGCAGCGACTCTATTAAGAAGCGAGGCCGCCCTCCGAAGGTCTTCACCCCTCTAGAGGCAAGAATCCATTCTTTACTCAAGGGTCTCCGGAAGTTTAAACACCCCGACGGCGAGTTACTTGTCGCTCCATTCGAGAAACTGCCGGATAAACAGGGTGCCCCGCACTATTATGACACAATTAAGAATCCCATAGCTTTGGACATGATCAAGCGAAAAGCGAAGAGAAAGAAATATCAGAACGTGGACCAAGCCCTGCAGGACCTCGAGCTGATGTTCGAGAACGCGAAGGAGTACAACGAGGATGACAGCCAAATTTATGAGGACGCCGTCGAGTTGCAACGCCAGGCACGCCTACTTGCCGCACAGGAGAAAGCCAGACCAGACAACGAACTTGCGGATGAGGATGGCAGACACCCCATTTCTGAAATCTACCATATGGGCGAATTCTGGAGAGTTGGTAAGTCGAAAGAGAACCGAACCAGTGTCAAGCACCCCCTTAACATGTGACAATAACACTAACTCGCGTTGCCCACCTGCTCAGGCGACTGGGTTCACATCACCAACGTCAATGACCTGACCAAGCCCATCGTGGCCCAGATATACCGCATATGGGCAGACAATTCTGGCCAGAAGTGGGTGAACGCATGTTGGTACTATCGGCCCGATCAGACAGTCCACCGGTTTGAAAAGCACTTCTTCGAGAATGAAGTCGTCAAGACGAGCCAGTATCGCAACCATCGGATCGAGGAAGTCGTAGATCGGTGCTACGTTATGTTCATAACGCGGTTTGGTAAGGGACGGCCGCGCGGACTCTCGAAGGACAAGGCCGTCTACGTCTGCGAAGCGCGATACAACGAAGAGAAGCATAAATTCAACAAGATCAAAACATGGACCAGCTGCTTACCTGACGAGGTTCGCGAAAAGGATTACGAGATAGATCCTTTTGACGTTCCTCGTAGACTCAGGAAGATCCCAAGTCCAATCAAGCACCTTTTGAGGGATGATGCTAAGCCGACTGATCCCCTTCCGAAGCCAACCTGGGGGGCTCCAAATGCGCCCCCTCTCATTGGTGCGGTCCATTGTCATGAAAGAGGAGAGAATGTAAGTTGAATTTACTGCTCAAACTTTTACTTCAGCCCCTGGGTTACCTAGGTATTTAATTACCTTTGATCTGATACCTTATTACATTCTCTGTCCCTTGATACCCATGTTGGTATCTCATATCTTCCCTGATAAGCCACAATCTCCCTGTTTTCCTTTTTCTCGTTCCTTCCAGCCTACCGCGGACTCTCACACTCTCCCTCTCCCCCTCCCCCATCCATCCCACCAAATGTCACCTCTACCTACCTACTAATTCTACATACCATTCCCCCCTCCCTGTTCAGCCGCGGTCTTCCCATCCAAACACTTACCTAGGAGATAATGTTTCTTATCGATTACGTTTATTCGAGTTCATTTCAATCTCTTATCCTCAAACACATAACCCGCTCACCCACCTTTACTACCTCATTGCATCACCCATACATTACCTTCTTTTCCTTTCCCACATTCTTTCCACCCTGGCCTAACCCTAGCCTTGCACCATCCTCCATTTCCACGCCATATCTCGCTATAGAACGGTTTCATATCGCGACTTGAACTATATGCTTGCTATCCAATACACGGAGTTCTCCTCGAATGTACCAGTATTAATCGATTGTACCGAACAGGATTCACCACCCCCGGGACCAAAACCTTCCACAATACCCCCGGTAGCTATTGAACCCGCGCGCCGTACGTCCACGATGTTGCAAGCGGTGCGCCCGATGGATGCCCAGGGCGACATAGCCATGGGTAATACTTCCCATTTTTCGTCCGTGCCCCCTCCACCGACGCCAACTCCAGGTCATACCGGCGCGACACCGTATACGCCTCATTATGCGCCGAGGCCCAGTCCCACTCCGGTTCCTGTACCGCAGTATGGTGCGCACACTAATGCCCATCCTGCTATGCATTACGCTTCACACCCCCCGCCTCAGACGCCCCAGACGCCCCAGATGCCGCAGACGCCGCACTATCAGCCGCATCAACCTCATCAACCGCACCAACCGCACCAACCGCATCACCCGCATCAGCCTCCACCTTATAATGGATATCAGCCCCAGTATGGTACCTCGCCGATGCCGTTGCCTCCTCATCAGCCACCGCACCAACAACATCACATCCCGCCACCGATGCCGCACCAAATGAACAATCAAATGGCGCCCTATGACACACCACAGCGACTTGCCCCGTCGCCTGCGCGCAATTCTGTCGCGCCCGTGCCAAGCCCTAACCTTCACGGCCAGCCGAACGGTTACAATCCTCCGCGTCCCATGGAGGTTTACCAGCTCGACGATGCGGTGAATGCTCAGATCCCACTGGAGATTCGTGAGCAATTCCAGTGTGACGAGGATGGTCGCATGTTGTTCTTCACGCAGCCGCCCCTGGACCGTGCGCATCGCGGCATAGCTAGCGAAAGCGCCGGTCTCGGCCACAGTGTTCGGTATCTTGCCGACCGGGCACGCGAGGTCGAGGATCGTCGGGCTAAGCGCAAGGCCAGGGACGAGCTACGCCAGCAAGAGGAGGCAAAGAGGCAGGCTGCCGAATTGGAAGCTGCCGAAAAGGAGAAGCAGGAGCTTATGGACCTCGCGGGCAACATGTTCGCCGGGTGGGTCAAGTCGATGGATAGGGAGAACGAGGCGCTGAAGGCAGCTTATGACGGATGGAGTGTGCAGGACGAGAAGATCGATGCTGTCAAGGGCTAAGCGGCACGATAGGGCTTTGGACGCGCCTTTCGTCAAGTACGAGTAGCATGGTGGCAGTGACGCCCGCACCCTAAGCATTATATCAACGGAGCTGTGTAATAATACGATGGCGAATGGTTAGGGGAGTTTATAGATACCATAATAGTATCGTGCGTCTTTTGCTTAAGAGGGCTAATTAATCCCTTATCTCATTGGAGAGGGACTGCAGGTTTTCGTGCAGCATCCAAAAGTGAACTAAGGACTATTACTAGGGAGCTCGAAGTACCAGACCACCCACCCATCAGCGTCTATCCAGCAAGAGGTGAGCCTAGGCTTTTAGGAGGACAGACAGACTTCAGCAGATACGCAAGGTCGCTGTCCCCCCTTCTTAGCCCCTACCTCAGGCCATCATCAATATCTAACCTCCGGAGTTTACTATCGTGGGTATGGTAGGGATGTAGTAGGCATTTTACATAGTACTTAACGCTTACGATGTGCCAAGGTAGGGTTTAACTGGGCAGGGTTTTTAAGGGCTTAACATTTAACTTCGCAGTTCTAGTACAGCAACTTTCTTTCATTAATGTTGGAATGCACATCTACCTGGGCATGTAGCCATAGTCTTTATATCTATGCCGAGGTGGATACTACTTACCTACATATATGTACTTACTCAGGCAAAGGTAACCTGGAACCCGCAGATGTCATGTGTAAGGGTAGTTAGGTAGGTGGATTGGTGGGTTAGGGTTCTTCTTTCCTGGCCTGCATAGGTACTTCTTACTTACCAACTTGCATCCCTATGTAGGCAGGTACTACCTAGAGCTACTTTAGATGAGATAAACTTTATTAAGATCCCCAAATCGGGGGTGGCAGAAGGAAATCGCCACTGAAGCTACTCAGGTACAGGAAGGACCTGTGGATCCATAGGCCGAACCCAGTCATACCCAGCCAACCAGCTCTCTCTCTAGTACGCTAACATCCAGCATAGGTACCTAAACCTAAGGATCCAATCTACTTATGTAAGCAAGCTAGATCCAGCCCGTTGACCCAACTATTAGGTTCATCCTGATCCGTGGATTCTTTTTTAACATTTCCAACTTTAATTCTTTGAAAATAATGCGACTCTGAATTATATGAGGTCATTTTCTAGTTCTTTCTACTCTTTCTACAACCTTGAAAACCTCCGTTTGACTTTGGTGGTTTTTTGGTCTGGGGGAACGCTTTAACAACTTACGTTTGCCACTTCTGGTATTTAATCCGGCCATCCACCCCCACCTACCTACACTTGCCAGTCTGCCAGTCTGCCCTACCTGGAACCTATCTACAAAATTACCCATTGATAATTCCCGAGGTCTTTTTACTCATTTCAAGTTGTCGAGACATTGTTTGTCCTTCATTTCTCTCACCTTCATTGATCTCCATTAACCACTCTTTCCTTCTTTCTTCCACCTCACTTTTTGGGGGCCACCAGCCTGCATCTGTCTTCTGATTGCAGTGTCTTCTACGTACAGCCTAGCATCCCATGATATTCGGAAGTACCGGCGGGGACTCGGTAATTTAAAGTGGTAGTACTCCATACAGTAGTTGCATCTCTGGAGTGGTGTGCTGTCAACGCTTCTCAGGTCACTGCAGGTCATCGTCATTACACGCATGTGATCGTTCAGTGCGGCGAATCAATCCAATCGATCAAAATTAATCAATGCCTGGTATAAGATTATTTATGCACTTGGGCAGATAAATCAGGAACTACGACAGGAGATACAACTGTGCTAACATTTTGTTAGCTATGTGGTCTACAGGTTCCATTTGTTGCTGTTCACCTTCTAATTCTCTCCAACTTCAGTACCTCACTTAGTACTTCATTCACATACACAACCCACGTAGCGTACTAAAGTACCTACTATATGATCCATCCTCTCCTCCTGAACAGCTCCAGCTATTTCTATCAACCCTTGGAAACCCCCACCACTCCTTTTATCATCTCCTCTTCACACTCACCCCCCCCCCCTTTCTTATTCCCGCCCTCATTTATCTATCATCTACTATTTTAAATAAACGTACACTTTGGTTGTCGATCAATTTTGGTCGAAGAGGTTGAATTTTCAAAACCTTGGAAGGTCATGGCCATTGATCCCTCGGACAGTTTGGGTATCAAGATGTTGAAAGTGTCGAGCGGGAGAAACCCTCCAGAGTCGGCCGCATCCCCGAAGTTGTTGAAGGTTGTTGCGCAACAGCCAGGTCCTGATGGTTCCAGAGTTGTCCGGAAGCGAGCTTCTATTCCCCGCCTGGGTGCCGGCTTCGGTGACATCTTGACTCACCTAGATGTCCTCACCAGTACGTCTAAAAATGTCTCCGGCACCTCTAAAAGAAACTCAGATGGAACGACATCTACAGCCAAAGCGGCCACCGCAAAATCCACACACGCACCAAAGAATTCAGGACAGAAGCTATCTATAGATAAGGAGGTCGAAGAACTTGATCTCTCTGATTCACCACTTACCCCGACTGACGAGGATGTGAGCTTTGACTCGGCAATCAACCCCTCTGTTGATTATTCCTTCTCTACTCCCAACTCAACACCGCCACTTCCCAAAGGGCAAGACGATGGCCAGTACGATTCAGTATTGGTTACGCCAGTACCAAAGAGCTTGTTGCAACCCATGCCTCACTTGGCGGACAAGCTCATCAATGTGAGGCCTGACCTTACGGGCCCAGAGAGGAAGAGGCATAAGTCTCCAGTTTCTTCGGACCCCGCTACGCCTCCAAATGACTTCAACACAACAAAGATCCTCCCAGGATATCCTTTTCCCAAACCAGCAAGCGCCCAAAGCAGTCAATGCATAGGGAGTACACAAGCGGATGAGATTTGCTACTGTGTTAGAGACCTCATGAAGGAGTTTGGTACTGGAGCAATGCAGTGGTCCACGCCCGCTGAACGACAGCCAGCAGCCCATTGGAATGCATGCTCACCCACTTTTGTTCCCAATTACCGACCTATCGAAGGGGGCCACGTTAGTTTCGTACCCATTAGCACCTATCCTACGCTTTCCCCTGGAGTTGTTTATCTTACCCCCATCCCGCATCACCAACCATTCAAGGTATTGTCAAGGGAACAAAAACTTGCCTTGTTGGAATTCAAGCTCAACCGGCACATCCTTGAAGATGGAAACCGAGCGAACGGCTCTATCGCCGTGCATATTTTTGTGGACATGTCGAACATTTGGATCGGGTTCATCAACGCTATGAAGGCAGCTCTAGGTATGCCACAGAGCTCTTATCTGAAGTCTCCCATCTCCTTCGAAATTCTAGCACGCATTTTAGAACGCGGCCGGAACGTACAGAAGCGTGTTCTTGCTGGGTCATTGGCATTCCCCGCTTCGCGTCGTGAGAACTGGCCATTTCACCTCAGAGAGGCAGAGAACATGAATTACGACATGAACATCTTCGACAGAGTACAGATCGAGCCGAGGATTCATAAAAGATCGGGGCGCCAAGGTCGCGGTTCAAATGACACCACTAGCTCTGACGAATCGATGGACAACACAACTATGAAGCTCGGCAAGAAGCATGGGGAGCAGGGTGTAGGTAAGTATCTTTTGGGAGCCGATGCAGCTGCCAGCTGTGCCTATCCACATATAAGCCCGGCTCTAACGGAAATATACCATAAGCTAACAAGTCTTCTTTCCAGATGAGAACCTACATCTCAACATGATGCACAGCATCATCGACAACAAGGAACCTGGAACAATGGTCCTGGCTACCGGTGATGCCGCGCAAGCTCAATTTTCAGACGGTTTCAAACAGCATGCGACTCGAGCGCTGAAGGCTGGGTGGAGAGTCGAAGTTGTCAGCTGGAGCCGCAACATGTCTTCCGCTTGGCGAGACCCTGAATTCATTGCAGAATTTGGCGGCCTATTTCGAATCATCGAGCTCGATGAGTTCATTGAAGAACTCTATGCCGGCCGTCTGGAATAATATGGCCATGACATCTACCTGTGTCTATATCCCTCATCTTACATCGCCCACTGCACCTTTTTCATTCGTTTACTGCCAAGGTCATTTTCGATACCCCTATCTATATACCACGGTTCTTGGCGTTCATTCGTTTTTATCGAGTCCTTGCAGGGATCTAACTGTTTTATTTCGTCTCGAATCTTATTTTCTTCTATGCACGATAGCCACACACACACGACTGACGAAAGAACTACATGAGACGGCGTTTCAATTGATTTCGTGTTCGGCCGACATATTCGACGTTATCTTATTTTGTCATTACATTTGCTCTTACCAAGGTTCATATCACCACCGAGGACGAATGCCATGTGGGGTGTATCAAGACTTGGCCGCGATATTGAGACTTCCAACTCTAAATAGACGCCATATGCACCGAGCTCAACTATTCGTATATATTGCCAGCAATCGTTTTACTCCAGGAGCTACGATGTTCACGACCAGATTTGACACCTACATTCGATTTATGAATTCGGAGAGATGAAAGGTCAGATCAACCAATAGAGGACATTTTGGCACCACCCAGATCCATACTGTGCGTTCTGGTTATGTGACAACCATCTTTTCTAGGTTGCATCTTGGTACATCGGTGGGAGTCTGGAATATTTTTACACGTTTGCGTGATACCCCGGGGAGAAGAATGGTTGACAAGCATTTTTTTGGCGTTGGGAGAAGGGCACTCCATTTGTGCATTGCTGGTGACGACATGCATGGCAAGGGAATTGGCCAGGGTTAACCATGTCAGTAACGTCTATGGTGCCCAATCGGTTTGCCTCGGACGACGTTTCCAAGGAGCCTTGAAGAATCGCATCATTGAGCTGTTTGCATGTGCTTTTGGCTAGGTAGCTTAGCTTCATGGTCGCTATGATATAAGTGCAATGGACGCACAGTCTCGTCCCTATTCAAACTATAAGTTATTATTCATAGCCTCCCGTCTATGTTGTACCGCTTACTATGAAGTTCCTTGGTGTCGTGACATTGATGATCGTCAAAAGGTAGCAGTGTGTTACGATGGTGGTAGAAAGTGAGATAGGATGGGCTGATTCTCGACTGCGAACCGTCCAGAAAATGTAATATATCACGACGGCGCACATAGCAGCGCTGCTACAATAGAACCCGATCTTCATCTAGTATAAGTTCTCTGCTATCTGCGCATTAGCATGTTCGGCCGCGCCTAGGTGTCTTATGGACAACCATCCCCTTTCTGCGGAACTAAGGGCCTTCCCTAGTATTGACCAACACTAGTCCGCGTAGACTCAACCTAAAGCTTTCGGTGTCGCTCGACGGAAGAAGGAACTGAGTGATGTAGAGGTCAGCCACCGAAGAATGGTCATACTAGTAGGGTAGATCTTCAGGCATACGGCGAGTAGACTGGTTTCAACCAAGTGGGAAACCCTGTCATGACCAGGTTACGTAATATCAACTTGTCTTGTCCGTTTTTAGCACAGGTCATGGTTCTCTAAACACACCGAGTCCATGATATTCCCTACCCCTCCACTGCCCACGCCATAACGCCATCTGATCCGGCCAGCATACACCACGCCTTGGCCGTCGCATGGCCCGCCTTTTCTTGCAGATTGACACCTTCCCCGATGTCCAGCAGCACCTTGGGCAAAAGAGGAAGAAGCAAACTCGTCGATTCATACTATTTACACTGCAAACCTAGAAGCTTTCCATGTCCGTCCCCATGATCATGTTCCTTAGGTTATTCCTCACCGACCACACGATATTTTCGGTAGTCCCGTGTTCGCGCACCTCGCCGTTGGCAACAGTCTGAATGTCGCTGTCGCCGGTGACGAGACCCTTGGCCTTGTGGTGAAAGAACAGAGGCGGTGTAACGCTGACGCATCGCGTGTCGAGACCACGGTCCCCCGCCTCGGCGTCGTTCGGCGCGGCGCGGCTCGACACGGCGCGGCGACAGAGCCCTGCCAGCGCATTGTCGAAGGGCCCTGTCAGGTGGTCCACCGAGAGGTCGAACAGGACCTTGCGAGCCCCTCGGTTGGAGAGCGCGTAGGCAAAGCTGCAGATCGGCCCCCCGGTTATGTGCACCCACCGGGTGTGCGGCGGGTGGCTCGCGAAGTCGATGAGGCCGGTCACCTTGTCGGGTGCCGGGACCGTGGGATCATCAGGGATGGTGAACTTCCTGCGCATGAACTGGATGCCCGGATTCTCGCGCGGCTTCTCCTTGTTCTCTTCGAGCAGCTCGGGGAAGACCTCGCCGCAGTGGCCCAGCCATAGTAGGTCCCAGTCCGCGCCGTAGGGTGAAGAAGTCGACGTGTCATTCCCCGGTGATTCGAAGAGTTGCCTCGCCCCTTGCGCCACCATGGGAAGCTGCGACTTGAGCCGGGTGTCCCAGTCCATGTCGTCCTCCATCTATGAACACACGTAGGAGTATTAGTAGGATGGCAACGAAACGATTAGTCTACACTTACGATAAGAGCAGATTCTAGATCTTCTTCGATGATTCTATGTGTTGTTAGTCATGAGTTCTTTCCAAAATTTTAACTCATCAATGCTGCAGTTCAACTCACGCCGACGAGTGAGCATAGAGGAGTGTTTGGATATGAGTAATGGAAGTAACTTGATCATCACTCACTCACTTACCTTCGTACAGCCGTCATATGACCTCTCCAGGAGCCGAGATTAGTATTCCATAGCTTTTCACGTTCGATGCCGAACGGGATGGCCTTGTCCGGTATGTCCTCGCCCTTCACACCATCGACCCATTCCACGTGGAAGCCCGTCAGGGCGCTGGCGAGTGCGATGGCATCGCGCTTGTCGCTGCGTTCGGGTAGGCCGACGACAAATATCTTAGAAAATCCGAGGGAACTGTTGGATACCCTATCAATGTCCGCGGGTTGCAATTTAGTTTTGTATACTTCGTCTCTGGAGGGATCGGCCGTCGCACTGGGTGTCGAAACGGGCGCCGGGACGTCGTCGACTACCACCCTTGTGATGGAACTGAGGTCTAACCCCGACGGCCGGGGAGTAAGGATTAAGAAAGTTATTATTATGACCACGGCGGCGCTCACAATGACGACATAGCGCGGAAGTGGTCGACGGGCAGCCGTCTTGGAACTTAGGAAAGTCATGGTAGTGAACTTTCAGATTGCAAAATAGCAAAAGCAAGTTCCCGAGGGAGAAGTCGCATTGACGAGTATTCGAGGATAAGAATGCGTCTCTACTAAATAATAATGGGTATGTCTACATTGAGTATCGAGGCTACCGATGAGATATTCAGAAAGCCGCACTGAAGGTCTATAAATGAAAACACGCGCCTAGCCCTGGAGGTCGGCGGGGAGAGACAGTGGCACTTGACGCTGACGGAGCTGGGAGGGAGAAGACATGGAAGGGGAGAGAGATGGACGGTGACAGCAGTTGCGACGTGTAATGTTACGGTAGGTAGGTGCACACATGTGTAAGGTTAATTCCCCCAAGTCTCCCCTCCCAGTCTCTCTCTCAGTCCCTACTTGCCTATCACTCTATGCGCCTCTAGTTACTCGTGTAGATACACTATTCTTAGACACGTACCTACTTACCTATATACTTACCTGCATGTATATCTTTTCCATTAAATAAGTATCAGAAGGTAGCTAGAGGTAGATAGGTAGTCTTCGGGGCGCGGAGGGGATGAGTCAGCTCGGATGAAAGACGAGGAGGCAGGGAGAACGTCTGCTTCGGATTCACTGGCCGTCGGTCGACTCCCTCCGCTTGTGATTCGATGGCGACATCACTCATCACCAGCATGTAAGCTTCGCGGCTTGCATAAGTCCCAGTGAAATGAGACGAAGAGTGCGGCACAGGGCGCATAATGTGGCGTCATGGCGGCCTGGACCCTGATAGTCAAGACAGTTCATCTCATTAAGAACCCCCACTGGCCGCATCGGCCCCCACCCCTGGGTGTTTATGACCAGGCTCTGGCATGCTGCTGAAAGGTGCTGGCTAGGAAGGAAGAAGGCAAGGAAGATTCTGGCTATTGGTGGGCTGGGAAATAGGCTGAAGAGATACACATGCGCAGATCATCACCAGCCAACCACCACCTACCTCTCTTGCTCAATAAGACGCCTTTACGCCCTTCGCGTCGCCCTCTGGCCTTAGGGAAACTGAGTCAGTCCGGTTTCGTGGCACATTGCGGTGCGACTCAACGGCGTATGCCTCAAAAGCTAGCGTGTACCGTTTTGTATATGTCTCGCGTATTTGACGCGTATTGGATGCCATGAACGGATGTGATGAGAGGGGAAAGAGTGGTTGAGTGGGTGTAGACAAGGGCTGCAAGGGATAGATAGATAGATAGATAGATAGGCGGGACAGACGAGAATCTCGAATATCTCAAAATTGCAAGGATCTCGACGATCGTGAGGATCTCAGATCTACAGTAGCTTGGCTGCTTGGTTTCACGGTGCGCATATCCGGCGTATCTTATCGACGATAACCGACCAACCGACCTTTCTTGCCCTTTACAGACCTCCCAATATTTCAGGGTTGCATAGATTTAATGATCTATGCATGTGGTCGGTCCAATCAAGAATAGAGATGTTTGTGAGATATGCCGTGGGATGTCTCAATAGAGGAAGTCCTACCTGTCAACCTGTAAAAAAACGTTGGTACGTTGGTTGGTTGGTACGCTGGTTAGTACGCTGGTTGGTACACTGGTACGGTAGCCGTCAATGGAAGGTTGTCACCCTGTCTATAGGCCTGTCACCGCGTCTGCACGTCTGCACGTCTATCTGTCACTTCTTAATCTGGATTAGTTCTATGCCAAGAAATTTAGATAGTTTTAATGGGACACGGGAAGATGTGGGTACGAAGTACATTTAATGGGATGCATATATCAGGTATATGAAGCAAAGCGATTACCGCCTTCAATTCGACCTACTAAGGTAGCAGCATGTAAGTTACCTACATATGTACCTAGGTATGCACTATTCACTATTCCGAAGTACCTAACCCTTCTATGTACACAAGGCCATCCATCTCAGCTTTCCTATTTTCCCATCTTTCATTTTCCTCACCAAACTTATACATTACGATTCCAACACATCCACCCTTCAAAACAGATATACAAACGTTGACGATCACAAGTACTTGGTTACTTACCCAGGCTGCCAGGGACATTAATTTTTATTTTCATTTTTTTAAAAAAAACAAAGAAAACCAAGAAAACAGCAACACAGCAACACAGCAACACAGCCCACCCAGCACATCATCATTCACGATGTCTGAAAGAAAGGTTCTCGCCAAATACTACCCCCCGGATTTCGACCCTCGACAACTACAGCGTGTTCGTGGCCCAAAGCAGGTCGGCCCCAAGGTCCAGACTGTCCGCCTTATGTCTCCTTTCTCCATGAAGTGTACATCCTGCGGTGAATACATATATAAAGGTCGCAAGTTCAATGCTCGGAAGGAGACTCCCGACGAGAAGTACCTGGGAATCCAAATCTTCAGGTTTTATATCAGATGTACACGCTGCTCCGCCGAGATCACCTTCAAGACCGACCCGAAGACCCAAGATTATGTCTGTGAAAGGGGTGCTAAACGGAATACTGAGCCCTGGCGCGCCGGTCCCCAGGAAACCGACGAGGAGCGCCTCGACCGCCTCGAGCGGGAAGAAGAAGAGGAAGAGTCCAAAAATGCCATGGCCGAGCTCGAGGCCAAGACTGTCGATGCCAAACGGGAGATGGCTGTCGCTGATGCCCTCGATGAGATTCGCACACGGAATGCTGCTCGCGAAACTGCCGCCGCCCAAGACCCATCGAGCGGCCCGTCTATCGACCTTGCCCTGCACGCCGCCCAGGAAGAGCAAGATCGAATAGATGCAGAAGAAGCGAGGAAAGCATTCCAACGCGCCCGCGAAAATACTGATCTCCCAGCTGTGACCGAGGAGATAATGGAGGAAGATATTACCAACCAAACCGAACCACCACCCCGCATCCCAGCACCGAAATCAAGGAAGACCAACAGGAAGGAGGAGCTCAGAGCAAGACTGGGTATCAAGCGGAAAACATGATGCGTCCTGCTGTTTTTCCTTGGTTTGTTTTTTTCGGTTTTTTCCTTGATGATCTTATCTACGTAACCAACCTTCATTCCCATACTCTTCGCTCGCATCTTCAGCACTTGGCGAAGATCTCACATCGAGCCATAACGACAGTCAGATAGACGTGTGAGCCTGAGAGTTATGGAAGTGATGGGGGTGATGAGAGTGATGAGTTCCAGGTCAACAGGGATTCTGTCTTCCGCAAAGTATGGTTTTATGATAAAGGGGCTGCAAATACGCCGTCATGCAATGACCTCGCGGACTTTGATAAGAAATCAGATGTTCTGTCCCTCTCAAGCCCGGCGCGAGTCCCATAATGGATACTATGAAGGTAATCATCAGTGGCATTCATCGAAAGATAGGCGAGTCTTGATAATTATAATATCCCCCAATGCCACGACTACTAGCCTTGATTCATACTTCCATATAGCAACTCCGGGCCACCGCGCAGGTCTCTTACTGTATGTATAAGAGTTGCAGCACAGATATCTTCAGTGGAATGGATCGCCTTGGATCCCCCCCCCCCCCCAACATGCCCGCAACGGTCGGGTCAAAGCGAATTCGGCGTTCAACTCCCAATATTCTTAATACGATAGGACAGTAACTCTCTCGTAACCCACAATTTTAATTGTTAATACATCCCTCGGGTAGAAACAGGAGACGGCGACGGCGGTATTACCATCCCTTTTTACACGCATCATCTGAGTGACACATGCATTATAACCTACATAGTGGCGATGTCAGCTAGTCTAGCCCGACGTTTTTACCCTGCCCAGGCAAGCCCAGGTACGGATACTTCTCGGCCCACCCAAAGGTAAGTCTATCTCTATCTATTGGGCCCTAAAAAGGAGTGGGTTGGTGGGGTCGAGCCCGAAGGGAAATCCAACAGAAGCCGTTGAATCACACCCGATCATAATACTAATATTCACCATCAGATTTTGCATACTATACCACTTCCACTAGTATATAGAACATGGTATATATGGCTGGTAGGTGCCATTATTAGATATACCGTCGCTTTAGACATTTTAGTAACATAACATGATGCTGGCAATGCACGTTAGCTTGCCTGATTCCTAGACTTGGTCGTGTGCTTCCTAGCGGTATTCATCGATCCTCCCTTGCGGATAGCTCGGTAAGTATATATAATATATAGAATTAGGATTCGCTGGCACTAAGTAAGCACAGCAGAGGCACAGTGAACAACGTGGTGTCACTTGCTCTCCCATAAGATACAACCAATCAAGACACCTTTCTCATTTTGTTTATTTGATATCAATAACCTAGACCGTCGCCACTACACTATTCGATCATCTATATAAAGCATGTAAGCATATCGAACTATGTCTGAGCCTCAAGTCACACATCCATTACATATTACTAACCAACGATAGCGTACAACCGTCACAAAGCAAAGCCATCGCACCCTACTCGAAAATGGCCTCCTCTCCCCAGACTTGGCTGATAACCGGCTGCTCAAGTGGCTTTGGTGAACTATTCGTCAGAAAGCTTCGGGCTCAGGGAGAAAATGTCATCGCAACAGGTCGCAATGCCGATACCAAACTTGCTCATCTCAAGGATACGGGTGCCAGCATCCTCGACCTCGATGTCTCCGCCCCACCACAGGAAATTAAGGACAAGATGGCTGAGGCATGGGGTTTGTATCCAGGTGGTATTGACGTCGTCGTTAATAATGCTGGTTACATACTCAGCGGTGCCGTTGAGGAGCTCACGTGAGTACGAGCGTCTTCTGGTTTTCAGAGACTTCCCATACTATCCTACTAACTCCCGTGGTATCATCAGTCAAGAGGAACTAGAAGACGTTTTTAAGACCAATTTCCATGGACCTCTCAACATCACCAAGGCTTTGCTGCCCGATATCCGGAAGAAGGGCAAAGGCACGCTCCTCTACATGAGCTCACAAGCCGGCTGGCACACCGACCCCTGTGCCTCCGGTTATTGCGCAACCAAATTCGCCCTCGAAGGTACGTCCTAGGCTTTGTCCCATTTCCCAGCCTCAACCTGCCGATACACTTGATGAATATCGCGGTGCGGTGCAACTAATGCTATTCTTCTGGCAGGGGCTGTCGAGTGTCTATCCCAGGAGCTAGCCATAATCGCGCCGGGTGTGAAGGTGTTAATTGTCGAGCCGGGATATTTTCGTACTCGAGTTTTCGGTAACGTCAACCACGTCCCACCTCGCACAGAGGGTTATGAGCAGTTCAACGCCGCCACCCGGAAGGTCGAGGCCGGCATAGTGGGCAACGAGCCCGGCGACCCCGACAAGGCGGTCGCTGTCATGATCGACCTGGCCAAAGGCACGGGCGTCGCCGCAGGGAAGCAGGTGCCGCTTCGTGTGCCGCTTGGGAGTGATGGCTGGTCAAGGATCAAGGCTAAGTGTGAGAATACACTGAATATTTGTGACGACTGGGAAGATGCCGCCAAAAGTACCGACATCAGTTCTTGAAGAAGGCAAGGCCTGGTGTGGATCTACATCGCATGGGTCACCATGTCATCCTCTGGGTTAGAATATAGATAATGCCACGCTGATGCATTTCTTCTGTTAATGGTTTCGCCGTGGCTAAAATATTAGGATCATAGCCTAAGGTATAGCAGCCATGATATTGCTTTCCAAGAAGGCAATACAGTCTGTAATATTATTTGAAGATTCTGCGGCAGCAATTACTGCGCCGATAGCAAAATTGGCATCGATGGTGATCGGTTCATTCAGAGGCACAGCAAAGCTGGCGTTGACCCCAGCAGGGAGAGATAGGAAGGATTGTCGAATTGCCAATGTTACAAATACATATATAAACTGTAAAAATGTAACTAGCTTCATTCAAAGATTGTAAAGTTGCAAGATCAAACGACAAAGTATATGAGGGGAAAAGATATTATATCGGTCTAACACTACAGTTTATGCCCATGCAAAGGTCTATGTAGCCGCATTCATATTCCTATTTCGTGGCCTCCTCGAACTTCATTTTATGTGATACACTCATTTCTTATCTTTGCATCATCAAACAGTCACCTCCTAACCACCCTGTTTACTTCTTCAGTAATCATATCGCATCAGCATCTTTTCCATGATTCTTATAACGCTTCTTATCCTGTGCGCTATTCCTCTGTTCGGCCCCCATGCAACCGTAAAGGCAGCACCGGCATTTGAGTTGAGCGAGCAAGAAGTCCCGATGGCTTTTAAGTCGTCAACCTCCGGTCGCCTCAAGGTCCCAGGGAATCACCGGCATATTAATGCTCCGACCCCTCCGATGACGTCTTCGAAATCAAACGTTTAGATTTCATACCTACTAACCCGCACGTGTGAGTTCATCTTCTCGACACGTCTGGCAGCCAGTTTCAGTTACCGCCATACTAATACTTCTCTCCGCCTAGCCGCCTAGCGGCTTCTACTTCAATATCCGGCTCGTTGGTCATTTCGTCTCTGATACTGGCGACATGCCTTGGCTTAACATCACCAATAACATCAACGGCCGCCCGGAGCTCGGGCCTTTGGTCAACTCATCGCTGTGCAATATAGGCGTATTCCAATTCATACCGATCTCCGGACACGATGACGGCATTGCCTCGGGAAGGCATCGTTCCTGCCCTCCTACTATCCAGAAGGGGTACGCCTGGGCCACTTCTCCGCCTATACCCCTGTACCCATTCGCTGTACTTATAGGTAGATGGGACCTCTGGGCTGAGGCGATAACCCAGGATCGAAGGGGGATATTCTATATTGAAGGTGCCTTTAATGCTACCACTTCAAAACACGAGGACATAGCAGGGCTAGCATTGATTGCAACCGGGAGAGTGTACCCTACTATTACATACTAAATTGCTAGTGTATTCGCGACAGAATACTTTTCCATGGAAGGAAACATAAGTTAATATTCCACAGTTCTTCTTCTTATTTCAGTGTACTCATCTATGAATGTGTGCCAAAAGCATTATTTTTGAAAAATAAACAAGCAAACTACCAATTAAGTAGTTAGGGGCGGATTTCGGACTAATCAGATAATTCTGCGACAGGACGCGTAAGTTCCAGACTCGGAAGACACAACACAACAGGTCAACTGAGCCCGAAGATGAGAGATATAATTTAACACCCTCTGACCTCAGTTACTGGAGACCGAGTCTAGAATAAACAGCCATACTCCACGCGTTAGGGGGAGGGGAAGGAGGGAGCAGGCCATAGAAGATGCTGAGCCCTCAAAGATCAAGCGAACCCTTCTGAGGTGCTTTGAGGTGAAAGCCGCTCACTTCTGAAGGCATGAGCGTAAAACCGTAGGCTTTGACGTCGGGGACGTCGTCACTGACGCTAATTCTGTATGGAAGTATAAGACCATCGAGACTAGTCGCGAAGAAAGGGAGGAAACTAAGCAAGCTCGACAAGGGAAACCAATCCCAACTTCGCCCATCAAGGGATGGACGCCGCCGCGAAGACGGGCCACTGCCTTTCAAGCCCGTCCTCTCTGCAGGATTTATTCCCACTCACCTTACACACATACACATAGGCAGTTTTACAGAGCCAGCCCGCAATTATGTCAAGGGAAACACGACCAACGCTTTTCTGAAAAACTACTAATCGCAAATATCCACTAGATCATACAATCTTTGTCTACTCATGGGGTGGCCGAGATGAGATAGGAGTAATATACTTCGCATCTAAAAGCTCAAAAGGAAGATTTCTCAGTTATATCTAGACCCTATTGGTGTTACAAAGCTCTGCTTCTATGATTTGTCAGACCGTATCAAGCGTGGATATTTCGCAGAGCCAGGCTCATCAAAAGTCTCTATCAGGGCGGCGACAGCAGGGTGCAAGCCCGCCTCAATGGCCTTCTTGGCCCACTCCTCCATGGGAAGCGTGTCGTACAGGGACTGCCCTCCGGTCGGCCGTTGAAGTCCGATCGTGTTCATCTGGGCCATGGAGATCACGGTGTCACCGACGTTGTTAACGTACGTGATGCCTGCCGATCCGTCGACGGGCCGTAGCAGCTCTCGGACAATATCGTCGCAGACCGTCTGGACGCGCACAAGGTCAAAGAAGCCCGCATTGTGCTCGACATGTGGCACGGCACGGATGCGGTGCGAATAGTGCAGCAGCGCATTGACCCAATCGAACTCGGCCCGTGCTACAGCTGCGTCGTCGCCCTCGCGAATGATGGTTGAAGGCCGCTGGATAACAATCCGCAGGTCTGGGTGCGTCGCATTCACGCGCTCCAGCATGCTCTCGCACACCCATTTGCCACACATATACCCGTGAGACCCGTCGCTCGGTGGTTCTTTGCCCGTCGTCGTGCACGACACCTCGCCGAAGGCGTCATCGTCAATGAACAAGGCCACGCCCGCCGACGACACGTAATGCAGCGGAATCTTGCGCGGAAGACACAGCTGCACCAGCTGCTTGGTCGACCCGACATTTGACTCACGCAGTGCCGAGTAGTACTTGAGGTGCGACGTATCGGAGCCGTTGTGTATCACAGCGTCGATCTCTCTAAAGATGCACGTCGCCTCGGCTGGGGTCAAGCCCAGAAGCGGCTGCGTCAGGTCACCCTCGTAGTACGCGATACGATCGCTGGGCGCCGGCAGTTCCTTGGCTTGCAACCGCTCTGCGAGTTTTCGCACTGCTACACAGATGACCTTTTCGGTGGTCGGCTGCGCGAGCAAAGCATCGAGCAGGTGGTGGCCGAGAAGCCCGGAACAACCCGTCAGGAGAATGGTGCGGGGGATGGGATGAGGGGGCGGGCCGTCTGTGGGCACAAGCGTGCCGTTAGCAGGGCACGTCTCAGCCTTCCAATCTACCTTTAATGGATTGTCACCCTTGTCGGAAGCCCCTGCCGACGTATTTTCCGTCGGTGTTGTGTCACCGGCAGACGAACCCATGGATGTGTTATCGGCAGAACCCTCAGAGCTCCCGCTCACCGCCTCTCCTGCGCCTGTCTCATCCTCCGACTTGGATATCAAGGGTATCAGGTCAGCAGGAATGGTGCTGGCCGCTAGCTCGGTCAACGTCGACATCTGGGCATCGCTAGCCATGATCTTGAGCACGGGAATGCTGACGCGCAAATTTTTGGCGAACCACGAGCGGATGTCAACTGAAATGAGAGAATCGAGCCCCAGGTCGACGCTCCGCATCATCATGAGCTCCTCATCCGGTAGCGAATTCTGTAGGATCTTGCGCAGCTGGGCACCGAAGGCTTGCTGTATCACCTGGAGCACCTCCTGCGAGGTCTTGCAGGCGTGGAGACGGTCCTGAACCGAGACTTTGTCGCTTTGGTCCCTCTTCTCGTCGTCCTGGTTCGCCGTCTTGTGAATGATGAATCTCGCGAATTTAGGATCAGAGTACCATTTGGGGATGTTCTTTGACTCGTCCGGTGTAATTTCTAGAAGCCCGGTCGATATTTCTGGTCCCATGTCCGAGTCGAGATGGCCAGCCTCCATGGCCTCCGCGAAGATCTGGTGGAAGTCCTCTTCTGACAGGTGCATCATGGCTGTCTTGGCTACCGTGACGTCAAGCTGGCGGGCTGACTGTGTGATGTAGCCCACTCCTATGATGGCACCGACGTTCACGACACTGGACCGTAAGCCGCGCTTCCGCCGGTTAGCTGCCACACTGCACATGCCCATGTTGGCGGCCGCATAGTTAGCCTGGCCCACGTTGCCTATAACGCAATTGATGGAGGAGATGAGGACGAAGAAGTCGAGGTTCACGTCCTGGAATATATGGTCAAGGTGGATGCTGCCAAGCACTTTGGGCCTGGTCACGTCTTGGACCTGATCAAATTCCATGTTACGGATGGAGACATCTCGCAGCACCATGGCGGCATTAAGAGCACCAATGATGGGAGGCATCGTCTCCACGATGGTTCTATGCACCCGTCGAAGAGCGCCCTCGTCTGTCACGTCACTACGAAATTGTCAGCTCTATGTCATCATCTTAACCCGGTATAAGAATCGACAACACATACCATGATATTATCCTCACAGTAACCCCTTTCCGCGCGTGATCTTCCACCCAAATCGGGTCTATCTTCGGGTTTCTGCTAGTCAAAACCAGATTTCGAGCACCCATTTCAATCATCCAGTCGCAAAGGGAAATGCCCAGAGCGCCTGATAGGCCGCATAACCAATATGTCTTGTCGCCCTTGAACAGCTTCTTGGTATCGAACCTCGTAATCCTTGCTGACACCGGGCTTTGGGGCATCCAGTCGTTTACTATGGTAAGGGGTTGTGTAGGAAACTCGCCCAAGGCAAGACTTTGGAGGCTGACGACAGTTGGCTCGACCTTGCCCTGGTATGGACGGCCGGATATGGAACTGATGGCCCTCTCCAACTCATCTCCAAGAGCCTTACAGAGGCTTGATCGGTATGTCAGGGTGCGATGAGAGTAGAGCGTGCTGGGTGTTTCCTTCCTGCAGTGGGTTGGAAGGGCCGAAAGAATCGTTCGCAGCGTGTCTGAGTTGCTGTCATCAGAGAAGCTTACAAATGAATCAACCTGGTCAAGCCCAAGCGTTAAGCTCAGCTCGGCACGTTCCATGAAAGGGTATAGTTTGACCACCTTGTTAGGGACCAGCGTTTCCGAATGTTCGGTGCCCGTGCCCTCGGCTGTCAGAACCAGGTTGACCCCCTTGGTCAGCGCATAGTTTTCCACCGCTTGAGCCACCACTTCGGGCGCATTGTGCACGAGAAGTTTCTGTTCGGGGTATAGAGGCTCTATGATTACAGCTGCAATAAGCTGGGATGCCAATTGCGTGAGCAGCACCTCTTCGCTCTGCGACGCCAGTATCTGGTCGCAGTTGAGAGCTGCAACTTTAGGGACCTGAAGCAGCGATTTGAGTGCCGGGACCATTGTCACGAAGCGATTCCCTTCAGAGTCAGCTGCTACCGCTAGGAAGTAGTTTCCAAGGCGTGACTTTATGGCCGAGACGACAGCATGGGTTGTCTTGAGCTCGACAATGTCGTCGGTGAGCTGAATCCCTAGCTCATACCTCGACAGTTCTCGAAGCATGAGGCCGTGAGCGGCGTCGGGCTGCAGTTCGATTACTGAGTTGTTCATGCTCACTAGGTGGGAGATGGGTCGCTGAATCGAGTTCAAGCGGCTGTTGGCTGCTGATATAGCCGTCAGGCGCGGGACCAGGTCGCGGCTCTGGTGGTCGACAATGATCTCGGGCTCGGGGATGTGGTTAGCTGCCTGGTGGCTAACGACGACAAAACGGAGGAATCTCTCGGCCAGTTGTTGAGCGTCAATATTGGCCACGTTTGCCACATCAATGAATTGCAGCCGTAGACCCTCTTCCTCGTGCACCGCCGACCGACCGAATCCCACTGTCATATTGGAATATGGCTCGTCAGCCAAGCGCCCCTCCGTAAGCCACACAACAATGCTGTTTTCAGTGAACAGACCCCTGAATTTCGTCCACCTCGCAGGAGTCATGTCCTTGAACACGGGGTTCTCCAGGTCCAGCAAGCTCAACACGGCTGTCTCAGAGTCCACCAAGATGTTAATATCCTCAAGCCGCTTACATAGGATGGTATCCTCGGCAAATGGAGCCAGAACGGTGCGTATACCTCCGACAATGTCGGAAATCGCTGCTGTCTGACCGCCCAGGATTAGCAGCTTCTTTAGTCGCGGAACAGCTTGTGAATTGGCTGGCTCCAATGGCTGGCGGATGGCCTGGACGCTAGCATCGACCGCCTGGGACACGAAGAGACTGATTCCGAATGTGTCGAGCAGATGAGGCGGAGACATGGTGTCGATGCCGGAGAAGCCGGTCCTCAAGAGAAGCCGCTCCCACTCATCGACATTTATTAGGGGCGACAAGGTGCGGCCCTCATCGACGCCGCGCCACCATCCCGACAGCGTACCGAAGATGAAACCGGCACCGGCCTGTAATGGGCCATCACTAGCTCCCTCGCCAACGATAAGATAGCCTCCCGGTTTAAGCATCTTGCGCAGGTTGCGCAGGGACTCGTCAAGCTTAGCAGTCGCGTGAATGACCATGTATGCGATGATAACGTCATAGGACCCTTCCTTGAATCCTTGCTGTGCCGGGTCCCTCTCGGCGTCGCACACCGAAAAGGCCAGCCGATCTCCCCATGGCGCTAGCAGATCCGCCGCGTTCTCAAAGAAGCTGGACGAGATATCGGTGAATGTGTACTTGTCAAAGTCAGAGCCGATGGCCTGGAGGATATTTCTGGTGGCACCACCTGTGCCGGCACCGATCTCGAGTAGACTGAGATGCGGTTGGCAGTCGGTAATCTGCTTGACCGCCTGGCTTAACCATAGGGTCGACTGCATCGTTCCGAAACCCTGTGCGTAATAGAGGTCTAGCAATCCAGACTCGCGGAAGTGCTCCAGCATTGTTGTCTCCCCCTTGAAGACCTTGGGCATCGTGTGCCCAACTAACAACATGATTCTAACATCTGAGTTGTCGGCTACTCCTTTTTCATTGATCTCGCTAATCACGTCGTCTAGCGTGTCGTTTAGCCACTCCTTCTTCGCCCACTTATGCTCATCTTTTCGGATTAAGTCTGTCATATGTCTCGCATAATTGAGATAGTGGCAGAGCGGGCTTTGCCTTCTCACCGGCGCATCTTCTGCTACATTATCGTCAAATTCTCGAAGGAAGTAGGCGGCAATGCGGCTGAGGACCCAGAGAAGGTCGTTGTCATGCTGTGTCACGGGGATTTCTGCCGCTGCTAGATCGCCGTCGGGCATGATCGGCACAAAGTTCATCTTGTAGAAGAGATTTCGATCGTCGCTAGCTGTGGTGCCCACGGGCTTAAATTTGACCCGGTCGACTTGGACAGCAGCGTTGGGTATATCATCTGCGTAGTACAGGCTGACATTCCCTGAGAAGCCTGAACCAGGCTCCAGACGTTCCTCACGGTTACAAGACGAATCGACACTCGTAAAACCGCTGCTGGAAGCGATGTCTGCGATAGCGGCAGGGTTGACCCTGATCTTAGCGATGCTTGTAGGCAGGTGCAGGAGTCGTAGCTGGCCATCGCCCGGGTAGCTGTAAGCGAGCATGACTGACTGAAATGCGGCGTCCAAATCTGCTGGGTGCACCAACAGATGATCCATCCCCTCGGTCACGGCTCTCTTGGCCACGCAAGAAGCCCGGCCGAGTTTTCGTCGGAGCTGAACCAAGGCTGTAGAAGAGATAATAGTTAACAAAAATTTCAAAGAGAAACATCATGAGAATCAATAGGCTATGTGCAGGTACTCACATCTAAAGCAGCCTGAAAAGTTGTACTCCAAACCCTCCATAAATGTATACAGTCGGCTTTCGTCGAGAGGGATCATATGAGGAGGAGCTGGTTGGCGCCTGGGCAACACGTCAGGAGACGCTTCATCTCCGAGGAAGACTTTCAGATCTCCTCTGGCGGCTAGTACGAGGTCGGCAGAGTCTCCACCCACAGCTGCCGAGTAGGTGAAAGTCGCTGTAGTGTATCCCTTCGATGCATCCTTGAAGATGTTAGAGAACTCTATGAGCACCTCAACACCAGAGCCATCCCCATCAAACATGACAGCTTGATGTATATGGAAGTCGCTGAGCTCCATAAGCCTCACAGTGACTGGGCCCCCCGCTCCCTCCGATGCCAGGTAGCGTGCGCCTTCGATGGCTGTGGCAACGTACTATTTCAGACTAGTCAGCATGTTTTTGCTCGTATCATGGTGATATTAATATCAAACTTACACCGGCTGCTGGGAAGACAATCTGTCCCTGAACTTGGTGTCCCTCAACCCAGGAAATCTCACTTGGTTTCAAGACATTCTTCCAACGCATCGCATGGACAGAGCTATCCGGTGTCTCATTTCCCAGCAGGGGGTGGAAGGGCTGGCTGCGAAGGCGCATACGACGCGATCTCCGGGATTCAAACCAGTGTGCCGTCTGATGGTTCCACTGGTACGTCGGTAGACCTTTCAGGACGTTGAATTGCCGTGGCTTTGCATCAGCGGCCATCGCCTTTTGGCTGTCGTGCAGCCGCAATGAGGCGGCCTCGACGTGCCGCCACAGAAACCCGAGACACGACACCACTGCATCAACGCTGTCCTCTCCGCGCCTCAGCACTCCTTGGTATGGAATGGGTTTCTGCGTAATTTCCTGAATCATCTGGCTGGCAGGACCTTTGAGTGCTGGATGAGGGCCAACCTCGACCACAGCGTCAAAGCTCTCTGGCCCCGCGAGCGCGGCCGCGAGCGCCTGTGAAAAGAGAACTGTTTTCGTCATGTTCTCAGCCCAGTACGTGCCGCTAATTGCATCGGACAGCTCGGCTGTGACCGGTCGGCCATCGTACACGCTAGAGAACCAGACCGTGTTAGCAGCGGAGGATGGCTTTTGACCCCGTACGCCGGCACGGTGGAGGGACTCGACATAGGGCGCAGAGCATGGAAGCATGTGCTTCGAGTGGTACGCCTGGTCAACCCTGAGGCGACGGGCAAACTTCTTCTCATCCTCCAGGATGATCTGCAGCTCTTCGATAGCATCCTCGTCTCCCGAGATGGTCACACTTGAGGATGAGTTGCTCGCTGCCAGGCTGAGGCGGCCGGCGAACTCTTCCGATTGGCACAGCTCGGTAGCGTCATTAACCGACGTACCGACTGCCATCATCGCTCCGCGGATCTCAGCTCCGTTAGGGCTAGCAGCATGGCGGCAGTTCAAACCGCGATAGTATGCGACACAGATAGCATCACGCGCCGTGAGAAAGCCAGCGCTGTAGGCAGCTGCTATTTCGCCGCTCGAGTGCCCGACAACAGCATCGAACTCGACGCCGGCTGTGCGGAGTACTTGAACGAGCATGATTTGCACGGCTGTGCAAAGCGGCTGCGAGATGGCAGCCTGTTCCACGCGGGATTGCTCTTCACTTGCCAGCAGCTCACCCTCAAGCGACCAGGTCGGCGCATCCGGGAGCTGCGACAGGTGCTCGTCCAGCGAGCGCACAACCCCATACGCGAGAGGCGAGGTCTGGATTAGCTCGGCACCCATGCGCACATACTGAGCTCCCTGGCCGGTGAAGACTCCCAGGAGCCTCGAGCGAGCCCCAGTGACCTTGGCCATCTTTCGGGTGGCAATTGGGGAGCTCGTGTCATCGAAGTGCTTCACCAATTCGGCTCTCAACGTGTCTATCGTCTGCGCTGAAAACGATGCCCGGTACGGGAACACTGAGCGGCGTTCTCGCAAAGTATATGCCAAATCATGGATGCTGGTCTGTGGTTGGTCATGGAGGTACGCTGCATAGGCTAAAAGCAGGGCTCGGAGGCTGTCCTCGGATGCAGCTGAGAATACAAATGGAGTAAAAAGGGTGCCGGGGTTTTTGGACTCCAGGGCTGCTAGTGGTTTTGCGTAACTCTCAAGAATAGCGTGGGCGTTGGTGCCGCCAAAACCGAAACTGTTTACGCTGGCGCGTTGTGGCTGGCCGCCAGCTACCGTAGGCCACCGCGTGGCCTTTTTCAGGATCTGAAGGTTGTTATAAAAGGGGAGCACTGAGGGGTTGATCGAGTTGAAGTGAAGGTTTGGTGGCACGCTAGAGTTCTGTAGGGCGAGCGATGCCTTCAGTAAGGCGGCAATTCCTGCCGTGCCCTCCGTGTGTCCTAATACCGTCTTGATGGAACCTACGTACAGCTTCGACTGGTTCTGGGTGCTCTCATCGTCGGGGAAGAAGGCACGGCAAATTGCTTCGGCCTCGACCGGGTCTCCAGCCGGCGTCCCAGTACCATGAGCCTCGAAGTACTGGGGTCGGTCGGCCGCAACATTCAGGTTTAAACCTGCTTTCTTGTATGTTTTGCGAATGAGAGCCCGTTGCGCCTCGGCACTGGGCATCGTGAGCCCCGTTGTCGCTCCATCCTGGTTAAGCCCTGTCTCTCGGATGATACACTCGATGTCGTCTCCATCGGCGAGAGCTGCGCTAAGTGTCTTAAGTACGATGGCACCTACACCCTCCCCACGAGCATATCCGTTGGCATCCTTGTCCCACATGCGGCTAAGGCCGTCTGGTGAAAGCATTTTGACCTTGCTTTCAATGATGTACATCTCTGGCCCTAAAATCAGGTTCGAGCCGCAAGCTACGGCCATATGGGTATCGCCTGCTCGTAAGGCCTGTATGGCTTGGTGCACGGCCACCAGGCTGGAGGAGCACGCTGTGTCAACAGTAACGGAGGCTCCATGCCAGTCGAAGAAATAGGATATGCGGTTAGAGAGCACGGCTCTTGAGGTCCCAACGGCCCAGTACGTTGGGGCAACGTCAAGGTCTCGCAAAAGTACAGCCTCATAGTCGCCGCACATAACTCCCGCGTACACGCCTGTGTCGGAACCCCGTAGCTTCTCTATGCTCATGCCTGCCGATTCCAATGCTTCGTATACCGTCTCGAGCAGTACCCGCTGCTGCGGATCCATGGCCCGTGACTCAATCGGATTGATGCCAAAAAAGTCGGCATCGAAATAGGTTGGGTCATGGTCGAACATGTACGAGTGCCGCACATTGGCGTGTCCATGTTGTGAGGAATTCGGGTGGTAGAATCCCTTAACATCGAATCGATCACGTGGGATCTCAGAACGGATGTCGCGTGGGTCCCGGAGGAGATCCCATAGCTTGGAGGGCGAGTCAACGCCGCCAGCAAAGCGACAGGCAGTGCCGACGATGGCAATAGGCTCTTGCGGTGTGTGATGGGAGGTCATTTTCGGCGTCTATTACCGGGACTAGGCTGGCAAGGTGCTAAAGGTCCCGTGGTCACGGCGAAACAGATAATCAGCCACTTGGTGAAGGTGGACTTATGGCACACAAAGATAGTCAATAACGCTGTGTTGTATGCGCGGATAATAATATCACATCTGCTGGTTGGTCTGTCCAATGTCCTATAGTTGACCTCGTCGCCCTCTCGCGTGTCCATTATATGCGTGTTCCATCGTCAGCTTGAGCGATTCTTAACCGGCAATGAAACTACAACCGGCTTGCCTACTTCGAATTCGGCTTTCATCTTAGCCAAGTCACACCCTTAGGTAACCATGCACAACGTGCTCCGTGTACTTGCCTTCCCAGACATCCAGTTTTAGGAAAGAGGCAGCGAAGTGTGCAGATGCAGGCCAGATGATACAGAACCAGTCGGACCATAATGTAGGTCCCCATTATGAAATTTACCTCCAGGATCAGGATCCTGAATGTGAGTGTGGTACATTGCAAGCCCCATGTAATGACAAGGGAAGAAATTTGTATAGATCGCCATTTTTGAGAACAATACTTGATCGTAGGTTTGGCTACCTTGACCTTGGCAAGCCTTGGGTACGGTGGCTGCCTGTGGAGAACGCTATAAAAACTAACCTACATTTTTAAGTCAACAAATCATTTATTGTGTATCAGAATAGTGGCTCAAAAGTATCGCGCATCGCGCTAGCATTCAGGATCCTGGACGCGCTGTGAGTTTATTATAGGCCATACTACTCCCAACAGTACATATGTCATAAGTTCAGGGGTCAAGGTCACAGTCCAGGCACTGAGGCAGGGAACAACGACTCGTCATCCCTTGCAGTAGCTATATCTCTGGTCTCTGGAGCCAAGTCCTGTGTTATGGCTGGTTTATCCTCGGAACAGTATTCCAACAAAAAAGTTCAAACTCATGTGCTTTAGACAGCTACCCGGTACGTGCTAAAGACCCAGATAGGGCACATCCAGATTCGCCCGTTCGAGCGCCGATAAGGCGTTCGATGCAATTATGCATACAACAACTAAGCCAACCATAGAAATCATAGAAAACAATACAATATTATCTATAGTATGGAACTCGCATTATCTTCCTAACATACGTAGCAGCAGCAGTGATTTTCTCCCCTCAGGACGATTGTTAATGACTGAGGTGACTCTGTAAACATCTCAAACGTTCAAGAATATCACTCCGCAACACTCACTACTAACTTGTGTCCCCGCACATCACCCTTGGCCAGCATCTCCAGAGCGCGGATGATGCCGGCGAAGCCTCCATCAACCTCGAGCAGCTTCTGCGTATGGACGAGGCCTTGATCCAACAAACTTTGCATTTCCGCTGCCCATCGCGCCGTGGCAGCGTGCAGCTCCGGGTTCGCCTTGCGCGAGTACACGGGATGACCAAGATTGACGTCGTAATTCTGACCCTCGAATCCCATGACCACCTTCGCCTTGACGGCCCGCCGCACTCGCCAGGACTCAGGGCAGTCCTCCAGGCAGGCGAACCGGCCCCCCATCCGCGACAGGGCACTATAGCACATTGCTACTGACTCCTGGTCAGTAATACAGTCTAGAGCGTACTTGATTGGAGCGCCGCCAGCTAGTGACCGAATACTATCGAGGCAGGTTGGCGAGGTGTACGAAGCGGTTCCAACGGCCCCGCATTCCAAGACTACTGGTGCTGAAGCGTCGGAGCACACGGCTATCGGGGCGTATCCTGAGTGCTTGAGCATCTGGATCGCAAGAATTCCAGTGGCAGTTGCGCCGCCATAGACCAGAACCGGCAGCACCTTCTCCGCTGGGCAGGACGGCGTGCCCTGTAGATTGAGGGCCTCGCGGTCCGCCATGGCCAGACACGAGGTGCCCCAGCCAATGGCGCCGAGCGCAGCACCCTGGAGATCACTCCAGGTGTCCGGAACCCTCAGCACATGGCGAGAGTCGGCGACGGCGTACTGGGCAAAGGCACCGTTGTTCGGGTTGTTGGGCCGGTAGGGAAAGTCGGCGCCACAGACCCTGACGCCCACAGGCAGCAGTGATGACGATCCTGCTGTCTCGACTATACCACAGAAGTCGCACCCGACCGTATTACCTTCCATGTAGAAGTGTGTGACCATTTTGTGATCTGTTGGATTGAGGCCGACGGCCAGGACCCTCACGAGTACATGGTAAGGAGATGGCAGGTTGGGAATTGGTCGCCCCGATGCGACTACCAGCGGCAGCAGCGATGTATCGGCTTTGCCGCGGCTCTGGACGATTGCAGTCTGCGTGTTTGGGGGCATTGTTAGATCCTGATATGGCCAGACGCCTTAGATACTTCAAGACTTTTCGCTATATTGATAGTAGTGATGCGCATACACGTGTGTGTGTGTGTGTGGGTGTGCGCGCACATAGGATGAATACATTCTCTATGTAAGCAACTTACATGGCATGTAGGTTTTGGTGCCATCGGGAGCAACTATGACTATAGTATCCAGTACCCAGCCTAGTCTAAGGTGATGACGAGAGAGACTATAGCTAACATGTGACAGTCTTCCCCACCGAAGGAGCATGAATGCAATAAGTTCCAAGGTTATGTTTCTTGGCCTTCCTAGTACCCTGATAGCCTGTTCACGCTAGATAGACGAGACATATGTCAGGCACTTTGTGTACGTGCCTGTGCGTGCCTGCAGGTAAGCTTACTGCACTCGCTACCCGCTCGCGGGGACCTACTACGCTAGGAAACATGAAGGGGGCTTACTATCTACCTGTATATACGAAGTATGCGTTCGTCATTCGAATGGCCAAGGCATGGGATCTTCCGCCTGCTTGGAGGCTTCCGTGACAAAATCTGCTGCACCTGCATTGAAGCTCCGACCGCATTCATAGCGAGACCCACCCCCGGTGAGTCTGCCAGTCATCCGATAAAGTCGGTATCCTTGTATTCCCCGGACCCGGGTAAGACGGCCGATAGGCTCCAATGTGAAATATCAGTGCTTAACAGTCACCTCCGCAACGCCAGCAAGGCTGTCTATTCCCCAAATCTCTCTTCCTATGAACCTTCAACAACAGCCTACTCTACAGTCGTGAAAGTACTTCGCAAGCCAGCTTACCATGAACAAAACATTCGTCCATAAGAGCTACGCCCCTTGGTTACAGGCCCTGGGGGTCGCAGCGGCGCTGGTACGTCCTTCTGCTATGAGATAGGACAGGTGTGTTGTTTGGTGCCATCGGTAGCTAATATGCAAATTTAGTTTGCAGCTTATTTTATCGTCTTGCGTCCCGTGTACAACATATGTCTCCATCCGCTGCGGAAGTACCCCGGGCCCCGGCTCTGGGCAGCTTCGAGTATTCCATGGGGCATGTGGTTCATGTCAGGCCGGCTACACCAAAAAGTGATGGAGCTTCACCAGCAGTACGGCCCTATCGTCCGCCTGGGTCCTGACGAGCTATCCTACGTCGTACCAGAGGCCTGGGAAGATATATATGGACGCTACAGGGCCGGCCAGCGCAAGGAGAATGGTAAGCCGACCTGGTACGTTGACCCCAAGTCGCATCAGATTGTCGGGGCCGACTTTGGAACACACGGCCGTATGCGCCGCATCCTCGGCAATGGCTTCACCAATACGGCCATGCTCGGGCAGCAGCCACTGATCAAGACCCATGTGGATCTATTCATTCAGCGCCTTCGTGAAAAGGCCGATACAGGTCAAGGAACCCTCGATATATTCCGATGGTTTGCGTATTGCACCTTCGACATGATCGGAGATCTCTCGTTTGGGGAACCTTTTGGGTGTCTTCGCGAGTCCATGATGCACCCCTGGATTGAATGGGTTCTGGGCAACATCAAGGTCACACATATCGTCCTTCTTTGCAGGCGACTCCCCATATTTGTTATATTCCTACCAGTCATGGGAACCTTGAAGTTATATACAGATTATCGCATGCACCAAAAAGTGCTACAGGCGCGGTGCGATCGTCGTCTTGCGCGCGAGACGCCAAGGGCTGATTTTATGGAAGTCATGCGACAGGAGAAGGGTAGAATGGTAGGTTGGCTGGAGCCCATGTATTCTGGCGTCTTCATTTACTTACTCGCTGCTTACCCTAGCGCCTTTCGGTGGACGAGATCTATGCCAACGCCATGATTCTTACCCTTGGAGGATCAGAAACTACCTCCAACACGTGTAAGTCCTCCTGCGGACGTGGTCTGAAGACAGGATATCCGCATAATTACACCTGGCTTGATCTGTCGCACCAATACTAATGGAATGGGAACAGTGGCAGGAATGTCATACATGCTAGCCACGCGGCCCGATGTCAAGGCCAAACTGTCGACCGAAATCTTCTCCCACTTCACAAACGAAGATGAAATTGATATGCGTAGTGTTTCAAACCTACCTTATCTATGCGCGTTCATCGAGGAGACGCTCCGGTATTATCCCCCAGGCCCAAATTCCTTGTGGAGGATGACGCCGCCAGGAGGCAACTCTATCCTCGGCGAGTGGGTGCCAGGAAATGTGAGTATCAACCATGCTTTTATCTATGGTCTAGGAGCTCGAGTTATGTGGCGGCGTAATGTCGGGCTGCTAACGATCGACTAGGTTGTCATCGGCATCCCACATCGGGTCATGTACCGGAGCGAGCACAACTTCAAGCGGGCCAATGAATTCATTCCCGAGCGTTGGATAGATGAAGGTCGAGGCACCGAATTTTCCGGTGATCGCAGGGACAGTTTCCATCCATTCAGCTACGGGCCGCGCAACTGTTTGGCCATGCAGTATGTTTTCCCTCCACCCCAACCCCTTCCCCGTAATATTGACAGCGAATAGTCTGGCCTATGCGGAGATGAGATTCATTTTAGCCCGGTTCGTGTGGAACTTTGACCTTTCTCTAGACGAAAGGAGTCGCAACTGGATGGACCACCAACAAGCGTATCTGATTTGGGAAAAGCCGCCGCTGTATATGAATCTCAAGCCACGCGCACATAAGACGACCTAGAACTTCAAAGGCAGGCGTGACTCGGTTGCATAGGTCCGTCGACCGGACATCTCAGTCCTACCTATATATGCGGTCGGCGGCATATATACTGAACGTTGGCGGATGCCGCGGATGCCACGGACCACACGAACCTATTTTAGGGGACGCCACAGGGTACATCTCGAGTGACGTAGGTGACTGGGGTTTGGGTGATCGGTTGAAAAGAGTGGAAGTGGTGTGTGTTCGTAGTAGGTGATGATTTACTGCGGTAAGCGGTAAGAAATGGTTGCATGATTACTTAAGTAAGTAAATAAACACAGGATAGAAGAGACGGTGTTACATCTACACTGCCTAGGTAGTTAGTACAGATCAGTGATATTGCAGGTGCCAATTTGGGAGGAGCTATCTAATGCGATGGGCATTTTCTGCCAGACTGCGCAGAAGCAATGTACTATCCTACAACTTTCGCTCAATTTATTCTATTCCGTAATTTTTGCGCCATTCTATACCCTTATTACGGTATTTCTTAATACCCAGAACCGGCTGCTTAATAAACCTTACCCCTGTCTTGCCCTGTGAATACACACAAACAATCCTCACAATAACACATCCTAAGCCCGTACAGCCATTAAATCCTAAGATCATAATCCTATTCTCCAGACCTAGTTCTAAGCCACGTATCTATTCTATTAAATACAACTGCCAGCCACCTAGCTCAACCCGTAAAATACAACCTTTCCATAGGAATGTTTTAACTACGAATCCTAAGCCCAAATTCTGAGTCGTTTAATACGCTTCAAATGCAACCTCTCAAGTATAGACTACATAGGGTCACCTACTAAGCGTTACTCATAGCCTATTATAATTACTATCTATTTTCCATATAAGAATCTCTTATCGTCTCGTTTTAACTCGACTTTGTTATCTCCTTTCCCTTTATTTATAATTATAATAATAGCACCTCCAAAATAGCCCATAGTGGCAAAGCATGTGCCTTAGATCGGTTAATAAACCCAAGCTGGGAGAAGACCAGATCGATACGTCGTTTATTATGCACTGAAATCAAATGAACTTTAAGTATAGCTATCGTCACTCCGAGACCCTTAAAAATTACAGGAGTTCAAATGGCCGGGGTCACAGCCCACTTTTAGCTAAGCAGTGAATAGGGCAGGTACAAATTCGAGAGGAGCCACCCAGTGCGAAGGGCTATTTCTACTACCCAGGGGTGAGTAATTATCCTACAGCAACCTGGAATTCACCAAGCCTCTTAGCGTTGTTATCCACATCCACGGATATCTCCGTGGTCCTGAATGCCAGTGTGGCCCCTTGTCATTCATTACGTGGGGCATGGGGCATAGGGCTTATACCACACCCGCACACTCGCATTCAGGATCCTGGAAGAGGTGTAGCCCTGGAAGGTAGCCAACAAGGATTATAGCCTGTCCCCACCAGATCTGGCTAATCTTAGTTCTTCGTTATGTAAGACTTAAACACTTCCCCAGTTCTTTGTCATGTTTCTAGAACTCGACTTGTGAAGGGCCTACGTTCCTATACGAGAGAGCTGCAAGTCAAGGCAATAAATACTCACTAAGTCACGACCAAGTCACGATGAATAATATGAAACACCCTAGTCATAACCATCCCGCCAACCGCCACTTCAGTCCAGCAAAGCCCAGCTTGCTGTCCAGGCAAGATGGACCCCAGGGCCCGGGCAAGAACTTCCAGTTTTCCCACATCCCGAAGGTCGTCGTGCGATCGGTGCCGGCAACTGAAGCTCGGGTGCCCTCCTCGCCTCAGCGTTCATGATCCGTGCTCTCGTTGTACGCGAGCCAGTGTAAATTGCTTCACGGGGTATACAAAGCCCCTAGGTCCATCACACAATGCCAACGCAGCAAAGGGCAATCGTGACAGTCCCGCGCCAGTGAGCCTCCTCGAGCAACGATCGCCCAAGGCTGGCTTCTCCACTGAGGCGAGTGCTCCAATGCGTAGCGGAATGTTAGAATGCGACCGTGTTTCATCTGGACCCGAACATGCAACGGTGCTGCCGAGTACGGGCCAAAGTGTGGAAGGGCGCCTTGGGCCGGAA
Organism: Eutypella sp. D-1; assembly: GCA_023313575.1. Classification (NCBI taxonomy): domain Eukaryota; kingdom Fungi; phylum Ascomycota; class Sordariomycetes; order Xylariales; family Diatrypaceae; genus Eutypella; species Eutypella sp. D-1. The sequence continues at coordinate 280,465 of JAJTTP010000030.1, forward strand.
GTCTGGATGGCTGCAGGCGAGAACTTCGGGTATGACACCATACAGACTCCGCCATCATTCTCGCCAAGCGACCCTCAGGTGGCTACTTTTTCGAACCCTTTTCTTGACTCGAGTCTGACCTCAGTTGCCGACTCCTCGAGGCATCTTTGTTATTTAGCCACCCCCACTACACCCCACAGCAGCAGCGCGACCGGTACCAGCTACTCGGTACAACACCCGGCCAGCCCCGAGTGCGGGTCACAGGCTGAACAACCCCGATCTACTGTGGCGCCTATGGATGTCAGCCAGCTCTCTTCTTCGCTGCTCAGCATCAATGGAGAGACCGCCGTGCAGCAGGCCTCAGAGGCCGAATGGGACCTGCGTCTTTCCTGGCTCGAGGTCCAGTTGTGCCAACAGGTGCGAGCTGGGGCGGAGATGTCATTGCATCAGCAGCACCATCACCAATCGGGGTCCGAAGTTGCTGCGGTGGCGTTGCAACAGTCCCCGACAGCAACAACGTCGTCAGCGCAATGCCAGCCCATCACCGGCTCAATCACTCCTAGCGATATGGTCAGCAGTGCGATTGGAGCGGCACTTTTCAGCACGTCTGAGTTTTTGGCCATCCTTCAGTCGGCCCATTCCAGCTCCGCAAGCATGACGACAGAATCGTCCCCAGCGCCACCTCTCACTCTGGAGACTGTTCTCAGTCTCGTGACTTCCTTCCTGCGTCTTATCGCCATTTTTGACAGGCTACTCCTCAGGCTACTACGGGAGACTGGTAAATATAACGAGGTGGGTGACAATGGTGCTGCCGGCGGGGGTAGGGCATTACTCGATCCGCAGACTTTCCAAGGGTTTGTCGTGGCCGGGTTTCCCGTGCAGGAGAGCAGCTTGCAGGTCAAGCTGCTAAAACAGATGATTCTGCACCAGTTCGAGATGGTGGAGAAGATCCTTGGACTCCCGGTCGAGTTGCGCATTTCGGACCGCCGCGATGCCTATCCAAGCGGCCTGCTCTGCGACAACGAGTTTGGCCGCTGCCTTCTGCGGCTCTTGACTCAGCAGCTCAATTCTTCCTCCACGGCTAGGGTCACGGACACGATACTCTCTCCTTACTGTTGGACAGACAACGCAATCCACTCAAGTACGTTGACGTCTTTGAGAGAAAGCCTAAGCAGCTTAGACGGCCCGTATAATACCATTGACAAGTGATTAACGTCCAATTTTAAATTATAAACAATTATATCGCACTATCGCGATTCAGTAATAAGAGGAGATTCGCGTGCGTGGTTCATAAGCTTTAAGAGAGAGGGACGTTTTTTCCTAGCCCCACTCCCCCCTTCCGCCTACTTAAAAGAATAAGGGGGGAAACTAAGTCTTTAAATATAAAGGATTTAATTTCTTTATAAACCTTTTTTTTTAAAACAAATTTATTAATTAAATAGCTTTTACTTATTTATATAGTAAGATTTTATATAATAAAAATATATAATAATATTAATATAAATTTAACACCTTTTATATAATAATTATATTATTTTAAGTTTTTTATATATATTAACGGTATTTAAATATTATTAATATTATTTAATTTTAATTTTATTACTTTTTTAAGCGTAATATGTTAATCCTTTATTAACTTTTATATTACCTTTAATTACTTACGCTGGTTTAATACTATTACTTATATTATAATACTTTTTATTATTAGCCTTAAGCGTAGGTGTATATTTATGCCATTTGCTATTACGTCGCCCTTTTAAAATCACTTATCTCCACCTAAGTTTAAATTGGGTTTAATAAGATGGGTTTAACTGGATGTATTTCCCAGAACGTAACCACATTGGTCGACATTGCAGCAATTATTCAATGGCTTTAACCACTACATATGACCTTGAGTCGTATATCTATTATTGGTTCCCTTCGTGATAGCATCGCACTGTCGGAGATGCTTGATTTGGCTGTCTTGGGTGAGGTTCTATATTGTTTCGCATCTGCCTATGCCGTATAGCTATGGGGATGCTTTGCACAGCCTGCCGTTGTCATCCTGCATCCATTCATCTGACCCTACTGCCGTCGGTGCATAGAATAGCGAGTTGGGATCCCACTTCTTCTTGATATTCAGGAGACGCTCGTAGTTGCTGCCATAAAAGTCTTTCTGCCACATCAGGTTTCCCTGAGGGTAGACTAAGGGGTCGATTTCATTAAGGTAGGCGCCCGAATCCTGTGTCTGGGCCTCTATTAGGGGCGTGATAAAATCCGCCATGTGGGCGCGGCGGGTAAGCATGTCGGCCTGGGGCAGTTCCCAATCGTAGATGGCAATATTAATGCAGACCGCGATAGCTTCGCGCCAGTACGAGACTACGGCATTGTCGGGGTGCGGTTTGTCCCAAACGTTCAGCGCGCTGCATCCGAAGAAGAAGCCTGCGGATGGGTCGGATGCTATAGCTTCCTGCATGGCGAGGGAGAGGTTCCTCGAACGCTCAGCGGTCTCCGAGACGGCGCGGGGGATGAGTCTGCTGTTGAAGAGCATCGTGGTGGGGTAAACGCCCTCGGGTAGTGGGCCGTTGGTGTCGCTATAGTGCTGACTGTAAGTAGGGGCGGTCCAGCTTTCCACCTCAAAAGGTATGTCGAGTTCGGTTAGCTGCTCCAGGTATGGGTCCAGCAGAGCCTTGATTTGTTCGGCCGTCTGCCCCGGGGCCGTGGCATTCTGCAGCCAGAACTCACCGTCACTTATCTGGTACAAGGCGGTGACCCCCGCGTCGACTATCGGCGGCAGAGCCTGCCACCAGAGTGCCAGTGCCTCAGTATAGGCCTCCGAGTTAGGTGAAGCAGTTCGGTTGAAGCGTAGTGTGGCTGCCCCGACCTGACCATCTTGATAAATCCTGGCCGTCATGCTGAGGACCACGGCATATGTGCCGCCACCGCCGCCGCTCAAGGCCCAGTACAGGTCTTGGTTCTGGGCCTCTGTGGCCACCACGTGTTCTCCGGTGGCAGTAACGACCTCCCATTCCAGCACATTATCAGCCGCTAAGCCATTAACGCTGTTGAGAAGGCCGTGGCCACCGCCCATGGAATAGCCGGCTGCGACGCCTACTGTTGGGCAATCGCCGGTCACCATTCGATAACCTGCGGCACCGACTAGCAGTGCAGCCTCGCCGCCAGTGGTGCCTGCTCCGAGCTTCACAGCCGGACCGGTGTAGTTGCTCGACCCACTGTACTCCGAGATGAGCTCGTTGGTCTTTAAACCTCTCATCAAGAGCGCAAGAGAGCCCTGTCCCGTAGACTTGCCAAGAAAACTGCGAGATTAAGTGAGTTGAATTCTGCATGCCTTATTTCTGTCACAGAAACAGGGACGACAATGACGGTTCTCGAGAGGAGTCGATGGTGGACCGTTGGTGTTTGTAGAAAATTAACTCACTCGTGACCGGTGTTTCTAATAACCAGGCGGATATTGTGTTCCTCAGCGAACTTCATGCCCGCTACGACATCTTCTGGACTAGTGACTGCAACCGAATAAACGGCGTAGTTTCCCAGCGTGCAAGGCTTATCCACCTCATAGAACGGACTACAAGATGCATTTTGGAAGTACGGTTGCATCGGATCCGCGGTGGCGCGGCCACTATAGATCAAAGCGTTAGCTAATATCCACATCTTGGCATACTACGATCTATGGTGTCCTGCATGGTGGACTCACTAAGCTGCGGGCAAGTCCCACTCGGACCGAAGCGTCTCACAAGCGCCAGCATCGTAGGATGAGTCTTCGAAACCACCCGGGTGGCAAATAGACCCGAGAGGGACCGTTGCAACCAGTTTGCCGTCAATAGTATGGTTGAAGCTGTTCCAGGCATCTGCAGCTGGCCACGCAGGGTCACCGGGCAGAACTTTGCAGTCATCTGCCACTCGACCAATAACGGCTGCAGTAGCTAAAGGCCAGACAAAGGCTTGAATTGGTACAAAGGGCTTCATAATTAGACATAAACGAGAGTGGGAAACAGAAGGAATGAGCGGATAATTCGAGTTGTCCTACAGCAAATTCTTGCAACGATGGAGTCAAATGTTGCCTTCATATACACGACTAGAATCATGCTATCTAGTAAGCCAGTGTCTATTTTTAATTACTAGTATGCTTCTCTCGGTTCCGTGCGGACCAGACGTTCTGTTGCGTGGCTAAGCCGCCCCTGTTCCTCTCAGCCTCTCTACCACCGGCGGCCCCCTCCCCCTCCCCCCCCCCTTTACCGCGTACGTGTGCCTCGCTACTTGTTCCACTTTCGTACTAAAATAGGAGAACGCAGGGAAATAAGTATATGAAGGGGTTATGACAGGCCTGGTAAACCGGCGGCCAGCCCCAGACCTCAGCTGAAAGCAAGGCGTACTATGTATGCGCATGGAAGCGGTAGGGCTAGGAATGGGGTCAGGCCATGACATGACAATTTGCAAGGGTTGTTGACAGGAGTGGGATGGTATAGATGATTATGACCATTTTATGCCTTGGTATTATGCGGAGACAGATATTTGGCTCAGGTACTTGGCGTGAAATAACGATTCAACATTTTATTACTACTTATAGGGAAGGAGATATAGTAAGATGAACTTGGAAGGTGAAAACACGCGAGACAACACAAATGTTATGCTACATAAAACTCGCCAGCCACGTGGTACACGGTACACCACACTACGACGTTAGAATAGGCGTAATACTAACGGGTTTAATGCGCGGATAACTACGGAGTATGTAGTAGTGTAAGACTAAGAAGAGTGGGACAGATGATGATGCTTGTACAGGGGGTGTCAAGATATAATATCGGCCGATATAATATTAGTAAGGAGTTGTCTACCCCGCAACTAGTGTACCTTGTGTACGCGCGCTGTATGTACTAGTGTATATGTCGTATACACTAGACTCAAACAGGGTTTAAGTATATCCAGGTATAGATGAGATATAGATGAGATATAGATCAGGTGAGATATCAATGGAGAGAAGTTCCAAGGTTGTGAGTTATGAGAGTAAGCCCGCCGTTTTCTAGTGATCCACACGGCCTCGGCAGCCGGGTTCCACGCGGTCTCGGCAGCTGGGCTTGCAGCTGGGTCAGCCGGGGGTCGCCCTGCCAGCCCTGCTCCATTAGGTAACTCGCGGGCACTTACCACTTTCGGCCTGGCAACCTCGGCATGGCAACCGTGCCACCCCAGTCTTTACCGTTGGCAAGCAGGCGGGCAGACAAGCAGGCAAGCAGGCAAGCACAATCCCTTAATCACTGCCAAAACTGCTATCCGACCAACCTTGACATCTTGACCAACATCTTGAACCAGGACTGCTTTTAACTCCCTCCTGCAGCTTTCTGACCTTTCAACGACGGTTATGGCCCAGCTGTAAGAACTATCAATAGCTAGTTAACGGAGAGCCGTAACGTATGGGCTCAAGTACTAGTTATCCCATCTATCCATCTTTCCCCTAGTCTAGTCCTCTTTGCCTCGACCTCGACTACTCTCAACCCTCCTGTAGCCTCCCGAACCCCCAATACCTACTGTTTCCGGGAGTCTTGAGATACAGTTGCTTACCTACCATGCCGGAGAAAGCAACCGCCCCTAAGCCAGGGACGCCACCGTCGCTCCCGTGGTGCGCGAGGTTCAGCTCAATGTGGCCTCCCAAGCCCCAATACACGGAAGAACACCTGCCAGACTTGAGCGGCAAGGTATGGTATTATGCTTGACTGCCCCTCCCCCCCCCCCCTTTGTTTGTGCCTAAGAATCTAGACTGAAGCAGAGCTATCCTCTTTCCGTAGGTCTATGTCGTTACAGGCTCAAACACTGGAGTAGGCAAGGAGACTGCTCGCCTCCTTTACTCCAAGCACGCCAAAGTTTACGTGGCTGCCCGCTCCGAGGAGAAGGCCAAAAGCGCCATCGCCGACATACAGAGAGCCCACCCATCCTCCAAGGGACAGCTTGTCTACCTCCATCTGGACTTGGCCGATCTATCCACTATCAAAGCTAGCGTCGAGCGTTATACGTCCCTGGAGTCCAAGCTCCACGTCCTGTTCAACAACGCGGGCGTCCAAGCCTTGAAGAACACCGATGGGTCGATAAAAACTGCCCAGGGCCATGAGCTCCACCTGGGAGTCAATGTCCTAGGCGTCTTCCTCTTCACCAAGCTACTCACACCTACCCTAGTAGCGACGGCCAAGACAGAGCCCCCTAACACTGTCCGCGTCGTTTGGGTCTCATCCTTGGGAACCGAGATAGTCGGCGAGAAGGACAAGGGCATCTCCTTTGACTATGTGAAGTACTGGCCTGCCATATCTCCGCTAGAAAGATATGGTATCAGCAAGGCCGGAAACTGGCTCCATGGAGTTGAGTATGCGAAGCGCGTCAAGAACGACGGTGTCGTGAGTATCTCATGTAATCCCGGCCACCTCCGGTCCGACCTCTACCGCGACGGAGGCGCCATATTCAAGGCGATTCTGAACGCCGTCGCCTTATACCCACCTATCTTCGGAGCCTACACCGAGCTTTACTCAGGCCTCTCACCTGACATTACAATGGAGAAAACCGGCGAATGGGTCATCCCCTGGGGTCGGCTGTATCCAATTCGCAAAGACATGCAGAATGCGACCAAGTCGAAGGCTGAGGGAGGAAACGGCCACGCCGCGGACTTCTGGGAGTGGACTGAGGATCTTGTTAAGGACTTCGTCTGATCTATCCGAACGAGGAGGCCATGCAAAATTTTGTTCTCGGTTCTCGATTTTTCGTAATGACCCTGTTTATGTTTCTTCCGCCCCTCCTAGCACGTTCTATTCTAACAGTCGCCGCAAAAATGAATACTGGAAATGAGACTTTATATCATGATTGCCCGAGTAGTACCTTTCAACATGGCATAATGTCTAGTTTAGTGAATTACGATGTGCGATTGTCTTTGCGTGGTAATCCTGATAAGTTATAAGTACCAGTCCCACGGATTACATCAAATCCACTGCTTGTTACCCCAATGCGATATGACAGCTCCGCCATAGCCACCTTCGACAGTGGCGAAGTGGATGGTGCGGAGCATAAGCATGACAGACCTCTCGGCGGATATGGGGAACACAGCAGACGGTCTCTTATATGCCGCTTTCGCGGCCTCCTCCATAGCTTTCTTCGTCGCTTGCTCCCGAAACTCTATGGGTACTGTATAATGCGTAAACTTCGAGTCAGAATACGAACACGAAAAATATTCAAGGGGGAGCAATGAAATTTAAAAAAGAAAAAAAAAAAAAAACCACACCAACGTGACTACTCTGGGGGGAGTTGACATACCTTTACCGAGGTGTCCTGTATCGACGAATCCAGGCGACAGGCTCATGAGAAGGACGCCCTCACGGCGGTGCTGGGCGCTAAGTTTGCTCATGGCGTGGTTCAGGGCTGCCTTGCTGATGCAAAAGGGGCCAGCGATTTCGACGTCATACATTGCGGTAACGTCGTTCTCGGCGAGCGCCGAAGTAATGGCAATGATTTTCTTTGCGCTGCCCCTGCGGATCAGGGGCATACATAAGTTGATTAGGTGCACATTTCCGACCACGTTGGTCTTGAATGCATCCAGCATTGTCGCTTCCAGTTCCGCGGGTATATCTTCACTACTCGCCGTGCATTAGTGCCGGTCCGTCCTTCAACTCGGGTAGCCGCTTACTGTGCCTCGTTCAGGCAAAGAAAAGCGAACGTCTAGATAAGACCACGGCACAGGCAAAAGCAAAGGAAGTGGGGGCTTTAGGAACGGCTGGAATCACAGGTAGGACTTATGAGGGGTTTGACGTACAAGTCGCTTAAGGTGGCGGCATTCTGCCATGAGGCATTTGCTATGAGGAAATCGAGGGATCCTCCCGTCAGGAACGAGACTTCATCTACGACTAGCTGAGGGCGAGAGCTGAGTTAGCAGGCATAGATAGGAGCGAGTTGCACTTGGTTTGATCCTTTCCACGTATCGGACCAGCGTTGTCTTGAAGTTCCACACGTGGACCTACCTTGAGGGAACTGTAGTCCGTCAGGTCTCCCTGGACGAGATGCACATTGTCGCGGCCGAGTTTGGTCGCCTCAATTTGCCTTTGGACCGCCTGCTTGTCCCGAACAAGGCCAATCACCGTGTTTGAGGGATCGCTCGATAACTGGCATAAAAACTCAAACTGCTCAGACCATTTCCGTTAGCCGTAGGCAAGGAGAAGGAAGTGTGGCAGAACACTAAGAAATCCACCGTCGAAACCCGTTGTCGGGTTTTCAGGCCTTTCCCTCATCCAGAGACTTACTCCAAGCCCTCGCCCTGCACCTGTAACTAGATAACTAGACATTTTAATAACTGGGTCGCGCGAACTGACGTGATATAAGGTAGGAGTGAGGGAGTGGACGTCGGTGATCGGCAATCCAAAGTCACGTAGGCGCCGTCCCAAATCAATGCACTATTATAGTCGTTCTCCTTTTTATCTATGACCATCTATATTTTCTGTCCTGTGCTTGTTTCTTCTCCCACCAATCTAAATATCGGTTATGGAGAGCTAGCGTACAAGGTGGTGCAAAATCCGTCTAATACCTGACCTTCTATAAGGAGAAGGTAAGCGCGTATTCAAGGTAACTTGGTGCAGTGGGTATGCACCTAGCCGCTTCCTTCCTTAAAAAGGAGATATATTTCTTATTAGAACTCACTTTTTTAACACCTAGCTAGGTGCTATTTGTAAGGGAGTGGCCCCGGGGCGTTTTTAACCTTTAGGTTTTTATTTACGTGCACATGATTCCTTAAGAAATAACAAAATTCTAATTTAAAAAGGCAACTAATCGAGCTAGAAATACGGAATAAGCTGGCGGTAACCTTTGTAATAATAATGATAATAATGATTTATTTTACGTTTAAAATGGACCAGCTATTTAAATATAAATATAAGCTTTATTATATAAATTAATATAATCCGTATTATATAATATATAAAACGGCGGGAATAAAGCCCGGCAGTTATTAATAATTATTAAAGCTTATATTAACGTATTACGGTTAATAAAAAAAAAGTTATTTAAATAACGCCGTAATATTTATAACAGCAATATTTATTAAATTAAAAAAAGATCTTAATAAAATAAAATTTAATAACGTTAATTAACCGGGGTTATTAATTAATATTAATTAATAAATTAAAGTTATATATTAATATATATTAAAATTTTATTTATAACTATATAATTTTAACGGATAAATATTAATAATTATAATTAAATAATATAATATAATAAAACGTATATCGCGGGTATAATTAAATTATAAAATATCGGCCCGGTAAATTAAATGCGTATAATTAATACCGGTAACGGGCCGGCGGGTAAAACCGATATCGTAATAAAATTAAAACTTTAACGCCGTAAAAAAAAATTAAAGTAATAATAAAAGTATTAGTTAATTATATTATCGGACCGGAAAAATAAATTAATAATTAATAATAATTAATAAAGTTACGGTTAATTACGCCGGCCCGGTAAAGCCGGAAAAAAAAGGTAATTTTAATAAGGCCGGAAAAGTAAGTCCCGAAAAGTGGGCCCGATTTATTACTTGCAGGAAAAGCGGGGCTGGCGGCAAAACCGCCTTAGTCACTAAGGGATTCGAACCCTTTCTCCTTTTTTCCTATAAAAGGAGCAGCCTAGGTGCGTAGCCATTGCACCAGGTGGCTTAACAGGTTTTTAAGTAATATAACGCCGCCTGTTAAGGGATACGCGATAAGGTATCCGTCGCTGCCGAATATGTTCGATCTTTTATACGCGTTCGGGATTTTATAAAAGCCGCCGTCTATAGGTTTTATATAGTTAATGTTTTAATTATCGCCTTATATCCAGCATTGTAAGATATTTAAATAAATTGCAATAAAGCATTTATCTTTTTCATATAAGCGTAAGTCGTTATCATATTTATATGCGCTGGATATTTTAATAAAAATGGCAAAGAGAAGGAAAATGCAAGTTGTTAGCTTTGCTTTATTCATGATGGCAATTATGAATCATATAAGGCCTTTAAAAAAGTCTTAAAAAAAAACACTTATTAGCGGCTATAAGTAAATAAGCCAGACTTGCTCATGCGGCTTAGCTTTATAGGTGGTATTTAATTACGGCAGGTAATTTACTGTTATTAAAAGCAATCCGATATCTTTCTCCTTTTTACTTTTCTTACTTTAACCTTTATTAAAATTTTTATTTATATATAAAACTTTTATATCGTAAACTTTATTCATTTCGTGCTTTTAAATTAAATATACCCGTAAATATTAAAAATAATAAAACCGTTACCTTTTTAACTTTAAACTCCTTTACGGTAAAGCATTAAACGTTTTACCCCCGAAATATTTATGATAATTATCCGTATTTACGATGCCGCTTTTATAATAACAGCATTATTATAATTTATATTAAGCTTTAATAAAGAAATTAATATAAGCATATATAAATTAAAAGCTTTACTTAAACGGTATAAAATTAATAAACCTTTATAACCGGTCCCTTTTATTTTAAAAACCCCGAAAAATATATTAAACAACTTTATATATTTTTAATCCGTATATTACGGGGAAAAAAAAAGGTAATAATAAAAATAAAGTTTAATATATTACTTATTTTATTTACTTATTTCGATACTGGCTTTAAAAAATACGATATAAAAATATACGTAACGTAAGTAAAAATATTACGTAAGTTGGTAAAAAAAATGGTAACTAAAATTATAAACAGTTTAAACCCCGAGTTTACCGGTTATATAATTATTACTATTATTAATATTAACATTATTAACGCCAGAAAATATAAAATGTAAAAACTTAACGGCTTTATTTAATTTTAATACGCTTTATTTTTTACCTTTTTTATTAATACCTTTTAATAAAAATTACTTATTAAAGTTTTAATTAATAATAATAACGGTAACAGGTTAATACGCCCGGCTTAATTAATTTAACCGGTATCACGTATATTATATATAAACGTAACGGTAACGGCAAGGTTAATAAAAAAAAATTATATTTTAATATAATCGCAAAAAACAAAATAACGTTAAAAACAGCGATAATAATAATTAACGTATTAAATAGAAATAAAAATGGCTTTACCCCTTTTTAGTTAAAAAATTTAAATTAAAAAAAACCCCAGCTAATATTTAAACCGCCGCTTTTTTTTTAAGTTAAAAAATAACCATAAATAAGTAAATTTTAAGCTAATAAATATTAAAATAGCCATAATAAAACTTTTAAGCCTTAATTTAATAAAAATTATAAAAACATAAAAAACCAGGACAGGTTAAACGTATATTACGAAAAACGAAATAGCCTGTTAATATATATAAAACCGTTTTACCGTTTTAAATAAAATAAATATATACTTCGAAAAATTTAAATAGTAATTTTTATACATTTTATAAAAAGTACCGGAAACCTTTTATACCGGTAATAAATCGAAACCGGTTAACGAAATTATTTAGTACAAGATTATTATATAAGCTAGTTTAAAACTTATTAATTATTATAAAATTAACCGTATTATATTAAAATCCCCGTTTTAAAAATAAGTAATAATTTTCCTTTATAAAATTAAAAGCTTTAAAGTTTTCGACTTTAAACCGGCTAGATTATAAAAAAAAGCTTTAAAAATTATATAATATAATTACTGCCTGGATTTTTATAACAGACGTAATTATAATAAGTTTAAACGGTATAAACGGTATAGCCGGAAAATTTATAACGACCCGGGAATATATTAAACCTATATTAAATACTTTAATTATAAAAACCTTTATATTTATAATAATTTATTATACCTTACCCGATTTATTAAAAAAAACGGGTAAATTATTAAATTTACCCGCGCTTATTTTTTATTTATTAAGTAATTAAATAAACGATAATACTTAAAGGTTATATAAATAATAGCTTTAATAAAAAACCGGGCCATAATAATTTAACAGGTTTAAGGAATTCCCGAAACATTTACGTAAATATTTAAAAAACTTAAAATAATTATTATTACCCCGACCCTAAGGCTTTACGTTTTTTAACCTTAACTTTAACCTTAATTTTAACCACCCTTTTTATAACGATTAAAATCTTATCTCCCGTTATATTTCGTAAGCAATAACCCGATAAATACCGATTAAAAAGATTATTATTTAAATATCGGTTAATTTAAATATGAATTTAAATCAGATTATAAGGATAAGGATAAAATAAAAAGCTTAAAATTTAATTATAACCCGGAGGCGTTTATACGGATAACGGAAAAATTTATAACATAGCGTAAAAACGGTCCCCCGCCGGGATAAAAGTTAATGGCCCGGTACGGCCGTATATATTTCCGGGATGCGGAGGATAATTTTTATAAAATAAATATTAAAAAAAATAAATATAATAAACTTACGGTCCGAATTAATAATACCCCCCGATATTTACGTTTACCCCGGCCTATAAAATAAAAAAGATTTAAGGATTAATAAAAATTATAAATCGTAATTTATGGTATAATATATGCGGATAAAAAAAATGCTTACGTATTATTTAAATAAACGTCCGTAAAAAACCGGTAACATATAACATTATTTTAAATATAATAATTAAAGTTAAAACCGATATTATATTAATATAAAAACCGTAAGCATAAGTTAAAATAATAAATAATGAATAATTAATTAAAACCTATTTAAAATATAACGTTTTCTTTTTTATAAAAGATTAGGTTTTTTAAACACCGGAGGTATTTATATATATACGGTAAAACCTTAATTTATAAATTATATAATTTTGCTTTTTTATTTTTTTAAACGCTTACGTAATAAAAATTAATAACGTTAAATTAGTTAATATTTATATTAATTAAATAAACCTTTATTTATTTTTTACGTTTTTTAAAAATTAAAAGTTAATTAATAAACGGTATATCGGAAAAAACTTTAATGCGGTATATTAAACGTAATAACTAAATTACCGACGTTATAAAAAATTAAATATTAAAGTAATAAAATGGATAAAAATATAATTATTAAACGTTTTTAACTTAAAAACTTTTATATACACGGTAAATAATATATTAAACTTAACCTTATTAAACGTTTTAAAAACGACGGCAACGGTTAATAATACTTTATATACCGGCTCCGACTATTATATAATAATAGCCGAAATACCGGCAAGTTTTTCCGAAAAACCCTTATATATTAAGCTAAATTTTCCCGAAAATGCCTGTTTACGTTTTTTTTAATTAATATATATATATTAAAAATAAAACCCGAATAACTTTTCTTTTTTAATAAACCCGATATTAAAAGTAACAACGGAGGTATTTATTAACGCTTTATTAAAAATGTTAAAACGGGTTATAAAAATTACGGGCAAATTAAAATATAACCGCGGCCGGGATGTTATTTAATGGAACAAAAACTGTAAAAAGATTATTACCCGTTTACGCCGTATATACCGAACGGGCGATACCGAAAGAACTTAAAAATTAGTTAAAACTTAAAAGAAAACGGTACGTTAAGTTAAAAAGTAATATTAAAATAAATTTATTACCGAAATTAAAAACGATAAAAATATTTTTAAAATCGTTAGCTGGCATAAATTTAAAAATAATTTCCGTTTATTACCGATAAAAAACGGAAATAAAGTAATTATTAATATAGAAAAAAAAAAAATTTATTACGTTATAAAATATTAATCCTTTAAGTTACCGGTAAAAACATTATAAATCTTTAATAACCATTATAACCATAAGATTAAAATAAGCTTAATTATAAAAACGTATAATAAACTTACTTTAATTTTTTATAAAACCCCCGGGTAATAATAATGATGATAATCTATTTTACGTCCAGGGTGGACCAGTTATTTAAGTATAGGTATAAGCTTATTATATAAATTAATATAGTCCGTATTATATAATATATAAGACGGCAAAAATAAGGTTTTATAACTGGTTACGGCTGCCGCCAGTTATAAGGCCCGTATTAACATGTTACGGCTAATAAAAGAAAAGGGTTATTTAAGTAAGCCGTATAGTTTATAACGGCAGTATTTATTAAATTAAGGTAACGCAAAAAAGAAATCGTAATAAAGCGGGTAAGTTTTAATATAACGTTAACTGGCCGGGGTTATTAATTAACGTTAATTAATAAATTAAGGTTATATATTAATATATATTAAGATTTTATTTATAACCGCGTGGTTTTAATAAGTAGTTAATAATTACGGTTAAATAATGCGGTACGATAAGCGCGTATCGTAATCGTAATTAAGTTACGGGGTATCGGCCCGGTAAACCGGGTATATTTAAGTAATAAAGCCGATATCGTAACAGGGTTAAAGTTTTAACGCCGTAAAAAGGAAAGCGGGGTAACGGCAAGGGCGTCGGTTAATTAAGCCGTTACCGGACCGGAAAAATAAGTCGGTAATTAATAGTTAGTTTATGCCGGCCGGAAAGGCCGGAGGGTTGGATTTATTTAAATAAATAAGTTTATAAGTTACGCCGGCCCGGTAAGGCCGGAAAGGTGGGCCTGAAAAATAGGCCCGATTTATTACCTGCGGGAAAAAGCGGAGCTGGTAATAAAACCGCTTTAATTATTAAAAGATTTAAACCCTTTCTTTTTTTTTCCTATAAAAGGAGCAGCCTAAGTGCGTAACCATTGTACCAGGTGGCCTAAAACCCCCGGGTATTAATAATAAAGGCGGAAAACATATACATCCGTACCCCGTTTACGGCATTTAATAAAAACGGGTTAATAATTATATTATTATAATTAATTTAACCGGTAATTAACGAAATAATACGTATATTATATAAAACATGCTTAAATTATAATTACTATTTATAAGTTTTTAAAATAGCGGAAATAATTATGTTTTTAAAAATAAGCAAATCTAACTTTATTAAATTTAAATCCTAAAAACCTATATCCTTACTTTTATACTTAAGCAAAAAGTTAAAAAGGCTAATAGTTAAACGTATAACGGTATAAACTTTACGTTATAAAATATTTTATTTATAATAATTTAACGCCTTTTTTAAAAGATTAACGATTAATTTAGCCATTTACGTTATATACGATATTAAATAAACGTTTACCTGTAAAAAAATCGCATCGTTATTAATTATAAACGTATTAAAACCTTTTAATACAGTTTTACGTAATTACCTTATTTTCCGGTTAAAATAATAAAAATAAAATATAAAATTTATATAATAAATAAACTTTTTTATAACGGATCGGTAAGTTATTATTTATATAAAAAACGTTATTATCGACCCGATCCCCTTATTTTACGGTATACCATAAAACTCCTTTATATCCTTTATCCTTTTTATATTATATATCGAACCGGTATTACGGAAAAAACCGATACCTAATACTAGGTTTAAATACGTAAACGATATCGTTATTTTACGTACTAGCTTAATAACCTTTTATACGGCTATAACTTTAATTATAAACGTAAAAAACGTACTTAATTAAAAAAAGGATAATGCCTTATCTTTCGACCCGGCAAAATATAAACTTAAATACTTTTATAAAAGCAAAATATTTAAAACCGACGCGGTTATTAATGGCACGTTTAAAATAAAAGCTTTAATAAAAACGGTCCGATAATTTAATATCTTTTTTAACTTATAATTTAATTTTAAAAAATACGTTATTAAATAAAATAATAAAACGTTATAAATAATTAATTATATATAACACCTTAATAAAATCGTATACGGCTTTTTTTTAAATAAAATTGTTAAAACTATTAAAACTTACGTAATACCGATCGTAATATATGTTATAAAAACCTAATAACTAAACCTTTAACGCCTTTCGGTTAAAAATGCGTTTAAACCGGCCGATATTAAAATAAACTTATTTATAAACAGATTAAATAAATTATTTAAAATCGCCGTTAAAGCCGCGTTATTTATTTAACGTATTACCCGTACCATTATCCTTTATAAAAAATCGGGGATATTATTAATAAAAATATTCCTTACGTAAATTAAAATAAAATATTTAATACGTTTTCGGACGTTAAATAAAAATTACCCCGTAATTACTTAACTGTTTTATTTTAAAAAAAAAATAGCCGATACGTTTATAACTAACCGATATAACTCCGGTTTATTTACGTTTACTTTTTTTTATAAAACGTTAACCATTATTATTTATGCCTTTCTTTTTTAATAAAAATAAAAGCATTAAAATGTATAAAAAGTAATTATTTTCTTTTTTACCGACGGACTTAATTATTTATTTTAATAGTTTTAAGGTCGACCGTATAAGTTAAAGCTTTATATTTTATTAAAATAACGGACGTAAATCTTTTTACGCTGTTTATAAACTTTTAATTTAAATAAAAATTTTCGATAAAAAAGTAATAACTGCGTATAAAACGGTATAATAAATAAAAAATAAATAATATAACCTTAACCCCCCGGTAACCGGCTTATACCTTTTTATCGATAATACGGCGGTTATATATAACCTATTTAATTATTTATCCGATAACTTTTAAACTAATTTCTTAACCTTTTATAATACGATCGCCCGTATTTAGCCGTTTATTACGTCTATTTAATAAGCACCGGGTTATAAAAATATCGCCGGTAACGAAATTATAAATATTTAAATTAAACTCGGGGTTATTTAATACCCGGATACCGGGATAATAACTTTTATTTATTTTAAACGAATTATAAAAAAAAAGCGTAAGCTTTTTTTTATTAAATAATAATTCCGAAACACCCTTTTATTATATATACGATAAAATTTCCTATATAAAAGCCCCCTTTTTAAACTTTTTTTTTTACGTTTAATATTATACCATTTCTTTATAAAACGATCGGGTTACGGTAATTTTATTAAATATTATTAACGTTTTAAATATAATGCGCTTTATTTTTACCGGTATAAAAAAAAAACCGCCGGTTACGTTTTTAATTACGATATTATAAAAAGTACCTTTTACTTTTTAGCCTAACCCGGTTATAAAACGACTTAATTTTTTAGTTATAAAAGCCATTTTGCTTTTTTAACTTTTTTCGATAAGGTTAAGTTTTATTTAACGTCGGATTAAGAACTATACGCATAATAAAATACGGTAAGTTTTAAAATTATTTATAATAAGTAACGGGTAAAATAACCGAGGTATAATTTAAAAGATTCGGAAATAAACGGTAAGGCTTTAAAAAACGATAACCGTAAGTAAATAGTTAACGGAGGATTTTTTATATTAACCGTAACACGTTAATACGGCCCGTTTTTAAACAGATTTATTCCAGCCGTTTTATACATTATATAATATCGGCATTTAGCTAATTAGGTATAACTTTATTTATAGGTTTATATATAAATAACTTTAAATAATATGGTCTACCCGGACGTAAAATAAATTATTATTATTATCATTATCATTATAAAAACAATCCGATAAAGGCTTGTAAAACTTAAAGCTTATAAAGGCATTATATTTAGTTATAATTACGGAAGGGAAAGGGTTTTTAATTAACGCGTATAACGCAGATTTAAACATAATAATAATGATAATTTATTTTATGTTTAAGGTAAACCAGTTATTTAATTTTAAATATAAATTTATTATATAAATTAATATATTCCGTATTATATAATATATAAAATAACGGGAGTAAAATTTTACGGCCGGTTATAATTATTATTATTATTATTATTAAATACGCTTAATAACCGCCGAAGGCGTTTATTTTTAAATTTATTCATATAAATCCCTTTATTTAAAAAACTTTATTACTTGGTAAAACTTAAACGTTTTTTTTTCGCTCGAATTTTGTAATAAAAACGTTATAATTTTTATTATAATTAAAATATTATTTATTTAATAATTTAATTAAAATATGGTTAATTTAATATTAAATTATATAACCGTATAATAACTCCTTTATTATTTATTATAAATAATTTTTATTACTTAGCCGTATTAAGTTTACGGCGTTTTTTATTTACTTTTTTTATTTATGCTCTTTATTTTATAACATTTTTAAAACCGTTTTATATTTACGTATTACGATATTATCGTAATTATTACTTTTTTATTTTTAAACGCCGATATAAAGTTTTTATAATTTATTAATAATTTCGGGCCGAAATCGTTACGTAAATGTTTTTAACGTTTTTTATATAAAACATATAAAGATTTATACGTAAAATAGGTTATAACATAGTTTAAAAGTTTTTATAATTATTAAAAAGGAAAAAAGAAACAATTCCCGGGATAAAATTACTATATAAATAAATGGCTTAAACGTTTTTATTTATTTAAATAGTTTTAATAATTTTTAATTAATAAATTTAAAGTTTTAATAAAACGGCCGAAACGATTAAATATTTATAAGCTTTTTTATTAAAAATATATTTATTTAAAATTTTATAATTTTATCGTTATAAATACGGAAAAAAAAGCCTCGTACGGTTAAAGGTTAAATTTTAACTTTAATATTATTTTAAAAAATATTAAAATTATTATATAATAACGTTACGTTATAATAATAATATTATTACTTTATTAAAAAACCACAGTATTTTTTTAAAAAAATATTAAATTTTATTTCGAACCGATATATTATTATCGTTAATTTACCCGCCGAATTTAATTTTAATAAAAAAATAATAATAAATATTTAAAAGTATTTAAATTAAACTAATAAGCCTGTTACGGTATAAGCTATAGCTTATACTTATAATAAGTAAATAGCTTAATAAGATTAATAAGATTTTATAATAAAAAGGCGGTAAGCCTTAGTAATAAACCTATATCTACCGTGCCGCCTACACTTTAAATAGCAGATAAACCTTACCACTTTAATTTATTATTTTTAAGCCATAGCTTAGCCTTTAATGCGACCTCTAAGCCCGTATAACCACGCCGTTAAAGCCGTATAATAATTAACGTAATAAATATTTTATAATAGTTATTAACCTTTTTTATATAACGATATAAATAATAATAACGTTAACGGGTTACCGGTAAAAGCCGGTTATTATAAAATTAATAAGTATTAAAAGATTATAATAATAATAATAATTTATTTTACGTCCGGGTGGATTATATTATTTAAGGCTAATTTATGTTTATAAGCTTATATATAAGGTTATATTTAAAGTAATTAAGTGCCGACATTATATAATATATAAAACGGTTAAAATAAGCCGGGGCCGTATTAACATGTTACGGTTAATTTATAAAATCCTCCACCGTTTATTTACTTATAGCTATCCCTTTATTAAAGCCTTATTACCTATCTCCGAATCCTCCGTTTTATACCTTAATTATCCCTCCGTTACCGGTAAATAGTTTAAAACTTGCCGTATTTTATTACGCGCTTTTTTAATCTGTCGAATAAAGCTTAATTTTATCGAAAAAAATTAAAAAAACAAAATAGTTTTTATAATTAAAAGGTCAAATCGTTTTATGGCCGGGTTAAGTTAAAAAATAAAAAGTACCTTTTATAATATCGTAATCGAAAATATAACCGGCGGTTTTTTTTTATACCGGTAAAAATAAAATAAGTTATACTTAAAACGTTAATAATACTTAATAAAATTGTTATAACTTAATCGTTTTATACAAAGGTAATATAATATTAAACGTAAAAAGAAAACTTAATAATGATAATAATAATTTATTTTACGTCTGGGTAAACCATATTATTTAAGGCTATTTACGTTTATAAGTTTACATATAAGGTTATATTTAAAACAATTAAGTACCGATCTTATATAATGTATAAAACGGTTAAAGTAAGCCCGGGGGCCGTATTAACGTATTACGGTTAATATAAAAAATCTTTTATTAAATATTTACTTATAGTTATCCTTTGATTAAGGCTTTATTATTTATCTCCGAATTTTTCTTTAAGTTATACCTTAATTATTTTACCTATTACTCGATTAAATAATTTTAAAACTTATTATATTTTATTACGTACTTTTTTAATCCGTCGAATAAAGCTTAACTTTATCGAAAAAAGTTAAAAAAATAAAATAGCTTTTATAATTAAAAAATTAAATCGCTTTATAACCGGATTAAGTTAAAAAATAAAAAATACCTTTTATAATATCGTAATCGAAAACGTAACCGGCGGTTTTTTTTTATACCGGTAAAAATAAAACGCGTTATGTTTAAAGCGTTAATAATATTCGGTAAAATCGCCATGGCCCGATTATTTTATAAAAAAGTAATATACATCCTTTTTCTTTTTACTTTTTCCACCTTAATTATTGTTAAAATTTTTACTTATACATAAAACCTTTATATTATAAACTTTATTTACCCCGTACCTTTAAATTAAACATACCCGTAAACATTAAAAATGGTAAAACCGCCGCCCTTTTAACTTTAAACCTTTCCGCGGTAAAGCATTAAACGCCTTACCCCATCCTTTTTCTTTTCTTTTTTTTTACTTTAACCATTATTAAGATTTTAACGCATACACATCCTATTTATATCGTAAGCCTTACCCACTTTATGCTTTTAAATTAAGCATACCCGTAAATATTAAAAATAATAAAACCGTTACCCTTTTAATTTTAAACCCCCCCGGGGTAAAATATTAAACGGCTTACCTTTAAAACACTCGCGATAATTATCCGTATTTACGATATCGCCGTAATAATAGCACTTTTTTTATAAAAACCCGTACCTATTTTTAATAACATAAAAAATATTAAAGTTAAAAAAGTAAATACGGGTATTTATAACTTTAAAGCTTAATTTAAAAAACGTAAAATTTTAAGGCTTATATAACCGGTTTTTTTTATTTTAAAAGCCCCGAAAAATGCGCTAAATAACTTTATCCTTTTTTCCGTACGAATATTACGGGAAAAAATAGAAGCCGTAACGAAAATAAAATTTAACGTTTTAATCGCATTTTCCGCTTACTTCGATTCGGCCTTTTTAAGCTTTAAATTAAATATATATATAACATAAATAAACGTTTCCCGTTAATTAATAAAAAAAGTAATAATTAAAATTACTAATAATTAAAATACGGACGTTATAAAATATATTATTATCGTTATTATAATTATTATTACTTTTACCGTTAATATTAATATTAAAAAAATAAAAATATAAAAACTTAACGGCTTTATTTAATTTTAATACGCTTTACTTTTTACCCTTTTTATTAATACTTTTCGATAAAGGTTATTAAAAAAAAGCTTAACTAATAATAATAACGGTAAATTAAAACCTATTTAATTAATTTAATAAGCTTTACGAATATAACGGTAAAAACAAAATTAATAAAAGAAAATTAAACCTAAATTTTATCGCGTAAAATGCGGCAAAAATAACGCCTCCGGTTAACTTAAATAAAGATAAAAATAACCTTACCCCTTTTTACATAAAAAGTTTAAATAAAGAAAAACTTAACCTAATATTTAAACCGCCGCTTTTTTTTTAAATTAAAAGATAACTATAAATAAGTAATATTTAAACTTATAAATATTAAAATAACGTTAATAAAATTATTAAACTTAAATTTATTAAAAGTTATTAAAATTTAACGTATTAAAACGGGCTAAATATTTTTAATTAAAAATAAAGTTTCTTATTAATATATATAAAACCGCTTTACCGCTATAAGCGAAATTGGTATACGTTTAAAAAAAGCCAGATAATAATTTTTATATATTTTAAAAAAAGTATTAAAAAGACTCCGTATAAATAATAACATAAAGCTTCTAAATAAAATTATCCGGTATAAAATCGTTATTTAAATAAGTTTAAAACTTATTAACTTTTATAAAACCGGCCGTTATATTTTAAATTTTTTATAATAAAAATAAGTAATAACTTTTTTACGTAAGGTTAAAAATTTTAAAGTTTTCGATTTTAAACTAACTAGGTTATAAAAACAAACTTTAAAAATTACGTAATATAACCGTTACTTAAACTTTTATAACGGCCGGAATTACGATAAATTAAAATAATATAAACGGTATAACCGGGAAACTTACGGAAACCCGGGAATATACTAAATAAACTTTAAATACCTTAATTATAAAAACCCATATATTTATAATAACTTTTCGTACTTTACCTATTTAATAAAGAAAAATAGCTAAATTATTAAATTTACCCGAAGCTATTTAATTTTTATCAGGCAGTTTAAAAAAGAATAATATTAAAAAATAACGTAAACCGTAAAAAATAATTTTAAAACGATAATAAAACCTTTAACCTTTAAAGTAATAACGTTAATACCTTAAGCTTTAAAAGTTATTATTACCACTTTAATACCAGGCTTTTAAACACTTTAACTTTAACCTTAAACCTAAATATTAATCCTTTTTTATTTATTTTAAAATAAAAAAACAAAAAGTATAAATAAAACGGCAACCCAGTCGATAAATTAAAGAAGCTTTATCACGGACGCCCCGATAAAACCGGTAAACTTTAACTAAATTTATTTAAACGATTTAAAAAACTTTTAACACTTTACGGAATAAAAAGTTTAAAAATTTTAATACCGGGTTAAAAACCCCCCTCCGGGATAACAAATACGTAATAAATAAAAATATTTTTTTTTCGAAAACTTTAAAAGCCGATAATATTTAATAAGGTTAAAAACTAATAAAAACGAATATAATAAGCTAATTATTAATACCGGTAAAACCCTTTATTACTTTTATTTTCCCCGGCCTTTTAAAAACGAAATAAAAATAATTTAAAATAACGTTAATTAAAACCCCCTTTCTTTATAAATCGGTATTAACGGCGTGATATATACGGATAAAAAAATACTTACGTATTATTTAAATAAACGTTTATAAAAAACCGGTAATATATAATATTGCTTTAAATACGGTAATTAAAATTAAAACCGACGTTATATTAATATAAAAATTATAAGTATAAATTAAAATAATAAATAATTAATAATTAATTAAAATTTATTTAAAATATAATATTTTTTTACTTACGGAAAACTGGGTTTTTTAAATACCGTAAACTTTTATATATATACGGTAAAACCTTAATTTATAAACCACGCAGCTCCGTTCTTTTTATTTTTTTAAACGTATACGTAATAAAAATTAATCATATTAAATTAATTAATATTTATATCGATTAAATAAACCCTTACTTACTTTTTACGCTTTTTAAAAATTAAAAATTATTTAACAAACAATATATCGGAAAAGATTTTAATATAATATATTAAATATAATAACTAAAATATCGCCGCTATAAAAAATTAAATATTAAAATAACGGAATAAATAAAAACATAATTATTAAACGTTTCTAACTTAAAAGCTTTTATTTATATAATAAATAATATATTAAACTTAACCTTATTTAATATTTTATAAATAACGGTAACGGTTAACGATAACTTATATACCGGCTTTAACTATTATATTATAATAACCGAAATACCGGTACGCTTTTCCGAAAAACCTTTACGCGTTAAATTAAACTTTCCCGAAAAGGCCCGGTTACGCTTTTTTTAATTAATATATTTATATTAAAAATAAAACCCCGATAACCTTTTTTTTTAATAAACACGATATTTAAAATAAAAACGGAAATATTTATTAACGTTTTATTAAAAATATTAAAACGGGTTATAAAAGCTACGGGTAAGTTACAACATAACCGCGGTTAAAATATTACTTAATAAAACGAAAATTATAAAAACGTTATTACTTATTTACGCCGCGTTTACCGGGTAAACGATACCGAAAAGATTTTAAAAATTAATTAAGGTTTAAAAAAAACGGTACGTTAAGTTAAAAAATAACATTAAAATAAATTTATTACCAAAATTAATAATAATAAAAATATTTTTAAAATCGTTAATTAATATAAGCTTAAAAATAATTTCCGCTCGCCGTTAATAAAAAACGGGAATAAAGTAATTACCGACACGGAAAAAAAAATTAATTTATTACGTTATAAAGTTTTAATCTTTTAAGCAGCTAACGGGGATATCGTAAACCTTTAATAACCGTTATAGTTATAAAATTAAAAAATATTAATAACGGAAGCGGAAAATACGTATATCCGGACGCCGTTTACGGCATTTAGTAAAAATAAGCTAATAACTATATTATTACAGCTAACTTAATTAACGATTAATAAAACGGTACGAACGTTATATAAAACGTGCTTACGTTATAGCTATTATTTTTAAGTTTTTAAAATAAACAAATCCGATTTTATTAAGTTTAAATCTTAAAAACTTATATTTTTATTTTTATATTTAAATAAAAGATTAAAAAAGTTAATAACTAAATGCATAACAGTATAAATTTTACGCTATAAAGTACTTTACCCATAATAATTCGGCGTTTTTTTTAAAAGATTAATAATCGATTTAACCATTTACATTATTTATAACGTCGAATAGGTTTTTACCTGCGGAAATATTACGTTATTATTAATAATAAATATATTGGGTGCTTTTAACGCTATTTTATATAACCGTTATATTTGCCGGTTAAAATAATAAAAGTAAAATATAAAACTTATACGATAGGTAGATTTTTTTATAACGGATCGGTAACCCGTTATTTACATAAAGGATATTATTATCGACCCGATCTTTTTATTTTATAATATGCTATAAAAATCTTTTATATCTTTTATTTTTCTTATATTATATATCGAATTAATATTATGGAAAAAAACCGATACTTTATATTAAGTTTAAATATATAAATAACATTATTATCTTACGCATTAACTTAATAACTTCTTATACGGCCGTAACCTTAGTTACCGACGTAAAAAAACGTACTTAATTAAAAAAAAGATAACGTTTTATTTTTCGATTTAATAAAATACGAATTTAAATATTTTTAAAAGCAAAATATTTAAAACTAACGCGGTTACTAACGGTACGTTTAAAATAAAAGCTTTAATAAAAACTGTCCGATAGCTTAACGTTTTTTTTTTAACTTATAACTTAATTTTAAAAGATACGTTATTAAATAAAGTAATAAAGCATTACGGGTAATTAATTATATATAATACTTTAATAAAATCGTATACGGCTCCTTTTTAAATAAAACCCATCCTTTTTCCTTTCATTTTCTTTACTTTAACCATTGCTAAAACTTTTACACGTATATAACTTACTTACATCATAAACTTTACTTACCCCGTACCTTTAAATTAAACATACTTATAAACATTAAAAATAACAAAACCGCCGCCCCCTTAACCCCAAACCCCCTTTCGGTAAAGCATTAAACGCCCTGCCCTTAAAACACCCGTAATAACCATCCGCATTTACGATATTACTGTTACAACAACACCACTCCTATAACCCGTGCCCATTTTTAACTTAAAAAAAAAAGCCGGTACAAGCATTTACGAACTTAAAGTTTTACTTAAAAAACATAAAATTAACAAACTTTTATAACCGGTCCCTTTTATATTAAAAACCCCGAAAAATGCGCTAAATAACTCCATCCTTTCCTTAATCCGCGCTTTACGGGAAAAAAAAAAAGCAATAATAAAAACTAAATTTAAAATACTAATTAATTTATCCTTATACCTAAACGCCGCTTTATAAAGTTATACGGCCGAGGCATACGTTTCGTAAATAAACGTATTACGCCGGTTAATAAAAAACGTAATAATTAAAATTATAAACAACCCCAACCCCGAAACTGCCGGTTACGTTAATATTAATACCACTAACATTATTACTAATAATACCATTATTAACATAAAAAAAATAAATATATAAAAACCTAACGGCCTTGCCTAATCTTAATATGCCCCACCCCTTACCCCCCTTATTAATACCCTTTAATAAAAATCACTTATTAAAACCTTAACCAAATAACCCATTTAACCGACTTAATTAGCCCCGCAAAAATCATACACAAATATAACGGCAATAACAGGACTAACAGGAAAAGATTACACCTTAATCCAATCGCATAAAACGCGGTAAAAACAAAAATAACATTAATAATTAATATAAATAAAAGTAAAAACGGCTTTATTCCCCTTTAAATAAAAAATATAAACAAAGGAAAACTTACACTAACACCTAAACCGCCGCCTTTTCCTTAAATTAAAAAATAACCACGAATAAACAACATTTAAACCCGTAAACGTTAAAATAATTATAATTAAACTTTTAAACCTCGACTTAACGGAAATTATTAAAACATAAAAAACCAGGATTAAATAAGCATTTATTACTAAAAATAAAATAACCCGTTAACATATATAAAACCGGTTTACCGTTTTTAACAAAATAAACATATGTTTTAAAAAATCCAAATAATAATTTTTATATATTATTTAAAAAGTGCCGGAAAAACTCCATATTAATAACAGGTTAAAACCGGTAAATAAAATTATTTAACACAAAATCGTTACCTAAACTAGCATAAAACCTATTAATTTCTATAAAACCAGCCGTTACGTATTAAAGTTACCGTTTTAAAAATAAATAATAACCTTCCCTCGTAAAGTTAAAATCTTTAAAGTTTTCGATTCTAAACCCGTTGAATTATAAAAAAAAAACCCGAAAATTATATAATATAACCGGTACTTAAATTTTTATAACGGACGTAATTATAACAAATTAAAAAAGTATAAACGATATAACCGGGAAACCTATAATAACTTAAGAATATATTAAACTTACCTTAAATGCTTTAATTATAAAAGCCCTTACGTTTATAACGATTTCTTTTACCTTACTTAACTTATTAAAAAAAACCGATAAATTATTAAACCAACTTACGCCCATTTTCTATCCATTAAGTAATTAAATAAACAATAATACTTAAAAATTATCTAAATAATAATAACGGCCGGAAAAGCCTTAACCCCGGCTTTTATTAATATTTTAATAAAAAACCAAGCCTTAATAACTTAACGCGTTTAAAACCTTTTTAAAACATTAATAAAAATATTTAAAGGCTTAAAAATAATAACCACCACTTTAACGCCGGGCTTATAGGCCCCCCCGTTTTAAACTTAAATCTAAACATTAACGCTTTTATAACCACCTTAAAATAAAAAGATAAAAAGCGTAAAAAAAATAACGGATAAAAAGGCCTTTATAACGGATACCCTTATAAAACCGGTAAATATTAACCAGGTTTACGTAAATAATATCGACGATTTTTACCGTTTCGAAACATAAGAAAAATAGGAATATTAATACTAAATTAAAAACCCTTTACCGGGTTAATAAGTACGTAATAAATACGGGAATATCTTTTTCAAAAACCTTAAAAACTAATAATACCTAACAGGGTTTAAAACCGATAACGATAAATATAACAAATTAAGTATTAATATTAATAAAACCCTTTATTATTTCCGCCTCCCTTAACCTTTTAAAAACAAAACGGAAATAGAAATAATATAAAATAACGCTAATTAAAACCTTTTATCCCTATAAATCGGTACTAACGGCGTAACATATACGGATAAAAAGAATGCTTACGTATTATTTAAATTAACGTCCGTAAAGGACCGGTAATATATAACATTATTTTAAATACGGCAATTAAAATTAAAATCGACGTTATATTAATATAAAAACCGTAAACGTAAATTAAAATAACAAATAATAAACAATTAATTAAAACCTACCCGTAATATAACGTTTTTTCTTTTACAGAAAACTAAATCTCTTAAATACCGTAAATATTTACGTATATACGGCAAAACCTTAACTTATAAATTATATAACTCCGCCTTTTCGTCTCCTTAAACGCATATATGGTAAAAATTAATAACATTAAATCGGCTAATATTTATATCGATTAAATAAACCTTTACGCACTTTTTACGTTCTTTAAAAATTAAAAATTATTTAATAAACGATACGTTAAAAAAGATTTTAATACAATATATTAAACATAACAGCTAAAATATCGCCGTTATAAAAAACTAAGTACTAAAATAACAAAATAAATAAAAACATAATTATTAAACGTCCTTAATCTAAAAGCCTTTATTTATACGGTAAATAACACGTTAAACCTAACCCTATTAAATATCTTAAAAACAATAATAACGGTCGATAATACTTTATACATCCTTCTCCTTTTCACTTTTTTTACTTTAATTATTGCCAAAACTTTTATTTGCATATAAAACCTTTATATCGTAAGCTTTATTCACCTCGTGCCTTTAAATCAGGTATACCCGTAAATATTAAAAATAACAAAACCGCTGCCTTTTTAACCTTAAACTCCCCCGTAATAAAGTATTAAACGTTTAACCCTTAAAACATTTACGATAATTATCCGTATTTACGATACCGTTCCCGTAGCAGCAATACCGTTAAAAACCGCGTCCGCACCTGCCTTTAATAAGAAAATAAGCACGGGCATATATAAACTTAAAGCTTTATTTAAATGGTATAAAATTAATAAGCTTTTAAAGCCGGTTTTTTTTATTTTAAAAACTTCGAAAAACGCGTTAAACGATTTTATATTCTTTTTAATCCGCGTAATACGGAAAAAAAAAAAGTAATAATAAAAATAAAGTTTAACGTATTATTTACTTTATCCGTTTATTTAAATATTAGTTTTAAAAATTACGATATAAAAATATACGTAACGTAAATAAAAATATCCCGTAAATTAATAAAAAAAATAATAGCCAAGATTATAAATAGTTTAAACCCCGAGTTTACCGGTTACGTAATTATTAACATTATTAATATTAATACCGTTAATATTAAAAAGTATAAAATGTAAAAACTTAACGGTTTTATTTAATCTTAATATATTTTACTTTTTACCTTTTTTATTAATACCTTCCGATAAAAGTTATTTATTAAGGCCTTAATTAATAATAATATTAATAATAAGTTAATACGTTTAGCTTAATTAATTTAACTAATATTATATATATCGTATATAAACATAACGGTAATAACGGGGCTAATAAAAAAAGATTACATATTAATTTAGTTACGGAAAACACGATAACGTTAAAAGTAATAATAACAGTTAATATATTAAGCAAAAGTAAAAATAACCTTACCCCCTTTTAATTAAAAAATCCAAATAAAGGAAAACCTTAACTAATACTTAAACCGCCGCCTTTTTTTTAAATTAAAAAATAATTACAAATAAATAACATTTAAATTAATAAATATTAAAATAGCTATAATAGAACTTTTAAACGTCGACTTAACGAAAATTATAAAAGCGTAAAAAATTAAAACAGGTTAAACGTTTACCGTTAAAAATAAGATAACCTGTTAATATATATAAAACCGTTTTATTACCGTAAACGAAACGGGCATATGTTTTAAAAAATCTAAATAATAATTTTTATATATTTTATAAAAAGTACCCGAAACTTTTTATACCGGTAACGGGTCGAAACTAATCGATAAAATTATTTAATACGAAATTATTATATAATTTAGTTTAAAATTTATTAACTTTTATAAAATTAATTATATCGTATTAAAGTCCCCGTTTTAAAAATAAGTGATAACTTTTTTTCGTAAAGTTAAAAATTTTAAAACTTTCGATTTTAAACCGGTTAAACTTTAAAAAAAAACCTTAAAAACTATATAATATAACCGTTACCTGGATTTTTATAATAAACGTAATTATAATAAGTTCGAAAAATATAAACGGTATAACCGAAAAAATTATAATAATTTAAAAATATGCTAAATTTATTTTAAATACTTTAATTATAATAACCCCTATACTTATAATAACTTTTTTTACTTTACCTGTTTTATTAAAAAAAACGGGCAAATTATTAAATTTACCCGCGTTTATTTTATGTTTATTAAGTAATTAGGTTAATAATAATATTTAAAAGTTATTTAAATAATAACGGTAAAAAAAACCTCGGCCGTAATTATTAATATTTTAATAAAGGACCGAGATTTAATAGCTTAATAGGTATAAAAAATTTTTAAAGCATTTGCGTAAATATTTAAAAGATTTAAAGTAATTATTACCACCTTAACTTTAAGACCTTAAACGTTTTAATTTTAATTTTAATTTTTTTTATAATAATTAAAGTCCTATTTTTTAATTTATTTTAAAAATAATAACCCGATAAACGCCGATTAAAAGGAATATTATTTAAATACCGGTTAATCCGATTATAAATTTAAGCCGGATTTCGGGGACGAAAATAAAGTTTTCCCGGATAAAATAAAAAGCTTAAAATTTAACCATAACCCGGAGGTTTTTATACGGATAAAAGAAAAACTTACGGCGTAACGTAAAAACGGCTTTCCGCCGGGATAAAAATTAATGGCCTAATACGGCCATATTTATTTCCGGGACACGGAAAATAATTTTTATTAAATAAATATTAAAAAAAATAAATACGATAAATTTATAATCCGAATTAATAACATTTTCCGATACTTACGTTTATTATAGCTTATAAAGTAAAAAAAAACCGGGGATTAATAAAAATTATAAGTTATTATTTACGGCGTAATATTTACGGATAAAGAAAATGCTTTCGTATTATTTAGGTTAATATTTATAAAAAACCGGTAATATATAATATTATTTTAAATACGGTAATTATAATTAAAGCCGACGTTATTTTAATATAAAAACTATAAGCGTAAATTAAAATAGCCGATAATAAAAAACTGATTAAAATTTATTTAAAATATAATATCTTTTTTTTAACGGAAAATTAGGTTTTTTAAATACCATAAATATTTACGTACGTACGACGGGACCTTAATATATAAACCACGTAATTTCGCCTTTTTATTTTTTTAAACGTATATATAATAAAAATTAATAATGTTAAAATAATTAATATTTATATCGATTAAATAAACCTTTATTTACTTTTTACGTTTTTTAAAAATTAAAAACTATTTAATAAATAGTACGTCGGAGAAGATTTTAATACGGTATATTAAACGTAATAGCCAGGTTATCGCCGTTATAAAAAACCAAGTATTAAAGTAATAAAATAAATAAAGGTATAATTATTTAACGTTTTTAACTTAAAAGCTTTTATTTATACGGTAAATAATATGTTAAACCTGGTATTATTAAACGTTTTACGGGTAACGGTAACAGTTAATAATATTTTATATACCGGCTCCGATTATTATATTATAATAACCGAAATACCGGTAAACCTTTTTAAAAAATTATTACGCGTTAAATTAAGTTTTTTTAAAAAAGCCTGATTACGCTTTTTTTAACTAATGTATTTATATTAAAAATAAAACCTTAATAATCTTTTTTCTTAAGCGAACCCGATATTTAAAATAAAAACGGAAATATTCGTTAACGTTTTATTAAAAATATTAAAACGGGTTATAAAAATTACGGGTAAGCTAAGATATAACCGCAAATAAGATATTACCTAGTAAAACGATAATTATAAAAAAACCACAACGTGTTTAAAACGGGCATACCGGAAAAGCGATATAAAAAAGTAAACGTTAATTAAAGTATAAAAAAAAAAAATATAAAAAGTTAAAAAATAATATTAAAATAAATTTATCGCCGAAATTAATAACGATAAGAATATTTTTAAAATTATCGGTTAATATAAGCTTAAAAATAATTTCCGTTTATTATTAATAAAAAATAAGGATAAAATAATTATTAATACGGAAAAAGAAATTAACTTATTACGTTATAAAGTACTGGTTTTATAAACGGCCGGCGGGGATATTATAAACCCTTAACAGTTATTATAATTATAAAATTAAAATAAGCTTAATTACGAAAACGTTTAATAAATTTATTTTAATTTTTTATAAAACCCCTGGGTATTAATAACGGAAACGGAAAACGTATATATCCGCACCCCGTTTACGGCATTTAATAAAAACGGGCTAATAATTATATTATTATAATTAATTTAATTAATAATCGGTAAAATAATATGTATATTATACGAAATATGCTTATGTTATAATTATTACTTATAAATTTTTAAAATAACGGAAATAATTATATTCCCGAAAATAAATAAATTTAACCTTATTAAATTTAAATCTTAAAAACCTATATCTTTACTTTTATATTTAAGCAAAAAATTAAAAAAGTTAATGGCTAAACGTATAACGGTATAAACCTTACGTTATAAAATACTTTACCCGTAATAATTCGGCGCTTTTTTTAAAAAATTAACGGTTAACCTGGTTATATATATCGTTTATAACATTAAACAGGTTTTTACCCGTAAAAACGTTACGTTATTATTAATAATAAACGTATCAAATATTTTTAACGCCGTTTTACGTAACCGCTTTATTCTTTAACTAAAATAATAAAAATAAGATATAAAACTTATATAATAAATGGACTTTTTTATAACGGATCGGTAAATTATTATTTATATAAAAAATATTATTATTAACTTAATCCCTTTATTTTACGGCGTATTATAAAAATCCCTTATTTCCCCCATTTTTTTTATACTATATATTAAGCTAATATTACGGAAAAGATTAATACCTAACACCAGGTTTAAATATGTAAATAATATCGTTATCCTACGTATTAACCTAATATCCTTTTATACGGCCGTAACCTTAATTACTAACGTAAAAAACGTATTTAATTTAAAAAAAAATAACGCCTTATTTTTCGACTTAATAAAATATAAACTTAAACATTTCCATAAAAGTAAAATACTTAAAATTAACGTAATTACCAGCGGCACGTTTAAAGTAAAAACTTCGATAAAAACGGTCCGATAATTTAACGTTTTTTTCGACTTATAACTTAATTTTAAAAAATACGTTATTAAATAAAATAATAAAACATTATAAATAACTAATTATATATAACATTTTAATAAAATTATATACGGCTCCTTTTTAAATAAAACCGTTAAAGCCGTTAAAACCTATATAATACCGATTACAATATACATTATAAAAACCTAATAACTAAGCTTTTAACGCCTTTCGGTTAAAAACATATTTAAACCGGCCGATAGTAAAATAAACCTATTTATAAACAAATTAAATAAATTACTTAAAGTTATTATTAAAGCCGCGTTATTTATTTAACGCATTACTTATACTATTATCCTTGTTATGGCCTGACTAGGCCAAGTGGGGGCTGGTAACCCTATTCGTTGGCGGTACTGCCGGAAAAATAAAGACGTAAGCCAGCCACACTTAACAAGCCACAAGAAAAGCCACACATGGATCCGTCATAATCCATGGATCCAAAGGTATCAGTTAGATCCGTCACGATCCAAGGATCTAACATAACTACATATTCCAGTGTTAGGAATAAAGGACATAAATAGTATATAGCTACGCTTATTACCTCTCTCCTAAATAGTCTTCAAGCTCACTAGCTTGCAATACAACTTAGTTACTTAAAGCACCCTTCTCTTTGCTATCACCAGACGTGACTACTTATTGCTTAGAACCCCAGCACTCCTGCTAACATAGACCCCTCGACTGGACTAATAGTTAGGAATAGACCAGCCGTCACAATCCTTTATAAAAAATCGGGAATACTTTTAACGGAAATACTTTTTACGTAAATTAAATTAAAATATTCGGTACGTTTTTAAATATTAAATAAAAATTACCCCGTAATTACCCGGTTATTTTACTTTAAAAAAAAATAACCGACACGTTTATAATTAACCGATACAGTATTAACCTGCCTTTACTTACTTTTCCTCGTAAAACGTTAATTATTATTATTTATACCTTTCTTTTTTAATAAAAACGAAAGCATTAAAATATATAAAAAGTAATTATCCTCTTTTTTATTAACGGATTTAATTATTTATTTTAATAGCTTTAAAATTAACCATATAAATTAAAGCTTTATATTTTATTAAAAATGCCGTTAACTTTACGCCGCTTATAAATTATTAATTTTTATAAAAGTTTTCGATAAAAAAATAATTACCGCCCGTAAAATAACATAATAAATAAAAAAAAACTGATATAATTTTAACCCCCTAGTAACCGGCTTATACCTTTATATTAATAATACGGCGGTTATATAAAACCTGCTCGGCCACCCGTCCGATGACTTTTAAACTAATTTCTTAACCTTTTATAATATAATCGCCCGTATCTGGCCGCCTATTACGTTTATTTAATAAACGCCGGGATATAAAAATATCGCCGGTAATAAAGTTATAAATATTTAAATTAAACTCGGGGCTGTTTAATATTTAAATACCGGGATAATAACCTTTATTTATTTTAAACGCATTATAAAAAAAAGGCGTAAGCTTTTTTTCGTTAAATAATAACTCCGAAATACCCCCCCCGTTATATATACGATAAAACTTCCCGTACGAAAAACTTTCCCTTAAACTTTCTTTTCCGCGTTTAATATTATACTATTTCTTTATAAAACGATCGGGTTATAACGATTTTACCGAGTATTATTAACGCTTTAAATATAACACGTTTTACCTTTACCGGTATAAAAAAAAAAAAACCGCCGGTTACGTTTTCGATTACGATACCATCTTTCTCTTTTTTACTTTTTTTACTTTAACCATTGCCAAGATTTTTACTTATATATAAAACCTTTATATCGTAAGTTTTATTTACTTTATGCCTTTAGATTAAATATACCCGTAAATATTAAAGATAATAAAACCGCCGCCTTTTTAACCCTAAATTTCCTTACGGTAAAGTATTAAACGTTTAACCTTTAAAACATTTATAATAATTATCCGCATTTGCGATACCGCTTCCGCAGCAGTAGCACCGTTAAAAACCGCGTTTACACCTGCTTTTAATAAAAAGGTAGGCACGGGTATATACGAACTTAAAGCTTTATTTAAACGGCATAAAATTAACAGGCTTTTAAAACCGGTTCCTTTTATTTTAAAAACCCCGAAAAACGCGTTAAATAATTTTATACTTTTTTTAATCCGCATATTATAGGAAAAAAAAAAGGCTGTAATAAAGGCAAAATTTAATATATTATTTATTTTATCCGCTTATTTAAATATTAGTTTTAAAGATTACGATATAAAAATATATATAACGTAAGTAAAAATATCCCGTAAATTAATAAAAAAAGTGGTAATTAAAATTACGAATAGCTTAAACCCCGAATTTGCCGCTTACGTAATTATTAATATTATTAATATTAATACCGTTAATATTAAAAAGTATAAAATATAAAAGCTTAACGGCTTTATTTAATTTTAATACGTTTTACTTTTTACCCCTTTTATTAATACCTTTTAATAAAAGTTATTTGCTAGGGTTTTAGTTAATAATAACATTAATAACAGGTTAACACGTTTAACTTAATTAACTTAATTAATATTATGCATATTATATATAAACGTAACGGTAACGGCGGGGTTAATAAGGGAAAATTATATATTAATTTAATTACGGAAAGCACGATAACGTTAAAAGCAGCGATAATAGTTAACGTATTAAATAAAAACGAAAATGGCTTTACCCTTTTTTAGTTAAAAAATTTAAACGGGGGAAAATTTTGGTTAATATTTAAACCGTTACCTTTTTTTTAAGTTAAAAAATAATTATAAATAAGTAATATTTAAGTTAATAAACGTTAAAATGGTTATGGTAAAACTTTTAAACATCGACTTAATAAAAATTATAAAAGCGTAAAAAATTAAAATAGGTTAAACGTTTACCGTTAAAAATAAGATAACCTGTTAATATATATAAAACCGTTTTATTACCGTAAACGAAACGGGTATATGCTTCGAAAAATTTAAATAGTAATTTTCGTATATTTTATAAAAAATACCCGAAACTTTTTATACCGGTAACGGGTCGAAATTAACCGATAAGGTTATTTGGTACGAGATGATTATATAATTTGGCCTAAAACTTATTAATTTTTATAAAATTAACCGTATTATGTTAAAGTTTTTGCTTTAAAAATAAGTAATAACTTTCTTTTATAAAATTAAAAGTTTTAAGGTTTTTAGCTTTAAGCCGGTTAAATTTTAAAAAAAAAACCCCGAAAATTATGTAATATAGCCGTTATTTAAATTTTTATAATGGACGTAATTATAATAAGTTTAAAAAGTATAAACAGTATAACCGGGAGGCTTATAACGATTTAAAAATATGTTAAGCCTATTTTAAATACTTTAATTATAATAATTTTTATATTTATAATAACTTTTCCTACTTTATCCGCTTTATTAAAAAAGACGGGTAAATTATTAAATTTACCTGCGCCCATTTTATATTTATTAAGTAATTAGGTTAATAATAATATTTAAAGGTTATTTAAATAATAACGGTAAAAAGAACTTTAGCCGTAATTATTAATACTTTAATAAGGGACCGAAACTTAATAACTTAATAGGTATAGGGATTTTTTAAGGTATTTGCGTAAATATTTAAAAGATTTAAAGTGGTTATTACCACCTTAACTTTAAAACCCCGAACGTTTTAACCTTAACTTTAACTTTTTTTATAACGGTTAAAGTTTTATTTTTTAATTTATTTCGAAAACGATAACCCGATAAATGCCGATTAAAAAAAATATTACCTAAATACCGGCTAATCCGATTATAAGTTTAAACCGGATTTCGGGGATAAAAATAAGGCTTTCCCGGATAAAATAAAAAGCCTAAAATCCAGTTATAACCCGGAGGTTTTTATATAAATAAAAGAAAAATTTACAGCGTGGCGTAAAAACGGCTTTCTGCCGGGATAAAAATTAATAACCCGATACGGCCGTATTTATTTCCGGGATACGGAAAATAACCTTTATTAAATAAATATTAAGGAAAATAAATACGATAAATTTATAATCCGAATTAATAATACCCTCCGATACTTACGTTTATTACGGCTTATAAAGCAGGAAAAAACCGGGGATTAATAAAAGTTATAAGTTATTATTTATAACGTAATACCTGTAAATAAGGAAAATGCTTTTATATTATTTAGGTTAACGTTTATAAAAAACCGGTAATATATAATATTATTTTAAATACGGTAATTAAGGTTAAAGCCGATATTATTTTAATATAAAAACTATAAACGTAAGTTAAAACAGCCGATAATAAAAAATTAATTAAAACCTATTTAAAATATAATATTTTTTCTTTTACGGAAAATTAAGTTTTTTAAATATTATAAATATTTACGTATATACGATAAGATCTTAATATATAAACCACGTAATTTTGCTTTTTTATTTTTTTAAATATATGCGTAATAAAGATTAATAACGTTAAAACAGTTAATATTTATATCGATTAAATAAACCCTTATTTATTTTTTATGCTTTTCGAAAATT
The DNA here is from genome assembly GCA_023313575.1 of Eutypella sp. D-1. Classification (NCBI taxonomy): domain Eukaryota; kingdom Fungi; phylum Ascomycota; class Sordariomycetes; order Xylariales; family Diatrypaceae; genus Eutypella; species Eutypella sp. D-1. Next base: position 317,683 of record JAJTTP010000030.1, read on the forward strand.
AAAAGTTATTTAATAAATAATATGTCGAAGAAGATTTTAATGCGGTATATTAAACGTGGTAACTAGGTTATCGCCGTTATAAAAGACCAGGCATTAAAGTGGTAAAATAAATAAAGGTATAATTATTCGACGTTTTTAACTTAAAAGTTTTTATTTATACGGTAAATAATATATTAAACCTGGTATTATTAAACGTTTTACGGGTAACGGCGGCGGTTAATAATATTTTATATACCGGTTCCGATTATTATATTATAATAACCAAGATACCGGTAAACTTTTTCGAAAAATTATCACGTATTAAATTAAGCTTTTTTAAAAAGGACCGGTTACGTTTTTCTTAATTAATGCATTTATATTAAAAATAAAACCTTAATAACCTTTTTTTTTAAACGAACCCGATATTTAAAGTACAGACGGAAATATTTATTAACGTTTTATTAAAAATGTTAAAACGGGTTATAAAAGTTATAAGCAAATTAAAACATAACCGCGGATAAAATATTACCTAATAAAATAACGATTACGAAAAAACCACGACGCGTTTAAAACGGGTATACCGGGAAAATAACGTAAAAAAGTAAACGTTAGTTAAAGTATAAAAAAAATTAATATAAAAGGTTAAAAAATAGCATTAAAATAAACTTATTGCCGAAATTAATAACGATAAAGTTATTTTTAAAGTTATCGGCTAATATAAGCTTAAAGATAATTTCCGCTTATTATTAATGGAAAACGGGGATAAAATAATTACCGATACGGAAAGGAAAATTAATTTATTACGTTATAAAGTATTAATTTTATAAGCGGCCGGCGGGGATATTATAAACTTTTAATAATTATTATAGTTATAAAATTAAAATAAGTTTAGTTATAAAGGCGTTTAATAAATTTATTTTAACCTTTTATAAAACCCCCGGGTATTAATAGTAAAAATAAAAAACGCGTATATCCGTACCCTGTTTATAGCATTTAATAAAAACGGGCTAATAATTATATTATTATAATTAACTTAGCTAATAATCGGCGAAATAATACGTATATTATATAAAACATGTTTATGCCATAATTACCATTTATAAATTTTTAAAATAACGGAAATAATTATACTCCCGAAAATGGGCAAATTTAATTTTATTAAATTTAAGTTTTAAAAATTTATATCCTTATTTTTATATTTAAGTAAAAAGTTAAAAAAGCTAATAGTTAAACATATAACGGTATAAACCTTACGTTATAAAATACTTTATTTATAATAATTCGGCGTTTTTTTTAAAAAATTAGTAATTAATTTGGTTATTTACGTAATTTATAACGTTAAATAAACGTTTACCCGTAAAGATATTACGTCGTTATTAATTATAAACGTATTAAAAGCTTTTAATATTATTTTACGTAACCGCTTTATTTTCCGGCTAAAATAATAAAAATAAAATGTAAAATTTATACGATGGGTAGATTTTTTTATAACGGATCGGCGGGCCGTTATTTGCATAAAGGACGTTATTACCGACCCGATCCTTTTATTTTACGGCGTATTATAAGGTTTTTTTATATCCTTTATCTTTTTTATGTTATATATCGAGCCGGTATTACGAAACAAATCGATATTTAATATTAAGTTCGGATATGTAAATGATATTATTATTTTACGTATTAACCTTATAATTTATTATACGACCGTAACATTAGTTACGGATATGGATAACGTATTTAATTAGGGAAAAAATAACGTTTTATTTTTTAATTTAATTAAATATAAGCTTAAATATTTTTATAAGGGCAAAACATTTAGAACCGAAGCGGTTATTAGCGGAACCTTTAAGGTTAAAGCTTTAAAAAATTTAATCCGATGGTTTAATATCTTTTTTAATTTATAATTTAATTTTAAAAAACATGTTATTAAATAAAATAATAAAGCGTTACGTATAATTAATTATATATAATACTTTAATAAAATCGTATACGGGTCCTTTTTAAATAAAACCGTTAAAGCCGTTAAAGCTTACGTAATACCGATCGTAATATATGCCGTAAAGGTTTAATAGCCAGGCTTTTAACGCTTTTTAATTAAAGATATGTTTAGACCGGCCGATATTAGGATAGGCTTATTTATAAACAGATTAAATAAGCTATTTAAAGTCGCTATTAAAGCTGCGTTATTTATTTAACGCATTACTTATATTATTATCTTTTATAAAAAATCGGGGATACCATTAATAAAAATATTCTTTACGTAAATTAAAATAAGATATTCGCTACGTTTCCGGACGTTAAATAAGGACCATTTTGTAATTACCCGATTATTTTATTTTAAAAAAAAATGGCCGATACGCTTATAATTAATTAATATAATACTAATTTACTTTTATTTACTTTTTTTAGCAAAACGTTAGCCATTATTATTTATGCTTTTTTTTACCGATAAAAACGAAAAAATTAAAGTATATAAAAAATAGTTATCTTTTTTTTTATTAACGGATTTAATTATTTATTTTAATAGTTTTAAGGTTAATCGTATAAGTTAAGGTTTTATATCTTATTAAGATAATGGATATAAACCTTTTTACGCCGTTTATAAACCTTTAGCTTAAGTAAAGGTTTTCGATAAAAAAATAATAACCGCGTATAAAACGGTATAATAAGTAAAAAAAAATAATATAATTTCGACCCTTTAATAACCGGTTTATACCTTTATATCGATAATACGGCGGTTATCCGAGGCCTATTCGGTTACCCGTCCGATAATTTATAAATTAATTTCTTAGCTTTCCACGAAACGGTTTCCCGTATACGTTTACTTATTTTTTTTATTTAATAAATACTGGGGCATAAAAATATTAACAGTAATAAAACCGTAAATGTTTAAATTAAGTTTAAAACTGTTTAATACCCCGATTTTAACGGTATTATAACTTTAACCTATTTTAAACGCATTATAAAAAAAAGGCATAAATTTTTTTTTACCGAATAATGGTTTCGAAATACTTTCCTATTATATATACGATAAAACCTTTTATATAAAAAACTTTTTTCCGAGCTTTTTTTCTTATATTTAATATTATATTACCTTTTTATAAAACGATCGGGCTATAATAACTTTATTAAGTATTATTAACGTTTTAAGCATAACGCGCTTTATTTTTACCGGTATAAAAAAGAAAAAACCGCCAGTTACGTTTTCGACTGTAATACCATAAGGGGTATTTTTTACTTTTTGGCCTAGCCCGGCCACGAAACGATTTAACTTTTTAACTATAAAAGCTATCTCGTTTTTTTAACCTTTTTCGATAAGGCCAGGCTTTATTTAACGTTAAGGTAAAGTAAATGCGTAATAAAATACGGTAAGTTTTAAAATTATCTATTAAGTAACGGGTAAAATAACCGAGGTATAACTTAAAAAATTCAGAGATAAGCGGTAAGGCCTTAGAAAGGGATAACCGTAGGTAATAACAGGCGGAGGATTCCTTATGTTAACCGTAACACGCTGGTACGGCCTTCCGGGGCTTACTTCAGCCGTCCTATATATTATATAATGTCGGCACTTAGCTAGTACTTAGGTGTAACCCTGCCTGTAGGCTTATAAGTAAATAGCCTTAGATAATATGGTCCACCCGGACGTAAAATACATCATCATCATTATTATTATTATTATCGATTACGATACCATAAAAATACTTTTCGTTTTTTAGCCTAACCCGGTTATAAAGCGATTTAATTTTTTAGCTATAAAAGCCATCTTATTTTTTTAACTTTTTTCGATAAGGTTAAACCTTATTCGATAACGGATTAAAAATTAAGCGCGTAATAAAATACGGTAAGTTTTAAAACTATTTATAACGGGTAACGGGTAAAATAATTAAAATATAACTTAAAAAATTCGGAAATAAATAATAAAACCTTAATTAAAAAATAGCTATAAATAAATAATTAACGAAAAAATTTTTATATTAACCGTAATACGTTAATACGGCCCGTTTTTAAATAAACCTATTTTAACCGTTTTATACATTATATAATATCGGCACCTAACTACTTTAAGTATAGCCTTATATATAAGCTTATAAACGTAAATTAACCCTAAATAGCATAATCTACCCGGACGTAAAATTCATCATTATCATCATTATTATCATTTAAATAAAACCGTTAAAACCGTTAAAACTTACGTAATACCGATCGTAATATACGTTATAAAAGCTTAATAATTAAGTTTTTAACGCTTTTCGGTTAAGAACATATTTAAACCGGCCGATATTAAAATAAGCTTATTTTTAAATAAATTAAATAAATTATTTAAAGTTATTATTAAAGCCGCGTTACTTATTTAACGTATTACTTATATTATTATCTTTTATAAAAAATCGGGGATATTATTAATAAAAATACTTTTTACGTAAATTAAAATAAAACACTTAATACGTTTACGGATATTAAATAAAAATTACTTTATAATTACCCGGTTATTTTACTTTAAAAAAAATAACCGACGCATTTATAACTAACCGATACGGCATTAACTTATTTTCGTTTATTCTTTTTTATAAAACGTTAACTATTATTATTTATACCTTTTCTTTCTGATAAAAATAAAAAAATTAAAATGTATAAAAAGTAATTATCTTTTCTTTTACTAACGGATTTAATTATTTACTTTAATAACTTTAAAATCGACCGCATAAGTTAAGGATTTATATTTTATTAAAATAATAAATATAAACTTTTTTACGCCGTTTATAAATTATTAATTTAAATAAAAGTTTTTAATAAAAAAATAATAATCGCGCGTAAAGCGGTATAATAAATAAAAAAAGATTAATATAACTTTAACCCCCCGGTAACCGGTTTATATTTTTATATCGATAATATAACGGTTATACAGAGCCTTTTTAATTATTTATCCGATAATTTTTAAGCCGACTTTTTAACATTTTATAAAACGGTTTCCCGTATACGTATACTTATTACCTTTATTTAATAAACGTTAAAGTATAAAAATATCGATAATAATAAAGCCGTAAATGCTTAAATTAAATTTAAAACTGTTTAATACCCCGATTCCGGCGGTATTATAACTTTAATATATTTTAAACGTATTATAAAAAAAAAGCATAAACTTTTTTTCGTTAAATAATAATTTTAAAATACCCCTTTATCGTATATACGATAAAACCTTTTATGCGAAAAATTTCCCCCTAAGCTTTTTTTTTACGCTTAATATTATATTACTTTTTCGTAAAACGATCGGGTTATAACGATTTTACCGAATATTATTAACGCTTTAAGCATAATATACTTTATTTTTACCGGTATAAAAAAAACCGCCGGTTACGTATTCGATTACGATATTATAAAAGGTACTTTTGACTTTTTAATAAAACCCGGTTACGAAACGACTTAATTTTTTAGCTATAAAAGTTATTTTGTTTTTTTAACTTTTTTTAATAAAGTTAAGCTTGATTTAACAGGTTAAAAAAGCGCGTAATAAAATATGGCAAATTTTAAACTATTTATAAGTAACGGAAAAATAACTAAGGTATAAAGCGGAAAATTCGGAAATAAGTAATAAGGTTTTAGCCGAGGGATAACTATAAATAAATAAATAAGTAAAGGATTTCCTATATTAACCGTAATACGTTAATACGGCCCCCGGGTTTATTTTAACCGTTTTATATATTATACAATATCGGCATTTAATTTATTAAATATAACCTTGTTTATAAGCTTATATATAAATAGCTTTAAATAATATGGTCCACCCGGACGTAAAATACATCATCATCATCATCATCACCCCGTAACTAAGCCACGCCCGCGATACGCGCCCTATCGTACCGCGCCACCTGGCCGCAGCTGCCACTAACTGGAACCACGCGGCCGCAAATAAAATCCTGGCATATACTAATGCGTAACCCCAGTTTACCAGCTAACGTCAGCTAGCGACCCCGGCCAGTTAATGCCTTACCGAGCCAGCCTTACCACGATTTCCCTTCGCGCCACCGATGGCTTCAGGGTCGACCGCACAGGCTGGGGTTTTATGTCTTACCAAAATAAGGGACTTAAACTCCTTTACGCCGCCTATGGACCTTTGGCTTAAGTAAAGGTTTTCGATAAGGAAGTAATAACCGCGCGTAAGGCGGCATAATGGGTAAAAAAAAAATGGTATAACTTTAACCCCCCGGCGACCGGCTTATACCTTTATATCGATAATATAGCGGTTATTCGAGGCTTATTCGGTTACCCGTCCGATAATTTATAAGCCGATTTCCTGGCTTTTTACGAAACGGTTTCCCGTATACGCTTATTTATTTTTTCCATTTAATAAGCACCGGGGTATAAAAATATTAACGGTAATAAAGTTATAAATATTTAAATTAAGCTTAAAACTATTTAATACCCCGACTCCGGCGGTATTATAACTTTAATTTATTTTAAACGTATTATAAAAAAAAGGCGTAAACTTTTTTTTGCCGAATAATAACTTCGAAACACCTTTTTATTATATATACGATAGGACTTTTTATATAAAAAACCTTTTTCCGAGCTTTTTTTTTTACGTTTAATATTATATTATCTTTTTATAAAACGATCGGGCTATAATAACTTTATTAAGTACTATTAACGCTTTAAATATAATACGTTTTATTTTTATTAATATAAAAAAAAAAAAAAACCGCCGGTTATATTTTCGATTACGATACCATCTTTCTCTTTTTTACTTTTTTTACTTTAACCATTGCCAAGATTTTTACTTATATATAAAACCTTTATATCGTAAGTTTTATTTACTTTATGCCTTTAGATTAAATATAAAGGTTATTTTATTTTTTAACTTTTTTCGATAAGGTTAAACTTTATTTAACGTTAAATTAAGAATTAAGCGCGTAATAAAATATAGTAAATTTTAAAATTATTTATAACGGGTAATAGGTAAAATAACCGAAATATAATTTAAAAGATTCGGAAATAAATAGTAAAGCTTTAACTAAAGGATAGCCATAAGTAAATAATAAATAGTGGAGGATTTTTTATATTAACTGTAACACGTTAATACGGCCCGTCCTCGAACAGATTTATTTTAGCCGTCTTATATATTACATAATGTCGGCACCCAGTTATTTTAAGTATAGCCTTATATATAGGCCCGTAAGTAAATAACTTTAGATAATATGGTCCACCCGGACGTAAAATACATCATCATTATCATCATCATTATCACCCTTCGCACCACCTTAATCTGGCAGGTGCCGCCGTTATAAGTTATACGGCCATACCTTAAATAACCTTTCTCCTTTATTAGCCGCAACACGTTAATACGGGCCCTGCCGGCTGCAGCCAGTTATTAACCGCAAAACCTTACTCCCGCCGTCTTATATATTATACAGTACGGACCATATTAATTTATATAATAAGCTTATATTTATACTTAGATAGCTGGTCCACCTTAGACGTAAAAAAAATCATTATTATCATTATAACCATTTTAAGCATTTATTTTAAGAATTGTTTTTTATTATTTATAAATACCTTATTATTTATAAATTTAACTTTTGTTTCTTTTTTCTCTTTACTTTTAAAATTTATAAAATAGCTTAAAAATTTAATAATATTAAATTTATCGTAACTTACTGTTTCGTAATATATTTTAAAAGTTTTTTACCTGTCTAGTAAAGCTATAATAATATTTTACCGAATTAAATTAAAAACAGCGTTAAATATAACGATTAAAGGAATACCTATAAGGATTAATTTTAAATATAAATAATTAGTAAAATCTTAATTTATAAATACAGTTTTAAATACCGATATAAAATACCGAACCCGATAATATCGAAATAGCTTAAATTAAAAAAAAGGAATAAGCCGTTATAACGGAAGCTAAAAAGTAAATTCGTTTTATTAAAAGCGATATTTAATGTAATAAATTTAAAAATAAGCTTAAAACCCGATTACGATAAACGTCGGATAATATCGGTATAAGTAATAGCTTTAAATTAATAACTGCCGATAATTAAAATAATACCGGTAAATTTATTTATAAAAGCTTTTTTTAAAAAATTAACCGTATGGATTTTTTTTACGTTAATAATAAGTATTTTTTAAAACCTTATTTCGATAAAAACTTTTAATTTAAAATAAACGATTTTATAACCGTTTATTATAACTTTAACTTTTAGTCTATCCTTTATACGTAAATTAATAAAAATGCTTGGCTTAAATAAAACGGTGATATAAAATATAACGATTTTTAATAAGGTAATATTAAACGCCCGTACGCTATATATTAAAAACTAAACATATAAGCTTTTATAATATAGGTTTTAAATATATAAGTTAATAAGTTATCCGCTTATGCATTAAAATTAAATAGTAACATTTAATTCTTTTATTATTAAGTTAAATATTTAAATATTTAAAAATATATCGATAAAACGATTACCGGCGATATAACTGCCGATAATACCGATGTTACGATAAAAAATATCGTAATTAAAAAACAAAGCGTACTTTACGTTCTTTTACGAACGATTTTAATAAAGCTTTTAATAACCTCGAGGTTACTTAATTTAATTTTAAACGTAAAAATAATAAATTACGATAAAAAAATAATAACTTATAAAATAAATAATATAAAAATATAACGTTATAAAAACGTTTATATAAAGTTAATATAATTATAACAATTAGTTTAAAAAAGGTCGGTAAAAGTAATAAATTAATAATGCCCGATATTTACCCCGATAAAATAAAAAATACCATATTTTTTAAAAATTAATTTAAATAAATAGAAAATAAGCTTAAAATTAACACTAACTATTTTAATAAAAATTATATCAAAATAGTAAAAATTTAATTCTATTTTAAAAATATAATTATAAATAATACTTTTATAAAAACTATACAGCGGATCTTTGCAGGGTAACTCTTTGCAGGGTAAGTTGTTTTAAAGTGGGTTTAAGTTAGGATAACTTCTCTTTAAGTGTTGGAGTGCTAGGTCGATGTTAGGTAAATAAAAGTGGGTCCACTACAGGGCAAGTCTTTGTAGGGCAAGTCGGCTTAAAGTGGGTCACTGGTGCGAAGACGAATATTTAATAGTATCTGTAATCGTTATATTCTTTAAATCTATCAAAACTACAAAAGGTGAAATACCTTATATTTATAAACTTATTTATTATAAGGAATCGCTGTTTACGGTGT